>CM061749.1:26634563-27174916 GCA_030979885.1 Lolium multiflorum | reverse complement strand
AAGCCCAGGTGACAAGGGATCCCCCTGTCTTAAACCTCTACCTGTAGTGAAAAAATCACTTTCAACTTCATTTATTTTCACACCTACTGACCCACCAGTGGTCACCTGTTTTATAAGCCTAATCCAAAAGGGGCTAAACCTCTAAGATGCAATATCTCATAAAGAAAGTCTAGATTAACTCTATCATACGCCTTTTCATAATCAATCTTAAACACAAAACCCTCCATCTTCTTTCTCTGCACCTCATGAACAATTTCATGTGCAGTCACTACACTCTCCAGAATGTATCTACCCTTAATAAAGGCAGATTGATTTGGAGATATTAACCTCCCTATGATTTTGGCCAACCTATTTGTTAACACTTTACAGAAAATTTTAAAGCTACAATTCAGCAAACTAATAGGTCTAAACTTCTTCATAGTTCTAGCATCATCCTCCTTTGGGATCAGAGTAATCATAGCAAAATTTAACCTAAAAATATCTAGCTTATCATCAAACCAAGCTTCAAAGAGATGTAATAAATCTAAGGCAATAATATCCCAATACTTTTGATAAAAGAAAAAAGACAGACCATCTGGCCCAGGTGCTCCATCAGCATAAGAACCAAACACAGCCTCTTTTATTTCTTCTAAAGTAAAACTACTTTCCAACATTACATTTTCTTCTACTGTTACTTTCTCCTCAGGTAAGAAAAAGTTATCTAACAATCTAATATCAGGTCTACTTTCTACACCAAACAACTCCTTATAGAAATCTATAGCTATCTTTAACATCTTTTCAGTTTCAGTAACAGGGCCATCAGGGCCTTCTAACACAGGAATCATTTTCTTCCTTCTTCTCTGATTAGCCAGAGCATGAAAATAAGCAGTATTTCTATCTCCCTCGCAAACATCTCTATCTCTAGATCTCTGCTTGGCATTAATTTCCTCAATTATCCAAAAGGAACTTAGTTCTTCCAGAATTTGTTTAAATCTCCCAGCTTCAAACTCAGAAAGTTCCTGAGTTTCTGCCTTTACATCTAACACATCATATTCCTCCATGAGTGATTTTTTTCTTTTTCCTAATCTCAGCATCTATATTAGCACTCCACCCTTTAGCAGATCTTCTAAAATTTCTCACCCTAGCCTGCCAAATATCTAAAGGATTATTACTATTAACTGGGATAGACCAGGCTTTAGTAACCACATCTAAAAAATCTACCCTAGTACTCCACCATTTCTCAAATTTAAAGCTACTTTTCTTAGGGAGATTCACCTCACCAGAGTCCCAGACTATGGGAGTATGATCACTCCCCAGTCTGGGTAGAGCCCTAGCACTTCCCAAAGGAAACAAAGCCTCAAAACTAGTGTTACAAAAAATCCTATCAATCCTACTCATAATCCTATTACTTTGATTATTACTCCAAGTAAAAGATCTACCTGCCAGACCTATCTCTACCAAAGCCCACATGTCAATCCAAGCATTAAACTTGTCAGCCCATTTAAAATCTATGACTCCATTACTTTTATCACTCTGAAACCTAACCAAATTAAAATCACCTCCAATTATAGCAGGGCCATCCCAAGTTAAAAACAATTCATGTAATTCTGAAATAAAAGAGTCTTTACCATCCTCATAAGGTGAGCCATACACCGTAGTTAGCCTAACTACCACACCAGAACTTTTAATCCTAACAACTGTGCTAACTGAGAAAGACTTAATGTCCCAAGACATCACCTCAAAAACATCTTTATTAAGACCAACTAAGATACCTCCAGCAGTCCCAGCTGCAGGCATATAATTCCACTCAAAATCTCTATTTCCTAGAATAGACTTTAAAAAAGATCTAGAGAATTTCTCTTTTTTTGTCTCCTGAAAACCAATATAATCTACTTTTAAAGGGATGACAGTGTCCTCTAGGCACTTTTTCCTACCAGGAGCAGTAATCCCTCTAATATTAAAAAAGGACACTAACATTGTAGTCTCTTCTTGGGGTGCTTGCCCCAAGATTTTCCTAATAACTTCTATCCATTTATCCCCTTCATCCTCATAAGTATCATCATTTCTCCTATTGTTTTTCTCAGGAGTAACATCTAGAGCATAACTATCAGTAGCCAAAGCTGTTTTCTGAGATTCATGAGACAAGTTCTCACTAGGAGTCTCAGTATCTACTAAATCACTCCTAGGTGATTTTGAACTATGATTCTTATATCCTACTTTGTCATTAGCACTAATAGCAGAAATATCAACACCCACACTTCTAGCCAAAGATTCAAGATAATCTACATCAAGAGAATGAAAAGCATTAGTTTGCATTATACCTTTCATCTTCTTGTTAGGCTCCTCCAGATTACTCCTCTTCTTGTACTCAATTGCTTTCTTCATTTTATCTTGACCCTAACCACCTCTGCACAATCTCTAAACACACTCATCCAGTCTATCTCCTCCAAGATGCCACAAACAGAGACTGCCTGAGCAATACAGTTCCATTCACACCAAGGAGGTTGTAACCCATGGATTTTCATCCATGTTTCTTGCATCACAGCCACAGGATCATGGTCATCATCCCAAGCCTCCACCTTCACCCAAACACCAGGTTTTGTCAAACCAAATCTAGGGTACCCAATCACCTGATCCACTGGGAGATGTGGTGGAAACTTGACCAGATAGGACCATTTGGTAAGTTCCCTGATCTGCCAAGGCCAATTTGTCCTATAAATCCCAGCAAACTCCTTAGCTAGCTCTGCTTTTGTTATGTTCCCCTCCTCTATCAACACCAAACCACAGTTCTTGGTAGTAGCAACAGGATTCATCACAACCTCAGGGATCTCAATGTGGAAGAATCCTAGGCCATTTGCTGCACTTCCAATGTACTTAGCTACTTGAGGAGGCTTCTTGACCACTGGACATCCCTCAACAGCATGATTAGTTGCCTTGCAGATAAAACAGAAAGCTTTCTTGTCACAAGACTGCTTGAAATGTCCAGGCTCCCCACAGCCAAGGCAGATGGTGTCTACATAAGACATTTGGTTTGGAATCACTTGAGCAGATTCCCCACTCCCTACACTTTTCTTCTTCTGCATCTGCTTGGGATCTCCACTCTTCCCCTTGGCAGCATTCACTCCCTCTGCACTTTGATTGTTCTGAGAGAACTCATCAGGGCTTGGAGCAATCCATTGATTGGACGGGTACCCAAACTGCTGTGGAGGGAATTGGGGGTATGCACCCTGGAAAGCCCAAGGAGGAGGCATCCCTCCAGGCACAAACCCATATGGTTGAGGAGGGAAAGGGAAACCACTTTGGTTCTGGAAATCTGGGAAGGGTTGCTGCTGCTGTTGTGGTGGATTCTGATTCTGATTAAACTGGTTGCCCTGCTGCTGCCGATTCCAGTTGTCACCTCTTCCTCCACCAGGCCCCCTTCCCCTGTTTCTCCCACCACGACCACGATCAGCCATGGCTCTCTCCTCCACCTCTAGATCTACAAACTCACACTCTTCAGCACCCAAATAGCATAGAGCTGGCCTCTCTGGTAGCAATGGCGGCGGGGAGGGAGAACTGCGAACCCTAGAGCCGAGAGAGGGTTTTATATACACTGATGCGTGTACACGTCCGTTGGGAACCCCAAGAGGAAGGTATGATGCGCACAAGGGCAAGTTTTCCCTCATAAAGAAACCAAGGTTTAATCGAACCAAGAGGAGCCAGAAGCACGTTGAAGGTTGATGGTCGCAGAATGTGATAACCGGCGCCAACGCGAACCTGCACAACACAACATCCAAGTACTTTGTCCCAACGAAACAGTGAGGTTGTCAATCTCACCGCTTGCTGTAACAAAGGATTAAACGTATCGAGTGGAAGATGTTTGCAAAGAAAACAATAAAACACAAGTATTGCAGTAGATTGTATGCTATGTAAAGAATAGGACCGGGGTCCACAGTTCACGGTGTCGCTCCCATAAGATAAAAGCATGTTGGGTGAACAAATTACAGTGGGGCAATTGACAAATAGAGAAAGGCATAACAATGCATATACATGATATGATAAATATAGTGAGATTTAATCCTAGCATTACGACAAAGTACATAGACCGCCATCCAACCGCATCTATGCTCAAAAGTCCACCTTCAAAGTCATCCTAACTTCCGTATTGTTGCAAACAAATGTACAATTGCATTAAGTATGGTGCGTAATGGTTCAACAACTACATCCTTAGACATACACTACAAGAAAAGTTTATCCCTAGTGGCAACAAGACATCCACAACCTTAGAACTTCTTGTCACCTGTCCCACATTCAATGGAGGCATGAACCCAATTATCGAGCATAAATACTCCCTCTGGAGTTAAGAGTAAAAACTTGGCCGAGCCTCTACTAGCTACTAGAGAGCATGCAAGATCATAAACAACACATAAACAATAGATTGATAATTCATAATCATAGTACTCTCTATCCACTTGATCCCGACAAACACAACATATAGTATTACAGATAGATGATCTTGATCATGTTAGGCAGCTCACAAGATCCAACAATGAAGCACAACAAGGAGAAGACGACTATCTAGCTGCTAAGGACCCATGGTCCAGGGGTGAACTACTCACTCATCACCCTCGAGGCGACCATGGCGGTAGAGTCCTCCCGGGGAGATGAACTCTCTCCAAGCAGGTGCCGGAGGCCATCTCCAATCCCCGAGATGGGATCTGCGCGGTGGCGTCTCGCAAGGCTTCCGATCGTGGCTCGGCACCGGGGTTTCGGCGACGAGGCTTTGGCAGGCTGAGGTCAACGCGGGGGCCACACGAGGGCCTAGGTAGGGTCGCCATGGCCAAGTGGCTGCAAGCATCTTGCGAGTCCCTCTGAGCCGTCATGGCTCCACTCAAGACACCTTCTGTCTTCGAGCTCTGCAAAGAGACTGGCGAAGTTTTACTTAATCGTAGAATATTCTTTATTAGATTTCTTGAAACTAAAACAATAGAAAACAAAGAATCAAGCCTCTTCTAAGATCTTGTTAATAGGTTAGTTCCAAAAAAGTGGATAAATATGACATATAGTGTGTGAATAAACATGTAGGTATTATCAATAAAGTAGCATGGAACATAAATTATCGATACGCTGAGACGATCAGCATCCCTGTTTAGTTCTTGTCGTCCCAGCGAAAAAAACGATAACAAAGATAATTTATGACATGCCATCATAATCTTGATCATACTATTTGTAAACATATGTAATGAATGCAGCGATCAAAACAAAGGTAATGACATGAGTAAACAAATCAATCATAAAGCAAAGACTTTCATGAATAGTACTTCAAGACAAGTATCAATAAGTCTTGCATAAGAGTTAACCATATCACAAAGCAATAAATCAAAGTAAAGGTGTTGAAGCAACACATAGGAAGATTAAGTTTTCAGCGCGGTTGCTTTCCAACTTATAACATGTATATCTCATGGATATTGTCAACATAAAGTAATATAACAAGTGCAATATGCAAGTATGTAGGAATCATCGCACAGTTCACACAAGTGTTTGCTTCTTAAGGTGGAAGGAGATAGGTAAACTGACTCAACAATAAAAGTAAAAGAAAGGTCCTTCAAAAGGAAAGCATCGACACAGTATTTGTGCTAGAGCTTTTATTTGAAAACATGAAACAATTTTGTCAACGGTAGTAATAAAGCATATGAGTTATGTAAACTATATCTGACAAGTTGCAAGCCTCATGCATAGTGTACTAATAGTGCCCGCACCTTGCCCTACTTAGCTTGGACTACCGGATCTTCGCAATGCCATGTTTCAACCAAGTGTCACAAAGGGGTACTTCCATGCCACTGTACAAAGGTTCAAGGAGAATGCTCGTATTTTGATTTCTCGCTTTTGATTATTCTCAACTTAGACATCCATACCGACAACAGATAAACAGATAATGGACTTCTCTTAAATGCATAAGCATGTAGCAACAATTATTATTCTCATATGAGAGATTGAGGATATATGTCCAAACTAAAACTTCCATCATGATTCATGGCTTTAGTTAGCGGCCCAATGTTCTTCTCTAACAATTTTGCATGCTCCAACTACTAAAATGATAGATCCTTCAGACAAGACGGACATGCATAGCAACTCACATGATATTCAACAATAGTTGATGGCGTTCCCCATAAGCATGGTTATCGCACAACAAGCAACTTAATAAAATATAAAGTGCATAAGTACATATCCAATACTACGGAAGTTTTTAAGGCTATTTTGTCCCATGAGCTATATATTGTAAAGGCAACGATGGAATTTTAAAGGTAGCACTTGATGTCTTTGGAATGATGGAGAAATACCATGTGGTAGGTAGTTATGGTGACACAAATGGCATAGTAGTTGGTTCAATGATTTGGATGCATGAGAAGTATTCCCTCTCGATACAAGGTTTAGGCTAGCAAGGTTATTTGAAGCAAACTCAAGGATGAACCTATTGAAATTAATAAAAATATCATTAATTACTATTACAAGACTCTACACCGCCTTCCTTGTTGTTCAAAACTCAATACTTGACTGGATATTATCTAGACTTTAGAGAGACCAAATATGCAAATCACATTTTAGCAAGCTTATTTCTTCATTAACGGGTGCAAAGCATATGATGCAAGAGCTTAAACATGAGCACAACAATTGCAGTATCACATTATCCAAGACATTTTAGAATTACTACATGTAGCATTTTCCAATTCCAACCATATAACAATTTAACGAAGAAGAACCTTCGCCATGAACATTATGAGTAAAGCCTAAGGACACATGTGTCCATATGCAACAGCGGAGCGTGTCTCTCTCCCACAAAGTGAGTGCTAGGATCCATTTTATTCAAACAAAAACAAAAACAAAAACAAACCGACGCTCCAAGTAAAGAACACAAGATGATTGAATAAAAATATAGTTTCGGGAGAAACCCGATGATGTTGTCGATGAAGAAGGGGATGCTCAAGCTTAGACGCTTGGACGCTTGAGTCTTCTTAAATATGCAGGGGTGAACCAATGGGGGCATCCCCAAGCTTAGAGCTTTCACTCCTCTTGATCAAGCAAACCCCTCTCCTTGACCCTTGAAAACTTCCTTCACACCAAACTTCAAGCAAACTCATTAGAGGGTTAGTGCACAATTAATAATTCACACATTCAGAGGTGACACAACTATTCTTTACACTTCTGGACATTGCATAATGCTACTGGACATTAATGGATCAAAGAAATAAATCCAAAATAGCAAAAGAGGCAATGCGAAATAAAAGGCAGAATCTGTCAAAAACAGAACAGTTCGTAAAGAAGAATTTTAAAATGGTACCAGACTTGCTCAAATGGAAAAAGTAAAATCTAATGAAAGTTGCGTACATATCTGAGGATCACGCTCGTAAATTGGCAGATTTTTTCTGAATTTTCTACAGAGAACTGTGCCCAGATTCGTGACAGACAGCAATGCTGCTTGCGCAGCAATCCCAAAATATAACATCAACTTTGGACATAGAAACTTTACTTGGCACAAAAACATGATATGAGAGGTTGCTACAGTAGTAAACAACTTCCAAGACTCAACAAACAAAAATTGCTGTAGGTAAAAACATGGGTTGTCTCCCATAAGCGCTTTTAATTAACGCCTTTCAGCTAGGAAAGTGCAAATCAATTAATATCGAGAGTAGAAGCATCAACATCATAGCTTGCTCTAATATAGAATCAAAGTGCAACTTCATTTTCTAGGGAAGTGTTCCATACCTTTCTTGAGAGTAAATTGATATTTAATATTACCTTCCTTCATATCAATAACAGCACCAACAGTTCCAAGAAAAGGTCTTCCCAACACAATAGGACAAGATGCATTGCATTCGATATCCAAAACAAACAAAATCAACGGGGACAAGGTTATTGTTAACCGTAATATGCACATTATCAATCCTCCCCAAAGGTTTCTTTATAACATTATCGGCAAGATTAACATCCAAATAACAATTCTTCAATGGTGGCAAGTCAAGCATATCATAAATCTTTTTAGGCATAACACAAATACTTGCACCAAGATCACATAAAGCATTACATTCAAAGTCATTGAATTTCATTTTAATGATGGCCCCAACCATCTTCTAACTTTCTAGGAATAGAAGTTCCAAGTTTTAGTTTCTCTTCTCTAGCTTTTATGAGAGCATTTGTAATATGTTTTGTAAAGGCTAAATTTATAGCACTAGTATTAGGATTCTTTTAGCAAGTTTTTTTAAGAACTTTATAACTTCAGAGATGTGGCAATCATCAAAATCTAAATCATTATGAGCTACAATGGGATCATTGTTCCCAAGGTTGGAAAAAATTTCAGCAGTTTTATCACAAGTAGTTTCAGCAGTTTTAGCAATTTCAGGCAGTTTTGTTCGCTTTTGCACTAGGAGTAGAAACATTGCCAACACCAATTATTTTACCATTGATAGTAGGAGGTGCAGCAATATGTGAAGAATTAGCATTACTAGTGGTGGTAATAGTCCAAACTTTAGCTACATTATTCTCTTTAGCTAGTTTTTCATTTTCTTCTCTATCCCACCTAGCACGCAAATCAGCCATTAATCTTTATATTCTCATTAATTCTAACTTGATGGCATTTGCTGTAGTAGTAATCTTATTATCAATATCATTATTAGGCATAACTTTCAATTTTAAAAGATTTACATAAGAGGCAAGTCTATCAACTCTAGAAGCAATAGTATCAATTTTATCAAGCTTTTCCTCACCAGATTTGTTAAAAGCAGTTTGTGTACTAATAAATTCTTTAAGCATAGCTTCAAGACCAGAGGTACACTCCTATTATTATTGTAAGAATTCCCATAAGAATTACCATAACCATTACCATTAACAGAAGGATATGGCCTATAGTTATTACCACAGTTGTTCCTATAAGCATTGTTGTTGAAATTATTATTTTTAATGAAATTCACATCAACATTTTCTTCTTTGAGCAACCAATGAAGCTAAAAGGAACATTATTTGGATCAACATTAGATCTACCATTCACAAGCATAGACATAATCACATCAATCTTATCACTCAAGGAAGAGGTTTCTTCAACAGAATTTACCTTCTTACCTTGTGGGATCGAGTGCCATTCAGAGTAATTTATCATCATATCATCAAGAAGTTTTGTAGCTGTTATCACCAGAGTATTTATAAGAATAATCCAATAAATTCGCGAAGAAAAATTTAGTCCTCGTATAGAAGGTTTGGATGATCATCCAAGTAGTCATCAACAGGTTGGGCAATTCTTTACCAAAGTTTTCATTCTCTCCCATGTTGAGCAACATGTTCAGTATCTAACTGTTTAAAATTCATTATGCTACTTCTCAAAGATATAATTTTAGCGGGAGGAGGATAATATCTACCAATAAAAGCATCCCTGCATTTAGTCCATGAATCAATACTATTCTTAGGCAATGATAGCAACCAATCTTTTGCTCTTCCTCTTAATGAGAAAGGAAACACTTTCAATTTAATAATATCACCATCTACATCTTTATACTTTTGCATTTCACAAAGTTCAACAAAATTATTGAGATGTGCAGCAGCATCATCAGAACTAATATCAGAAAATTGATCTCTCATGACAAGATTTAGTAAAGCAGGTTTAATTTCAAAGAATTCTGCTGTAGTAGCAGGTGGAGCAACAGGTGTGCATAGGAAATCATTATTATTTGCATTTGTGAAGTCACACAATTTAGTATTTTCAGGGGTATTCATTTTAGCAATAGTAAATAAAACAAACTAGATAAAGTAAATGCAAGTAACTAATTTTTTTGTGTTTTTTTCGATATAGAGAGCAAGACAATAAATAAAGTAAAACTAGCAACTAATTTTTGTATTTTGATTTAGTGCAGCAAACAAAGTAGTAAATAAAATAAAGCAAGACAAAAACAAAGTAAAGAGATTGGAGAAGTGGAAATCCCCTGCAGCGTGTCTTGATCTCCCCGGCAACTAGGATAAGTGCCGGATGCGCGTAGATGTACACGGTCCGTTGGGAACCCCAAGAGGAAGGTATGATGCGCACAGTGGCAAGTTTTCCTCATAAAGAAACCAAGGTTTAATCGAACCAGTAGAGCCAAGAAGCACGTTGAAGGTTGATGGTCGCGAATGTGATGCGGCGCAACACCAGGGATTCCGCGCCCAACGCTGAACTCGCACAACACAGTCCTTGCTACTTTGTCCCAACGAAACAGTGAGGTTGTCAATCTCACCGGCTTGCTGTAACAAAGGATTAAACGTAACGAGTGGAAGATGTTTGCAAAGAAAACAGTAAAACACAAGTATTGCAGTAGATTGTATGCTATGTAAAGAATAGGACTAGGGTCCACAGTTCACTAGAGGTGTCTCTCCCATAAGATAAAAGCATGTTGGGTGAACAAATTACAATGGCAATTGACAAATAGAGAAAGGCATAACAATGCATATACATGATATGATAAACATAGTGTGAGATTTAAACCCAGGCACACTTACAAAAACATAACACATCCAATCATATTTACATTAAAAAATCACCTGTGTGTTGCCATCACTTCCTATTATTATGTAAACATAATTGCATTATATAGCATGCTAATAATCACACCACATTCAGACATATATCAATGTTTATCTCATGCAACAAGTAACATCTGAACATTTAGAACTTTTCTAATGCTTTCTCACTGTGTCCAGATTCAATGGAGGCTGTAACCCACTACTTAGTACAAATATCTCTGAGTTGAGATAAAACTGCTGAGCCTCCTTACCAGTAATGTGGAGAGCATGCAGATCATAAACAACACATAAACAATAGATTGATAATCACCATAATCATAGTACTTTCTATCCATCGGATCCCGACAAACACAACATATAGTATTACACGTATAGATGATCTTGATCATGTTAGGCAGCTCACAAGATCCAACAATGAAGCACAACAAGGAGAAGACGACCATCTACACTACAAGAACCCATAGTCCTGTGGTGAACTACTCACTCATCACTCCGGAGCTGCGACTATGGCGGTGTAGAGTCCTCCGGGAGGTGATTCCCCTCTCCGGCCGGAGGCGATCTCCGTAATCCCCCGAGATGGGATTGGTGGGCGGCGCGGCCTCGGGCATACTCGCACGGGGCTCGGCACCGGGGCTCGCGACCGAGGCTCAAGGCAGCGGAGAGGGTCAACGCGGGGGCCACACGAAGGGCCTAGGGGGTAGGTCGGCGCTGCCAAGGCTCGCCGCGCCGCCGGTGAGCCCCTCTGGCCGCCTCGTGCCCCACTTCGTTATCAGTTGTCACCTCTTCCTCCACCAGGCCCCCTTCCCCTGTTTCTCCCACCACGACCACGATCAGCCATGGCTCTCTCCTCCACCTCTAGATCTACAAACTCACACTCTTCAGCACCCAAATAGCATAGAGCTGGCCTCTCTGGTAGCAATGGCGGCGGGGAGGGAGAACTGCGAACCCTAGAGCAGAGAGAGGGTTTTATATATGCCTCCCCCCTTTTTTGTGACTTGGCCAGATGCTGTGGCATATTCCAGAGTTGCTCAAAAAGCAGATCGATCTCTTTTTCCTCCATGTCCAAGCTTTTTGACCCGGTCCACCGCGCCATGGACAAGCTTCTGGAACCCACCACCATGTCCTCATTCTCCCCTTTCCCGCCAAAACTCCGAGCAGCCGTCCCTATCAAGCTTCGGACGCCTCGCAATCTTCTTCTAGTAGACTCAGCAACTGCGCATGTTGATTGAGGATCAGCAGTGCATGCGCCGCCTTCACCTCCGAGACTGCCAAACCCAGCGGCCGAGGTCTCTTGTTCCAATGCAGGGGAAGCTGAGCTCGAGCTCGTTGGACTGCTAACTCGAATGGGGATAATTGCTTCACCGGCACAATCCTCTCCTCCGAGCACCGCTTGTTCCCCGGCGCACTCTGTGACATGTCCTTGAACTCCAGATCCCTCTGCATCGCTTCCTGAATCACCACAAACCTCGGACCAGGCTTCTGCCCCTGCAACGGCGCCTGTAGCGCCAGAACCACTCCTTCGACATCTGACGCCACCTCGCTTGGAGCTCCGGACCTCGCCGTTGCCCCGAGGATGAGGTCGGAATCAACGGCGATTGGCCCAAACGAGCCCACGCAGAAGCTGAAGCTTCCGCGCCGAGGCGATTGAACTCCATCCTCACCTTGCGAACCGCCCGGCGACCTCTGCCTCGCCATTGTCGATCTAGCTTGCGCACCCTCAGCGCCCTTGCGAGATCCCACCTCCTCTTCCCTGCCCCCGATACCGCACTCCCACCACCACGACTGCTCCCCCGCCTCTTCTCCCCTTCATCCGCGCAGATCGCCAGCGTCAGCCTCCGATTTGCCCTGGATTTTGGTAGGAAACTAGCTATCGGCGGTGAGCTCGAAGTGGAAGAGACAGGATGTTGTGGAGGCAAGTGGCAAGGGTAGATGCTCGCGTGACGCGTGTAGAGGCGCCCTCCCCCGCCCTGGCCCGCCATGGACGCGGATCGAGGTGAACCCGCCATGAACAGGACCTCGGGTCGGGTTCGGGGCGGAGTCGCCTCTGAGTCGCGAGAGCATTTTTTCCTTCCTAGGTGGTGCAGTTAGTCTTTTGAATCGCTGCTGGGCTCTGCCTCAAATAACTCCTTTTAAAGGTATAAGAAAAAATTAACATAATTCACGCACCCATATGTAATCTTGATATTTACTCGTGCAACTTTTGAAGAAAAACTTCAACACCTATGTGTCCTACACACAAAAAAAAGGAACTTTGTTATATTGTGAATGGCATATACATGATTCGTACTATGTCGTGAACATTATAATTTATCGTTTTTATGTAGGCTATATAATTTGATATTTTAGGTTCAAATTTGACATACACATACCTGTATACATTTCCTACCCATATAATTTACGGCATATATTTTAGTATTTTTGACGTATTTTCTTAATATGACAAGCGTACCTATGAGCCAAAAATCCACGTCCGATCTAGTCGTATCTATCTAGGTGGATCGGATAGGGCATATTTTGCCCCCAACTTTATAAGGTTTTCTGAAGTAGGGCATATTTAGCCGGAAAATACATCCATGCTGATGGGTTGCCAAGCAGCCCGTACATTCATTCTTTTTGTAGTAATTCAAAATAAGATTTAAGAAATCTGAATTCTTTTGGGAACCAAGATGATCAAGTATTGTACATGTATAAAAAAATCGCGAGGGAATTACTATAATTGAATCCTAGGTAAGAAGCCAAAATCGAAAATTTTCAAGCTATATTTGTCATAAGTTTGTCATTTTTGCCCATGATAGCTCGGGAATCATTTAAACCCAAGTATTTTACACGAGTACAATACTTAATCATCTTTATTTCCCGGAGGATTTAGAATTTTTTTCAAATTTTAAAATTATTACGAATTTTAGGGTTTATGGGATGCATAGCACCCATGTGCCAAAAATACACATCCATATTTGGTCCCCAGACAATCTTTGAACGGTCCAGAAAGACTTGATTGCATTTACATCCCTAACAGTACAAGTTGGTTGGATCGGATAGGCCTCAGATAATGCAGGATTCATTGAGCATGGATGGCTACACTCGATCTAGATCCACGTATATACAGACAGCTAGCAATGGATGGTGACGTGTTTCGTATCGACCGGTCTCAATGGCCGGCTATTTATACGTGCTACCTATCCAGCTTCAGATTCACAGCAAAATTTCAACCATGAACATGAAGACGTACCTCAGCGCTTGCATTCTGCTGATGCTTTCGCTCGAGGGAGCCCTCCTCGTCGCCGGCCGCCCCTCTGCCGCCGCCACCACCATCCGCCTCCCCATCGACACCCAAGGTTCGTGATGCATCTGCAACATACCGTCAATCTTCGTTTCCTTGTCCCGTTTGCTAGTGCGTGAACATCACAGCTGTCTACTCCTTGAGGTCTTGCAGCAGCGGCGCTGGCGAGGCCGTGGGACTGCTGCGACTTCGCACTGTGCACCAGATCTATCCCGCCGTACTGCCGTTGCATGGACGAGGTGGACCATTGCGCCGCCACCTGCAAGGACTGCGCAGCCTCCTCGTCGGACCCTTCCCGCCACGTCTGCCAAGACATGTTCATCGGGTTCCCCGGGCCCAAGTGCACCACCGTCGAGGATAACAACGTCGGTAGTGCTCACGCCCACACCGGTGCGCGTTGATCGCCCGATCACCGCCGACAGTGGTGCATGTTGCTCGTCTATCTTCACGGATGCGTGAAAGAATAAAATAAAGGTCGCCTCTTGCAATATGTATGGTGTGTCAGCCAACTATGAATAAAGACGGTTTAAATTCACGTGCATTACTTTCTTTTTCAGCAAGTACACAATACAAAGGTAGCCACGTAGGGCTTGCATACATACACTCATTTCTATAAATATACGTACGCACACACTAACTCTATGAGTAACTCTCTGAGACTGAGTTTATGAAGCTGATTTAGCGGGTCTTGAGTATGACGAAGTTACTACGACATCCACAAGAACATCCCCACCCACTAAAAGAATATTTCACCTTTATAATTAATACACCAAAGTGTCAAATCTGAGATTTAAACTAAGCATCCAACTATATGTTGGTTCTCAATTCCAACAAGTAGTTGTACAACTCTGAATTATTACAACAATGAAAAATTTAGTACTCTTCTGTCCTACATACTTGCCATTGAACTAGTGACAAATATTTAAAGCTAGAATGAATACTTCACAAAATAAATATACAATCAAGCTATCGGAATCGATTTAGATTTGAAAAAAGGATGGACCTGAAAGCAAACACAAGTCTAGTGGAAATAGTGTCCCCAGTCAATTACGCATATAACCCGCTAAATTTTCTAAAAACAATGTCCATGAAAAGTCTCTGGCACATACCAGCTCGAGCCACAGCTGTTCAATTAAGCTAGGAGAGCCTTCAAGGATGATTTAACACTGCCGTGGGCATAGCTAGAATTATCGTCGACACAACGTTGTGCCGACGGTCGCCGTTGACACAGCGTTGTGCCGATGGTCGCCGTCGACACAATATGGTCTCGGCACTTGCCTATTTTTTTCTCTCACATGGATTTTTTAAACTCTAACACTTAATCTTAGGTTGCATGCACGCTTAACTTGTATGTTTCTCCTGTAGTCCCGTAAGAGCTTCCATCAAAGAAATGTCAGTTTGTTGATAATACTACCATATCAATCCTATTAACCCCTATTTCTTAATGACGTACCTCTTTATTTTTTGAATTCCAAAAAATTACTTATGTAAACTGAAATGAATAAATAATTAATCTTGAATTCAAATGACAATAAAATGATTTTTTGCCCTTTTCTATTTAATATGGATTATGTAATATCTTTAAATCTATAAATCAAAATTTGAAAAAATAATATGTCTAAATCAGAAAAATGAGAGGAATTGAAATATGACATCTATATCATATTTTGATCCTAAAAATTATTTTTCCAAAAAATCAGGAGCATAGGTCATGTACATGTAGTTCAGATCAGACCGACTTCCTACTGATTTGGCAGGAATTTGTATTTTTCATTATGAGGGGTGGATGAAAATATTTAAGATACATTGGTTGGAAAATTATGCATGTAAGGTGGTCTAGTATTTTTAAAAATGGGGTGGTACCATTGTGAAACTTTCATTTGGTGATTACTGCGGTGACCCAGCATACCACCGCATGTTGTAGTATACAAAGTCATTGGTTGATAGGATCTTCATGAAGGGACTTCTTCACAAATATCACATCCCCTAGAGTTACAACACAAACATTGCAGGTCATAACACTCGATAATATAATACAATCATGGTCTTAACAAGTTGGCATTCTCACAGGTCCGATGAGAACACCCTCAATTATTAAAGTACTATTACAAACCAACATAGATATGAAAGAGCTCAGCAACTTATTTAAGTATGCCACTAACATTGTTTGCCTCTTAAGATATATAGCACTCCACTACTCCTCAGCTTCAGTGTTGTCTGCTCCATAGGACATCCCATAGTCTACGCTCTCCACCCTCCGACAAGTCGGGTTCCTCGGGACCAGCTCGTAGTCTCCTTCCGGGGGTGGTACTTAAGTTTGCCTCCACTTCTCGGATCACAACTAGCAAGGTGTTGAAAGAAAGTGAGCATGTGGGCTCTCTTTAGTTCAAAAGAGTAAAAGTTGTTTGATGCACTAGCTACGACCTCCGATCAGAAAATCTGGTCAATGCATGTTTTGGAAATCATTTCTTCAAAAGGTTTATTTTATTCGAAAAACTATGCCCGTCAGTCTTCACAGGTTGACTAGAACTTCACGGAGTTCCTTTCATGCCGCGTTCGCAGTTCCCTTCCCGGAACAAGGAGTGACAGCCACAATTTGATACACTCTGCAGAGGTGTACTTTTCCCATAAGAGATCTCATCCTTTTTGCCATCCGCAGGGACTTGCCCCCGTTCACACTTCCGTGGTGTGAGGTCAGGTATAAAGATCCAAGCCCACACCGCCTTCTCCGCGACCTGCAAACCCACCCTTTGTCCATCCTACACCCCGGTAGACATCTCCCGATCATACGGCTTTACCCCCGTGTGTACTATGGACAATCCCTCATAGACGGTAGAGCCTCTCATCCACACGGATGGGGATTTTAAAGGATTTATCAACCTACGGCAGTGTTATCTCCAACACCTCGCCACGCTCTATCAAGTCCGTTGGCGTGCAGGAGAGAAAAGATACAGCTGGCTTCCCCAGAGCCATTATAATAGATCTTATGGTCAACGCGATATGTGCGCTAGAATCACCGGACGGCATTGGTACTTAGTCCTAGATGAATAGTACCCTTGCAATGGAACCCACCAATCAACACATACCATGGTTCCATTGCCAGCCACATAGTCATATTCATAATTGGAAAAGTAACATTTCATTTTCACTGGAGTGATAAGTCATATAGCTTTGCATTAAATTGATAGAAAATACTCAAATTGACATGAGCAAGGGTGAACTTGCTTGTGGACTGCGAGATAGTGCAGTTCAATGCGTTGGATGGAACCTGGACCTCGGGTTCTGTAAAGAAGCATCATTGTCCGGTAAGGACAATGTTATAAAATCCAAATAATGCATGCATGGATGTATTATTTTATGTTGAATCCCTGACCCCCATATTTAATTAAAATTTGGGGTTAAGTTAAGATTTGTGCCTTTGGCTGTAAAGTACTTTTAATTATGCAAACACTTTATATCTCACAAAGAAATACCTTTGAGAGTAATACAATTTTCCTTTTTGAAAACATTTATTTCAAAATTACTTTGAAATAATGGAATTTTCTTTATAACTTTTGAATAAGAGTAATAGAATATTTTCCTTTGGAAAATACTTTCTTTTTAAAAGAAATGACTTGGAATAATAGAATTTCATTTTTAAATATTTGAAAACAAATATTTAAACTCATTTGAGATTTTTCCTTGATTTTTAAATATAAGGAAATAATAGTTTAAAACTCCAAGTTTTAATTTAAATTCATAATATGTCCAAATTTGAATTTGTTTCCTAAATTTATTTCTTATTTTTATTCTTGTTAAGAATAATTTATGATTCATAAATCTTATTTTTCTTGGTTTTTTAGAGGTTCAAATAATTTGTTTGGAATTTTGTAAAATTCAGAGTTATTTAAAATGTGAAATTACTAAAATAACCCCCTGGCCCATTGGGCCAGCCCACTTATTTGGCCCGCTAGGACAACCAACTATGGCTTGCCCCAAAACGGTTCGGTGGAACCGTTTCGGCCCACCTCGCTCACTCACACGCTCCCCTCCCTCTCTCGCGTCCTAACCCTAGCCTCTGGCGATCCCGTGGCGATGCATGCTGCGCCATGGTCGCGCCGTGCTCCGGCAACCTCTCGTGCTCCCCTGTGCTTAGCCACTTACCTGGACTGGGACTGCCAGACGATCTATCGATTCAACTGCTACATTTCTCTGCCGATTGCTTCCTCTCCCGACGAATTGCCTCCTCTCTCTAGATTCAGGAGAACGCCTGCGATTAAGTATCTCGCACGAGCTCTTCGCCCGCCGCCGACGTGTGCGCTCCGAGACCCGACTCCGGCGCGGCATCGTCGTAGGTACCAGCCTGCTGCCTCCGGTGCCGTGCCGCTGTGGTGGTGTTCGTTCTACAGAACGCCGACGCCTTTCCTCAAGCTTTTGTGCTCATATGGCTGCCGCGAGCACTGCCCTCATGCCAGCTCGCCACCATGCGTGTGTTGCGCCACCCTTCTCCTCTCATGCAAAAGCTCCCAAGCTTCGTGGTTCTTCTCTCTGTTTCACGCCTCCGATGATCCCCGTGATCAAGCACAGCCTGCTACGCCAAGTAAGCTACATGTGCTTCCATTTTCTGCAAGCTCTGGCCAATTGCTCAATCTCTGCACGCGTTGTGTGTTTGCTGTGGACGTTATATGTTGTTTGCTTAGCCGCTTGTTATGCCGTGTTGTTCATGCTTATGAGCTTGCTATGCTAATTGCATTATTCGCGAGCATCTGATCTGATGGCAAAAGACACTTGTGAATGCCAAAGATGCCTGTGAGGTGCTTCGTGCTTCCTATGTAATCCAATGATCCATTGGATCAACCATTTCTTGTTGGCTAGCCTATTCCGTGTGGCTTGACTTGATTCCACTGATCCATTTGATCAATTAAATGTCAGTGGCTTGGTTGTTGATCAATTTCTGTGGCTAAGTGACAAAGGATTAATTTGTCAATGCCTGCGATTGTGGGTAGGGACCAGGATGTAGACAAGAAATTCTTTACCAACAGATCCTCGAAGGTTTCAGCGAAAAGTACTGACGATTGTGAAAACTAGGGTTATGTTGATGAGATTCGATCCTCAGCTTGGCCCCTCTACTCCCCCTTATATAGAGGGAGGAGCCGAGGGTTTCGTAATTCAAGTGCTGTGAGGGTTTCGACCCAACCCGTAAGATTACAAATCTCTATCTTTCCTAATACAAACTATTTTTCCTTAACACTAAATGGGCTTCCGAGTCTTCTTATTCTTCGAGTCCTGGGCCTTTAGTAAACCCCGGGTACCATCTTGCTCATTGGGGATGCCTATGTCAGTAGCCCCCGAGATTTTTCTTGAATCGAAGAATCAGGGAAAATCTCCAACTTTACTCATTGCATAATCTTTCAATGTGCAAATGCTATTTTGTACAGGATAACGGTAGTTGGGGCTAATTGTCCAATTTGATCAGGTACTAGTTACCTGCTCTAGTGGCAATCCGCAAAATTTACTTCAAGATCACGTCCAGATACATCTCTGGATACTGTAAATTTCACAGTGCCATAAGGTCTTACCATTCTGTCGAGTCCTAGTCATATTTTATCGGTACCTAACGCGTCCGGTTAGATTTTCTTCGGGACTGCCGCTTAAGAATTATACACCGGTGAACTACAAGCGCCTGTTTGCAACGGGATCTGGGGCCTTACCTTCCTACAAAGTTTTGCGGCATTCAGGAGATTTATTCGCGACTTTGAGCGCTCTGAGAATATATTGTCGAGTGCTTTTCTGCTGTTGGAATAGTACATTTTATCGAGTGTCATATTTGATGACTTATTTTGTCTTCCGATGGAGTATATGAGAGTTATCCTGCAATCGAAATATACTCACTTCTAGTTCTTTCTCATAATTAAAATTCATCGGGCACGCGAATTACGCTCCCGATGGGAGTAGCCTTCGAGGCTACAGCCAAGAACTTGTGCTTGGGTGTAGGTCCACAGATTAGTATCCTTTGCCGCTATATTTATAATCCTTCTCGATATTTTTCTATCTATCGGGTGCGCGAACAAGAATTGACGGGCAAGTGAATCACTAAAATGAGATGAGTTGATATCCGAACTGGTTACTACAACCACGAATAGTGTATTTCTACTTTTGCCTAAATTTTTATTTTTAAAAAATCCCCCTAGCGTTTGGGCAAAAACTTGTATTTTGATCAAAAGTCTAAATAATTCATGTTGTCGATAATCTCTCCCAGCTTCATAATCGAGCCTTTCTTTTACCATGATGATGTCATTAATTTATGATGGAATGTTTACTTTTTTGAAACATGCGAAAACCGCTCCCTCACTGCCTTGTGGGTCCAAATTTTCATCTGATTGAGCACGGCCACAAGTGGGGATACACGTTCTCCACTTTTTCCGCACATCGTCTGCAACTCCTTCTGTTAAAATATCTTTTACCCTTGTATTTATGGGTTATCATCTTCAATGCCACACCTCTTTTCCATCCAATGGTCCAACGTTTCGCCGCACCCCTATATAAGACCTTCTTCCTCGAGCACCCTTCGTCACGCCGTTCTCCTCCCGCAAAATATTCTCCCTTGCGCCTCCAAGCTCTTGAGCTCAACCATACTCACGCTTTTCTCCCGCGCCATTGTTGATGCCACCGCTGCCGTTTGACTGCACACAAAGACGCCTGAATCACTGGTCGCTGCAGATCCGGGGACCGCAGAATGGAAATATCCAAGATCACCAACCAAGACATCAATCTCTTGAAGAGCCGGGGATTAGCAAGAAACCCAAGGCGGTGTGCTTCCCCAGTGAAGAAAGCCACCCAACCTCCAATGGGGTATCGGTAAGTTTCGTCGATCATCTCATCTGCGGTCTTTCCGCTCCTATCATCCTTTTCTTCGAGGATTGCTCTTTGTCTACGGTCTTCAACTTCACCATCTTACTCCTAACTCAATCCTCCATATCTCTATTTTCATCACCCTCCCCTGTGAGGCCTTCCTGGTGTCCACCTAACTGGCATTGCGTGGAAGCGCATTTTCTTCTCGTCGTAATGGCTCTCCCAATGTCACCTATGGGCTATAGGCGGCGTTTGTTACTCGTCGTCTACGGTGCCACCATTTCGACGCCAAACTCCCCGACTCCGCTCAAGGGTGGCGCAAGAAGTGGTTGTATACTGGAAGAGAACGATGTGCTGAAGACAATATCCCTCCTTTCATGGTGTCAGAAAATCCTTCACGTCAGTTTTGGAGCAGAGGCCACCGAAGAGAAAAAGCCGGGACAGAGGTTCTGATGACTCGCATCCAAGGAGTTGCGGTATCACTTCGTGGCAAGAACGTTGTCCGTATCCAAATTACGCCGTATTTCCTTAGAACCGTAGTGCAAATTTCTTCAGTTCGTAAAACCCTCTCTGAATTATGTCACGATGAAGACAGACGTTTGTCGACAACCAAGTCAAGGACTTGAGAGGCTTGTCCGAAAATCTCGTTCAACAAAAAGATCCTATCCCTCTTCCTCTTGTCGTGTAAAACCACATATAGCGCCTACTCACTGCGCTTCCTAAGGTAAAATTGTCGCTTAATTTGTTATTGCCTTGCTATTTTGTTGTAATTCTTTTTTGACATCTTCCTTTATTTTGTATAGAACCATCCAAATCTTGTTTCGTCTCCCTTCCTGAAGGTGGAGAAGTTGAAGAAAGGACCGTTATCTCCGATGATAACCAAGATGCCCCTTCTTTTGTTAGTGAACCCGCAGATTCTCGAAAATCTGCGGGATCTGATGAAAAGGAGGCTGCCTCTGAAGCCACTGCATCGGCACAATCTCCTCCTCCCGCTGTTTCTCCAAAGAACAAAAGGAAAAGGAATGATGTCGAAGATTCCGGCACCTCCAAAACCGAAGAAGCTGTTCCTTCACGCCAGAAGGCAGCTTATGATCCATATCTTGGACCCTCTTCAGTTCGTAAGTTCCCTCTCTCTTTTTTTATTTCACTTGAAGATTTTTGTCTATCTTGCTTTTTATGTTGCCAACATTTCATCATAGTGACGATGAAGAAGAAGTACCAGCTCCTGATGTGGCTGCTCGAACGAGTACGTCACATACACTAGTTGCCTCGGAGACGCCAGTTGAAGGAGAAGAAACTTCACCTCCTCAACAAAACATCGGCGCTGCTACTCCTCCTTCAAGCCCCCTTGTCCCTTCTCCAAAAAGGGCAAGGATTGAAACAATCCCAGAGCCTACTCTCCAATTGAGTAGCTCCTCTAACCCTCTCTTGGATGATGTAAGTTCTTAATTTGTTTGTTACTGTCTATATTTCTTCCGTTTGCTTCTGCTTTCCATCATTTTTCCCATACCGACGTTTTCTTTTCTTTGTCCTTCCTTGATAGCCTACGATCAAAGAGCTTCTTCGCATTGGTTCCCAATTCATTGGGTATCGTGAATATGCTAGTAAGGCTGAAGGTACGGCCTGGCTACTTCTTTTTTCTTCTGCTTTCTTACTCCTTTGTTGTCAACGTTTTTAACTAATGTCAACTTTCTCGGCAGAAAAACTGGTAGAAGTCAACGAGCGTGCCAATACACTTGCTCAAAAATTAGAGCAAAGTGAAGAGGCTCGTAAGAAGCCCGAGTCAGATGCCGTTCAAGCTAGGCGAGAAGCTGACAAAGCCAAGGCCGATGCTGCTGGTGTCGAAGATCTTAGGAAACGTCTTCACGATGCCGAGACTTCGTTAAGCAAGCACATAACTGCACAATCTGCTCGTGAAGAAGCGATCCTTAAGCGTCTAAGGACGCAAAATCGTCGCTTTGTCAGTAAGTCCACTTCATATCCTTTGAATTCTTCTTTTCTGCACTCATTTGTTGATCGGAATTTTTTTTTATTTTGACAGATAAGACTTCTCAAGAATTTGAGCTTGAAGATCCCGACAATGATCCTCTTCTGACGCCGTTTCGTTCCTTGAATTCCATGGAACAGAAGCACGCGAGGGCATTGATCAAGCCAGAGAAGGGATGTCGCGGCTCTTTCCCTACTTCTTCCCGAAGAAAGAGGAACCCGCGACTTTCCTTGCTCTTGCCAAGTGCTTTAATCCAACAGAAGATCTTGGGCTCAAGATGCGTCATGAAAATATGAAGGTTGCCATGGAAAGCACCGTTGTCTTGGTTGCTGATAGTCAACAGACCAATGATCGCAAAAGTGGGCGACACGGAGCAGATAGAACAAGCAAAATGGCGATCATTGATCAAGGCGGCAAAGCTTAACACGAAGAAAATCATGTCTTATCTCGGGATCAAGCCATCTTGAACTCCTAGCTCATCAAGGCCGGAGGTCTAGTTGAATGCTCCTTTGCTTTTTTTCTTCTTCTTAGTTTACCTCCTTCTTTTGGTACTGCCGCCAGGCAGTGCCCTGGCGATGACTAGGCTTGGAGGTCCTTCTTTGTAATTTACATGTATATATTATGAGAATGAATGGAATCTATCTTTTCTCAATGATTGATGTCTTATATTTATTTTTTCGCTTAATTTTTGACAACTATAATAACGCTGGTCCTTCCGGTTTTCCTTCTGCTCCTTCCGAAGAAAACCCCTCGCGCTATTAATTTTGTTGACGATTCTGCGAGTAAGGATTCGACGGAAGAGTTGGAAGAACTTCGAGGGCAACTCCAATCCACGAAGAAGCAATCACTTATGCTTATGGAACAATCTAGAAAATCTTCTGAAAGGGAAAAATTGCATCCAACAAGCCCAAGATGCCATAATCGAAAGGACGCCGTCGTTGTCGAAAGCTGCTGCAATTTACAACCCGCGAAATTTTATGCTTCAATCACGACGTATGCGAGCTTGATAAGTATGTGTATAATATTATCATTGTCGTGCTTTTTCTTTCCCTTTTTACTGTCTTCTCTTTGCTCACTGGTTCTTGTAAAAATAGGTTCTTTTTTGATGCTACTACCGAAGATGAGCGTGTCAAAGCTCGATCCAATGTGCTTCTGGCTGCCTTGCCAAAGATCATGGTCTGCTTTTGGGGCACACCTGAAACCATCCTCGCTCGATTGTCAGTTTCGTGTGATCGCGCACCTAAAAGTTCGCGATTATCTCAACTTGTACAAGGACTCGTCTGGTCTAATGGCACCATGTTTCTGGAACAAGATGCCAGGAAACTCTTCTCGCTTTAATGGATAAGCTTCGGGATGCTCAATCCACGGCTTTGTGCGGGCTCAACTCGACGGCGCAAGATTTGCTATGATTATGATAAAGATCTCGCTACCCGAAATTAGACGTGGGGCATTGTTCCAAAGTGCTTGGCCAAGATGTCGAAGAGGAAGAGTAACTTCGGCAAATATGATGATATTGTTACTACTGTTGCCGAAGATATGATGGATGAACTTCTTCGGATGGATGCCGAATTCTTCATGAAGGGCAGCTACGCTGAGCATAGCACTCGTGCTGTAAATAATGAGCGCTTAACCATAGACA
The DNA here is from genome assembly GCA_030979885.1 of Lolium multiflorum. Lineage (NCBI taxonomy): Eukaryota > Viridiplantae > Streptophyta > Magnoliopsida > Poales > Poaceae > Lolium > Lolium multiflorum. Next base: position 27,150,679 of record CM061749.1, on the reverse strand, counting down.
ATATATTGGGAAATCCTTGAAGATAAATTTGTTCCGAAGATTGTTTCTTGTGTATATGATCTGTATTGTAAAGTCACTATATTTTTATTTTTACCGCTAAGCCCCCGGGCGTTTTGATGCAGTATTTTTGTTTTTATAATGCGAGGTTGTCCCAAGGCAAAATAAATTATACTTTGTACTATCTTTGCGGGTATGAGTCTCCGAGTTTTATATTGACCGCTATTTTCTCGATATTTTTATTTTGGCGAGGTACTTGGTACCAAGGCGAGATATTTTTTGCGAGTTGTATTTGTCGACACTGTGTATATATATATTGTAGCGTTTAGGAAGAAGCCCTCGAGCTATCGAGAAAAGATATATAATTCCACTATTTTTATTATATTGCAAGACCGCGAGCCCGCCCTCATTAAAAACTCCTTTTCTCGCCTACCTTGCGTCTCCCGAAAAGGGAAAGAGGCGTTCAACTCGCGAAGGTTTAAGACATTGTATGTTTACAAGAGGAGACTATACGTGCATTCAAGCGCAAAAACGCCCCCGAAATGCGCCTTAATGCCCAAGGATTTGGCTCGGGCAATCCCCGTCTTCTTGTCCTTGGTTTCCGTATGCTCCTCCTTCGATTATCTCTAAGATGTAGGGTCCAAGCCATGGTGACTCGAGTTTTTCATGGCTTTTGATTGAGTCGCAAAACCAAATCGCCAACTTGGAAGGATCTTGGCCGCAATCGCTTCTACCGTGGTAGTTTTTCAGTCCTTGTTGGTATTTGGCTACTCGTGACAGATTCTCCGTTCCGAGTCATCATGCATCACATCATCCTCCAAAGCTTTTTCTAAGTTTCTTCATCATATTCGGTGTGACTCTTGGAGAACCATACTCTATTTCTATCGGCAGACCGTCTCTCGGCTCCATGGACCGTAAAGAACGGCGTCTCGTTGTCGTCGTATTTGGTGTTGTTCGAATGCTCCTTAACACGCTGGCAGCTCCTCCTGCCAAGTATGCCGAGCTTTTTCCAATGGTCCCAACAAACGCTTCTTGATACCGTTGCAGTGATGCCATTGGCCCTTTCGACTTGACCATTGGTCTGAGGATGCGATAGACGCAAAACTCAATTTGATGCTCACTTCTCTACGCAATATGCCTTGAACTCCTTGGACGTAAAACTAGAGCCGTTGTCTGTGACAATGCTATGAGGACTCAAATCTAAAGACGATGCTTTTCACGAACTTAATCGCCAACGCGCCGTGTCCGGTGAACTTATCGGCTTTGCTTCTATCCACTTTGTAAATTTATCAAAAAATAAGCATATACTCATATCCTCCCGGCGAAGCTTTGTGTAGTTTTTCTCCCACCATGTCGAGACCCCACCGAGCAAAAGGCCACGATACGGATTGGCATCGCCTGCCGGGGGAGTGAGGTTTACAAATCTGCACGCGGTCGCAAGTTCTCACTATTTTCTTCGCGTCGATTGCCGTCAACCAATAAAATCCTGCTCTGAAAACTTTAGTCATGATAGCTTCTACGTCACAAGGAGTTCGCTTTATTATTCCTCTTTCATAGTACATCTTCAGGATGATTCTTCCTTCTTCTGGTGTAACACATCTCCGTAGCACGCCCGAAATGCTTCGTTTATACAACTCTTTTACCACAGTGAAAGCTTTAGATCGCCTAATTATTCGCCTTGCTTCAATCGACTGCCGGGTAATAGCTTCAGGATGTATGATATGTTCGCATCCACGAATTTTCACCATCATTACCAATTCCTGTTCCTCTTCTGCTGTGTCTTTGGTGGTACTCGAAGATTTCTTCTTTCTCCTTCTTCTTTATTTCGCCGGCTTTGTTGATCTTTCGCTGATCTCTTCCCAAAACACGCCTGGAGGGATCGCGAGACATTGTGACCCGATGTTTGCAAGAACATCGGCTTCATCGTTACTCAGCCTGCTGACGTGGTTTACCTCGCATCCATCAAACAATTTTTCCAGCTCATTGTACACCTCTTTGTATGCTATCATACTTTCGTTGACCGCATCACATTGGTTCATAACTTGCTGTGCCACCAATTGTGAGTCGGCGAAGATTAACGGTTGCATCGAAGCTTTCACCATCCCTGGTGCATGAGCTTCATATTCTGTCGTTGTTAGACGCGTCAGAACGTCATCCTTAAGACATACTAACTTGTCGCCTTCGTGTGATACCAGCATTACGCTTGCTCCAAAGACTTTTCCAACCTTTTGAACGCCGGGTTCATGGTCCAAGTTCTTGATAAATCTGGGCCCCGGGTTTTGTAGCTCCATCCACTCTCCAATGAAATCAGAATCTGTGATTTTATTGCCTTTCTCTTTTCATACGGGAGGTCCCGAGGGGAAAGTTCTATTCTCCAAAGGGGACACGACCCGTAGCTTTTGGGTTGTTCAATATGTTTGACAAGGGAGCTCATTGACCACTATTATCGCAAGTGCGCCGAAAAATAGTGTCGCAATTTTCTTGCCGTCATGAATACTCCATACGCTGGGTCAATATTGCGAGTATCACTGCTTTGAAGGCGACAAAGATTACCGATGAAATATACCGTCTTTTGAACCTGCTAGCTTTCCTTCTTCTTTCTCACTACTAGAACCGTGCTAACCACTTGAGGTGTGGCTGCAACGACAAGAGGAGAGGTTCTTTATCTTTAGGCGCCACCAAGATGGGGTGTCGAATTGTCCGCTGAGGTTCTCGAAGGCCCTATCTCCTTCTCGCTCCATTGAAATTTTTCCCCCTGCTTGATCAATGCGTAGAACGGCAATGCCTTTTCTCCGCCTGTCGACGAATCCGCTTAAAGCTGCGATCGCCCCGTTAATCGTTGTATTTACTTTGTTGGCTTTCACCTTATTATAGGACAGTGAATCACTCCGTCCATGATTTCTATTTTCGTGCCTCGGGTCCTTAGTTGTACTCAGTAGCCCTTGCTCTCGCTTTTCTCAACCTATGTTTGAAACCCGCAGAAGGAGCTCGGACGGAAGGAATCCGCTTATTTGGACGTTCAGGTCGGGCGTGTTGCGCCGCTGCCTGGTCAGTTGTTGTGAATGTTGTCACAAGGTCGCTGTCATGGGCTGGTAGAAAGGGACCGTTGCGATGATTTAGGAAGTCGCTTATTGCACGAGCTGGGTTTTGTCCCTCTCCGCCCAAATTGGCATTTTTAAGAGCACCTTTTCCCTCTTTCTCTCTCTGCCTTTTTCTACCAAATTAGTATCAAATTCAGAGAAGCCGGATTGCCTTTTCCTTCAATATGGCAAGAACGAAGAGCAAATCGTTTTTCTATGCCTTTTGCCCTTGTTTTTTGCCCAATATGGCAATAAATCTATTAGATAGAAAGCTAGTATATGATAAATTGACAATTGCATAATCAGAAAACCAAGTATAATACATAGGGAACCTGCATACAGCAGCCAAGCAGCCAATAACGTCGTAATATACAAGACGCACGCAATGTATGTATTTGTTCTTCTTCCTCATATATTTCGTCGTTGCTCCAATCGTGCATTACACGAAGGAAATATTCATTGAACTTCCTCCGTCTCACAAAGCCAACACATCCTCCAAACGGTATGGCTTGTGTTCATTTCTCATAACGTAGTTTCCTATATCCACACGTATTGTCCACTCATCCCAGGCCTTTGTATCAGAGAGTACTCTGATATAACCCAAATCCGTGTAGTAGATGCAGCCAAGTCGAAGTGTCGGGTACACTGTCACACCCGAGATAAACCGGATATAATTCACGAAGAAGGCACTACTGCCAATGTTATTGACGGCATGGAGAGCGCTCAGTGTCCACACGGTACACCAATGGTCTGACCGCCAAAGCCACGCTGACCAACAACACAAGCAAGAGATCACCATCCGACTTCACGAGGTAGCAACTTCGATGTCCAAGTTCGGAAATGAAATTAGTGTTCCACCTGACATGCTCGTACAACGCTGTAACCGCACATTGGTGCACACTATTTTTCCGTGCTCTAAATTGTCCACAGCTAGTGCATACAGCTCACCATTGAACGGGGTAATGCAACGCAGAAAATGGTTCTTGATCGAAAATCTGTTTTCCCCAATCTTTATCTATATCCTGTTTGAGTGCTCTCATCGACCCAACCACTTTCCGACGGGTAATGTGCGGGAACGAAGACCATAGTCGGGATTTGATCATACTGATCGATTTCTTGAAAACAGATGGTATCTGCGCCTCTCAAACATAGTGTGTTCGATTTCTTTTGTGAGTGGGGTCTCGTAAGCCGCATCTTGTGCGGCGGTCTTTCCTGGGCAAGCACGATGACGCGACGGCAAAATCCGACGAAGTAGTATGTTGATGAAGACAACATTCAGCACTAAGATGTTTAAGATTGAAAAATAAAGAGGGTAGATATGGAGGAAGTTGAACCTCTTGCATGAACTTCCGATAGATCTATGGTGACGTAGCTGTGCCGAGCTGGAGGAAGGTGAACCCGCCGACGTGTATGGCGTGTGGCATGATCCATTCACCAGCACGTCTGCCTGTGCAACCCGAGCGCCAATTTCACAGACTTCTGCCTCTGGGCGGCAGGTGTCGGCGTACCCTGTCTCGGCCAAACAAGCATTCGGCCGATCTTGTGAAGTGGTCCATCAGCCGAGAGAGAGGCTCCACACTGAGGAGCTGCGCTGGATGCGCCGCCGGAGGCGACGCGCGCTCATGGCCACACCTGGTTTGGCGGGCGTACGTGGGTTCGGTGCGCACTGGTCTTCGGCGGCGACGGGCTCGGGCGGCGACGGGCACGGAGGCGACGGGGCCCGGGAGGCGACGGCCGCCGGCGTATTCTTCTTCTCCATCGCCGCGTAGCGTGCGGACGGCGGTTGGGGTTTTTTCGATTTGAGAAGTTGATGGGACGTGAGAGGGGTGATTTCGGTGCGTGAGCGAGAATGACACGACTATGTGCAGGAGAGGAGGGGAGGGAGGCCACCATGGATAGAGGCGACCGCGTCCTACGCGTCCACTATTTGCACGTTTGGCACCGCGATACGCGTCAACAATGGCACGTCTTCCACTTCGGCACCGCAACACGCGTACTCGAGTCTAACCCTGGAAATTTAGATATACTCAGGTATACCCTCGAGTCATATACTAGCATTTTTTGTGTGCTCTGTTTTCTCCTTGAGTGCTAATACTGGCTAGTGCAATATACTCAGTTTTACCCTCAAGTGGCTGGTCAATGAGAGTCAACAAATGGGATTAACTAGTTAAATGAGTTATTTAATGTGCAAAAATCAAAAAAGAGTGGCACTTACTCATGGAGTCTTTACCACAAATTGCCACTTCTCAAATCATAGATAAATCATAGATAAATCAAGTTTTCCCACAAATTGCCACTTCTCAAATCACCTAGTAGCTATGAAGGTGCATGGTTTTCCACAATAATAAGCCCTACCCAAAACAGCTTTCCCCAAAACATACTTTGTCTAAATGAGGCCACAATTCTCACACTGTTGTATATTGGTATTGCAAATAGTTTGAGGTAGGCCAAGATGGGTTTCATTGTACAAAACACGCATTTTCCATTTTTTAAATCTCATATTTGAATCCCCTAGTCTGTTTACTACTCACTTGCCCTTGGTTTCTTGATACTACCTAGTTTTGCCCTCTCCCTTCACAAACTCGCACGACGCCCAACATTGCCCCGATTGGTCTAGCCCATGTCACGCGGATCTGCCCGCCATCACATCGATGATCTAACTATGTGATAACCCCCACTTCTCTCTGGCTCAGGCCACCACCCTCTCTCCTGTCATTTGCTAAGGCTTCACACCTATGTATGAAAGGGCGGTTACCTAGTACGCTAAAGTTTGGTTTTCTCCTGGATTATTTTTCACGAGCTAAATTATAAACTCTTTTAGGCATTACTTTTCACGAAAAAAATGATAAACCATCACCGATTTGTTGTAGCCATTACTTTTCACGCAAAAAATGATACACCATCACCCATTTCTTGTAGCCATTACTTTTCACGCAAAAAATGATAACCATCACCGATTTTGTTGTAGCCATTACTTTCACGCAAATGATACACCATCACCTATTTTTTGCCATTACTTTTCACGCAAAATGATAACCATCACCGATTTTGTTGTAGCTATTACTTTTTGCGCAAAAATGATACACCATCACCCATTTCTGTAGCCATTACTTTTCACGCAAAAAATGATAACCATCACCGATTTTGTTTTGTGGAAGGCATTTTCACGCAAAAAATGATACACCATCACCCATTTCTTGTAGCCATTACTTTAACGCAAAAACGATAAACCATCACCTCCGATTTTGCTGTAGCCATTACTTATCACGAAAAAATGATACACCATCACCCATTTCTTAACCCATTACTTTCCACGCAAAAAACGATAAACCATCACCCGATTTTGTTGTAGCCATTATTTTCACGCAAAAAATGATACACCATCACCTTACTTGTACCCATTACTTTTCACGCAAAAAAGATAAACCATCACCGATTTCTTGTAGCCATTACTTTTCTTTTAGGCATTACTTTTCACGGTAAAATGATAAACTAGTCAACATAGTCCGCATTACTCTTTTTGTTGAGATATATACCCCCACAACGGTCGTCTCCTCCTTAATTTATTGTGTATAAACCCCCCACAACGGTCATCTCCTCCTTATTTTATTGTAAACCCCTACAACGGTCATCTCTCCCTTATAAACACCCACACGGCCACCCTTGTGTCAATAGGTTCTGGCTCTCTCTTCTTCGTTCACATACACTTTATCCATTGCCATGGCTTCCCCGTCTCGGACGCGGACCGTAAGGGGAAGGGGAAGGGGAAGGAAGGGGAAGTGGATCATCATCATTGCCACCACCAACGTAAACACTGCCATTGATCATAGAGGAGTTCTTCACCGTCGTCTATGAAGACCCTTTGGTCAAGAAGGTACGTACGCGTTCCCACATATATGATGGATGTGATTAATTATGGGCATGTTCTAAAAAACCTTTAATTTCAAGGGTTCCCTAATTTCAAACGATCTGCGCTCGATCTGCAGGAACTCCCAAAAAAATTTGCGGACTATCTTGACGGCAAGGAGCAAGCTAAGGTGTATCTGCGAGCAGCTGAATGCGGTCCTCGTCTCCGGACCGTGGAGGTCCTATTTGACGGACAAGGCCGTATAAAATTCCCGACAAAGGGCTGGGAGAAATTGCCATCGCACGGTGTGGATTTGGGTTGGTTCGTACACTCCAACATGAAGGCGATGATGTGCTCACAGTGAAGGTGTTCGACTGAACAATGTGCGTGGAGGTACTACTACTCGATTTACGAAGATACCGATGATGAAAGCGATGAGACGACATGAAGCCATGCATCCATCCCTTTAGATAATTAAGGGGATCATGACCAAGAATATATATGTAGCTTCATATGCATCGATTTAGAGATCTAGCTATTATGCATGTAAAAAATAATATCGCATTTCCACTATTATTCGAGCACCACATCCTCCAAACGCTGCCGATGCCGATGCCGATATCGGCATGGTCAGAACGGCTATGCTCGCCGCCACTGCTAGGTCAACGTCGGGATGCACAATGTTTAGCATAAGAGTCACTTTAGATTAAGCTGCAAAAATAGTCACCTGCCATGGGCTGAGGCGGCCCCTACAGAGCGGCTCTATATTATATTCTCTAAATAAAATAGACGACCACAACGGTCATTGGCTGCGGAGGCCCCACAGAGCGGCAATATTAATTTTCTATAACTAAATAGACGACCACTGGTCATTGGATGCGGCAGCCCCATAGAGCGGCCCCATTTGTCATTGGCAGCACCGTATACAATCGTAAATAAAACGCCCACGTCGGGCCGGTGATGGATCCACCTCACAAGACGAGACGGCCACGAGGAACCGACCTCATCAGAATCTGCAAGGCCTCGACCCGGGACGCGCAACCCGCGCTTTCTGATGGGTTTTCCAAACCAGAGGGAGGGGAAAACTGAGAAAAACTAACGAGCCGGGGGAAAACTGAGTACAACTAACGGCTGTGGGCACGAAAATAGAAATCCCTAGCTTCAATCCCCTCTTGCCGATACTAAGAACCCGAGCGTATCAGAACTCCAAAAGAGCACTTTGTCTGCTCCCACTTGAGGCGTAACTTGGCGAGGTTGTCAAGGTTTCAAATCTTCAATCGTAGCCGACTTCTCTTTGATGTTATCACGACATCGTCAATGTAGACTTGCACATTCTTTCCAACTTGATTGAACAAGCATTTTTGCATCATCCGTCATGTTGCCCCCGTTTTTTCAAACCAAAGGGCATTGTTTTGTAGCAAAACACGCCGTAAGGTGTTATGAACGCCGTTCTTGGCTTCATCTTCTTAATCTGACCTAAGTTATGTTCCAGTAGTACGCGTCCAAAAAGGGAAAGACGTCAGATCCTCGCCGTGGAGTCGATGATTTGATCGATCATTGGGAGGGGAAAGTGACTTAGGACAATGTTTATTGACACACGAGTCGCACACATGCGAAGGACTTTGTGTGTTTATTCGCACCATCATCAAGCGATACCACGTGGTTTCGTAGATATTTCTTAATAAACCAGCATCTTTGAGTCGATCTATTTTCGATAACATAGCTTTGCGGTCTCTGAAAAACGCCGTAAAGGTTGCTTGATTGGTCTCTGGGCGAGAGGATCCAAATTGAGGTGGTGCTCTGCAAGTTCCCTGGGTTCCTGGCATGTCAGCCGGACACCATGCGAAGATTTTCCAATGCTCACGGAGGAACTCGACGAGCGCGGTTTCCTATGCGATATCCATGTTTGTTGCAATGGATGTCGTTTTCTTTGGGTCCGTCGGGTGGATCTTGATACGTCTCCAAAGTTGGCTCCCTAGGAGAAAGACCTCCCTACTTCCGGCAGCACATCATAATCGTGAACCTTGGCGCCATATATTCTGCTTGCATCCCGAAAGTTTCGGACAGTCGATGAAAATCCTTGTCGCACTTATCAGATAACACGAAACTTCCCTTGATTGTGATAGGTCCCTTGGGCCCGGGCAACCTCCATAATGTATACGTATAGAGGCAAGACCGCGATGAACTCCGGCAGTTGGTCGTCCTACTGTAGCGTGATATTGCGACGGAAAATCCACAACTTCAAACTCCAAATTCTCTATCCCGTAATTTTCTCGGGTTCCAAACCGAACGCGAGATTTGATCTTGCTCACTGGATAACTTGGCTTTCTTCCGGGGTGTGATCCCATGAAACGCAGATCATTGGTTTCAGGTTTGCCAGTGATATGTTCATCTCTCTCAATGTATCTCGCACAGGTTTGCTGCTGCCGCCATCTATGAAAACACTCGACACGTCGAAACCAGCAATTACCGTGCAAGATGAGTCACTGTCCGGTTTTAGGATCCTGTTGCGTATGATCCGCGATTAGGAAGCCAATGTCTTGCCCCCGACCGATTTAAGTACTCGACTGTTGGGAGGCATCTTCTCCGCCATGAACACTTGTCGTGAGATTTTCATCTTCTCGCGCCCCTGGATGGCCTATTAATCATCGAGACCGCGCCTGCTAGGAATTAGATCAACATATGGAGGTGGGTGTGGTGCCGCCGCTATTCTGAGCTGGTGCCGTCGTCCGTGATTGCGGGAGGAGGGGGAAGGTGAATCTCACTCCTTGGCCCCCGAGGGTTTCTGTGTTCATTGCTTGGGCATTTGCAATCCCTGCGACTCGCAACATTGCCTCAAAATTTCATCTTCCTGGGAGATGTCCCGACTGCCTTTTTCCATTGTTGCCCTAGATAAAAGTGCATTTGACATGGCCCGTTGATCATTTCCTCGGGACACGTAAGGTTTTTGAAACCTTGGTCCACTATTTTGCCCGTTGCCGCGAAAATCAACTCTATTGTCGCCTTGTTGCTCATTACTCCTTGATAGTCATCTCGACTATTCCCCTCCAGGATTTCCCCTAAAGCCAGCCGATATATGGCCAGGGACGTCGTTGTTGTAGAACTGGCGAGAAAATCGCCTTCCATTTTGATAATTTCGACCACGATCCTCTTCTCAAGGACCAGAACGCTTGTTATATATTAAGTGCCTTCTCCATCTGCCCACTCTCTTATTAGCTATCTCATTAGTGCTTCTATATGGTCTTAGGGTTAGTTCTCCCCAAGTCCTCGACGAAATCTCCTCGCCGAATTCTCGCCACAAACGCATCTATTGCTCTCTCTCACAGATATATCTTCGAGCTTTTATAATGTTCCACCGTCGTATATGTTTTCTCTCATCGACTCATCATGTTTCTGTCCGCCCTTAGCTCTTCCAATGACGCAGCTCTTGCAGGTGGATTCAGCTTCTGCGAAAGAGTTCGCTGGAATTATTCTGGCTGTCATATGGCCAAAGTTTTTTTATCCAGATCTGCTGCACCACTTATAACTTGAGATATTGCAAGGTTAAGGCCTGTCCCCCGGCACTACGCCCACCAATCCAGACATCCAGCCAATCCTCGAGATCTTGGCAGCCTGTCGAATTTTTGAAATTCTCGGGGTAACTTGAACCCTTGGACTCCGCCGGTCTTTCGAACTCTTCGTAAAGCACGGGAGTCCACACATATCTTGTGTCGGCAACTTCCGGGTGAGGCCGACGTTTCTTCTTCTTGTCGCGCCTATCCACCCCTGCTTCTGAACTGACAGGTTCCTTCCTCCACTTAACTTGTGGATCTTGGAACTGCGAGTGGGTCGGGACTATTTTGCCTAGGATTTCCTTCGGGAGGCGTGACTGCAAATGCCGTTCCCATAACTCCTACTCAGCCAGTTGCCATATTGAACAATGGTTCTCTCGGTTCCCCAGGAGGGGTGGTCCGGACGCGAGGATGTAAGCTTGCGTTGCCATGTAACCTGCGCGGGATGATATTTCCCTTGTATCAATCGTCATGAAAGATGTCGAGATTTTGAATTATATTTCCTCTTTCTGTGATATTGTAGCCGAGATCTCGCTCTCCTTCGAGCCTCTCTATGGCTATCTCGCCAAGTTTCGATTGTCGAATGAGTTTCGCTTCATCGGGCTTGACGCGGAAGTCGCTCTTTCTCCTATTCAAGGATGATGTCTGCTTTTCCAACCTCTACTTACCCGAGCAAGTCTATATTGGATAAGGCTTGTAGTTCTTGGACAAGTAGCAGTTGGTGGTCATTGGTTCTGCTGAATCATCCATGGCCTTGCAGCCCTATCCACGCTGTTTGCGGGAGTTGGACTTTTGCGCGAGTTGAAGTCCTACAAGATATTTAGTGCCTAAGCCTTTCTGAGATCAGCGATATAAGGATTTCCCAAATCATCGAAAGCCTCTGGACAAGCTTCGGGTTCGATCAGCTCCGCCTTCTATCGCATAGATCCGATGGTATTTCTCTGCGTATTGATTTTTGTCGGGATTGGTGACACCATCATATAGAGGGTAAAGACCTTCACAGGCAGATTTAATGGCTTATTGAAGCTGTCGACGCTGGCTGAATTCGTCGCTATAAAGGATTCCGCAGACGACGAAGGATGTTGTCATGATCTTACAGCTCATTGTCTCATTGCCGACGGTTGCATACGAAGCTCGTCACTCGATGAAAGTTAGAATCAACTCGAAAATTCCGACGAGATCGGAACTTCGAGACGGTAGGATCTTCCTTGTTGACGCCAAATCGAATTCTCCGAACATCATGACGATAATTCCTCCAGATAGGGCACATGCATCCACACTGGGAGGGCTGTGAGGAATAAAGCCGACTAGATGAGTTTTTTCCTGTTTACCTCGATCCATCGCATTGTTAGCCACCGACGAAGTCGTCGATTCTGGACGCGTGCCATCGAGATCAGCCCCTTGCAACCTCTAATTCCCACAGACGGCGCCAATTGACAAAGGATTAATTTGTCAATGCCCACAAAGTGGTAGACTAGGGTTTTGTTAGAAGTAGAGGGTAAGTAGATCTCAAGGTTCTTTCAGCCTAAAAGTACTCGACGATTGTGAAAACTAGGTTATGTTGACAAGAGATTCGATCCTCGTTCGTTCCTCGACTCCCCTTATATAGAGGGAGGAGTCGAGGGTTTCGTAATATACACAAGTTACAGAGTTCTGGAGGGTTTCGTACCCAACCCGTAAGATCACAAATCTCATCTTCCCTAATACAAACTATCTTTCCTTAACACTAAATGGGCTTCCAAGTCTTCTTATCCTTCGAGTCCCGGGCCTTCAGTAAACCCCGGTACCATCTTCGGCATGCCCATTGGGATGCCTATGTCACTAAGTGAATCATTTCCTTATTGATGCTGAATGCTCAAGCATGCTATTGCTACTGTATGTATGTGCTGTTACTCTTCCTAGCTCACTGGACTTGATCCAGTGGCTATGATGCAGTGACATGTGCTGTGTTGCCTCATAATGTGCTACTGTCAAGATATAGCATGAATTTGTTATGTATTCATGCAAGCATAAATTAATTAATGATGAACTGCTTATGCAGTGATGATTAAATTACTTGCTTGTGTATGAATTTGCTGTCCATGATTATTTGACAAGCAAATAGAGTCTGAATCCATTTCTGGATAGTGATGCTTTGTATTTGGCTTGGTTTTGGATGGTTCTAAGTGTGATGTGACCTCAGTAGCCTTGCTACTGACTGGTTGCTCACATGATTGGTTGGATCTTGTTGGCTACTCATCTTTGCTTGCATATTTGGGGATCATAATAAATATGAATGCCAATATGCCTACCTATGAAGAAATCTAGGGTTTTACTGATGGTTCTATGCTTAGGATCTTACTGTGTAGTCTTGGTAGCTGCTATTCCTAGGAATTCATCTACTGGTGCTGCTTGTGCATGTGTTCTAGCTAGTGTGTGCCTCCATGCATGAATCCTAGCTTCTGTGCACAAGACTTGTGTCTAGATGGTTTCAGTTTTAATAGCTATCCTCTTCTGCCAGTGATCCTTGGTGAAAACCAAGTGATGAGCTACCCATTGAGCATCTGCTCAATCCCATGACATATGTCATGCATAAATGATGGATTGGATCCACTGGATCTAGTCCAGGAACTTGGTATACCTTGTTCCAGCTCCTAGAAAGAAATGTTTTGTTGGTGCAGACTTCTGGATGGTCTCCTCCTTAAGTCACCATGATTTCTGGTGTTTGTTGGTTTATATGATGGTTTGGGATGTTCTTGAGCAAGAACAGTGAAGAACACTGGATGTTCTTGGTTTGCGGCTTGCTGAATGATGTCCTGGTCGACTGTGCCCTGCTTCTAGGGTTTCTCTCCTATTTATTACTGCTATGGTTCTCTTCTGGCCATGACACCTTACCCTGGCTTGTCTAATAAGTCATCTAAGGTGTTGTGCTGTTGCTGCATAGCAACAACAGGTGTGTGGTGGTGAAACTTGAGCCCTGTGTGCTCAGTTTTGGTCTGTTGTTGCTCTTATCCTGGTACTGTCCAAGTCTTTGGACAGACACAAGTGTCAATGACACTTGGTTAACTTACCAAACTGAATACATGTAGTTTCTAATCCCCTGGCTAGTTTCTTTGTTTGTTTTGCAGGTTTTGAAGATGAATATGACCAGAGAAGAATCCTCCAAGTCATTAGCCTAGAATTTTAGTTTAGGTTCAAATTATGTAATCTTATTTTTATTTCTGTTTATTTTTCCTTTAATTCTTGTATCCAGAATATTGTAAAGACAATGTATATTGTGTTGTGATATAAATAAAGCTCAAGGTTTCTCTATGAGCTTAATTGTGTTTGTATAATAACTATTAACCAATAGTTGTTGTATTCAAATTTGAAATTCAAAGTCATTTGAATTTATGAGTTGTATTTAAATTATGAATTCCTTTTTCTATATTCACTTTTCCTTATTGTATATTCTTAAGTTTTCAATTCATTATTACTTGTCACATGAGCTCAACTCCCAAAATCAAACAAGATACAAAAGAGGTCATGTCAAAATTCATATCTCAACATGCTTAACCCTAATTGCATTTGAGAGAGAACCTCAATCCCTCTTAGGTTTAGTTGCAATAAGGCCGAAAATTTCCTGTTTTGCGATGAAATGCACATCCCATTCCTAAATCTACCCTTCTGTTCCTATGTTCTGGGTTATTACATTCCTCTCCTAATGAAACTTCGTCCTAAGTTAAGATGGGTACCTGAATAGCTCGGGGTAAGACTTCTGAGTTCTCTTCGTCTCCCATGTTGCTTCTCGTTCAGGGTGATGTTGCCATTGAATCTTGCAGTATTTGATTGCTCTATTCCTTAACTTCTTCCACTGTACTCCAAGATCTTTTCAGCTTCTCCACATAGGTTAAGTCTGATTGTAGCTCTATTTCTTCATGTGTAATGGGATCATCAGTGCCTTCAAACACTTTCTGAGTTGTGATACATGAAAGAAATTGTGAATTAGACTGAGCTGCTCCGGTAATTCCAACTCAAAAGTTGTTTCTCAATTCTGACTAAGTATCTTGAATGGTCCTATGTATCGAGGACTTAGTTTTCCTTTTACGCCGAACCTCTTGAGTCCTTTCATTGGGCTAACTTTCAGATATACCATATCTCCTACTTTTGGCTCCCAAACTCTTCTTCTTTGGTCAGCATAACTCTTTTGGCGACTTTGAGCTATTTTGAGTCTATCCCGGATCACCTCGATGACTCCTTGTATCTTTGATATAGTCTGGTGTAAACTCCTTATTTTGACCTGTCTCAAACCAACAGATTGGAGATCTACACTTCCTCCCGTACAATGCTTCATATGGTGCCATCTGGATACTACTCCGATAACTATTGTTATATGAGAATTCCGCCAATGGTAGATGGTCCTCCCATGAGCCTCCAAAGTTTAGAGCACAAGCTCTAAGCATGTCTTCAAGTATCTGATTGGTTCTTTCGGTTTGTCCTCCGGTTTGTGGATGATATGCTGTACTGAAATCCAACTTGGATCCCAAAGCTTCTTGGAGTTGTTTCCAAAATGCTGATGTGAAGATCGAACCTCGATCTGAGACTATCTTCTTTGGTACTCCATGCTTGCTAACTATTTCTTTAACATATATGTTTACCAGCTTCTCAGAATCATCTTTCTGGTTTACTGCTATGAAATGAGCACTCTTGGTAAGTCTATCCACGATTACCCATATCATATCCTTCTTTTTACTAGTCATTGGTAGACCAGTAACAAAATCCATCCCAATTTCATCCCATTTACATTTTGGTATCTCTAAAGGTTTTAGTAATCCAGCAGGACTCTAATGTTCTGCTTTCACTCGCTAACATGTATGGCATTCTGAGACGTATTGAGCTATCTCCCTTTTCATGTTGTTCCACCAGAACATTTCTTTCAAATCCATATACATCTTAGTACTTCCCGGATGTATTGAATAAGGGGTTTCATGTGCTTCCTTCAATATGATTGACTTTACTTCCGGATCATCCGGTACACACATTCTCTTCTGAAAGTATAGAGAATCAAACTCTCCGAGATTGAATTCGGATGGTTTACCTTCTCCAATCCTTTTGATTTCTTCCTGAATAAATTGGATCCACTTGTTTTCTAATGATTTCATATTTCAAGTCTGAATACATCTCATCCATGATCCTCATGGTTGCTATACTTCCCGCTATATCACCTTGGATAAACAAAATCTGAGCTTCCTCTAGTTCTTTTCGAAGTTCTTTTGGAATCTCCCATTCCGTAGGTTGGTTCTCGGTACTTTTTCTGCTTAAGGCATCTGCTACTACATTTGCCATGCCTGGTGTATAGTTGATTGTCAGAATCCTTAATCAACTCTAACCATCTCTTTGTCTCATGTTTAATTCCTTCCGAGTGAAGAAATACTTCGATCCGTGTATAACTCACATTTGGATCCATAGAGAAATTGCCTCCAACTCTTCAAAGCATACACAACTGCCGCCAATTCTAAATCATGTACTGGGTAATTATGTTCATGTGGCTTTAGTTGTCTTGATCCGTAAGCTATCACCTTACGATCTTGCATTAGAACACATCCAAGTCCATTCTTGGAAGCATCACAATACACCGTGTAATCCTTTCCGGGTTGGAACTGCTAACACCGGTGCCGTGGTTAACTTCTCCTTAAGTGTTTGGAAACTGGTTTCACACTCATCAGTCCACACAAATGGGGGTAACTTGGTCATTGGTCCTGCAATCTTCGAAAATCCTTCGATAAACCTCTGATAATAACCTGGCATACCAAGGAATCCTCTGATTCCCTTAGCATTTTTAGGTGACTTCCATTCCAATACTGACTGAACCTTGCTTGGATTCACTCCTATTCCTTCTTTGGTTATGACATGTCCAAGAAATTCAACACTATCTAACCAAAACTTGCACTTTCTGAACTTTGCATATAGCTGATGTTCTCTTAAAATTTGTAGAACTATCTTCAAATGCTTGGCATGTTCTTCTTTATCTTTGAGTAGATCAAAATGTCATCGATGAACACGATCACAAACTTGTCCAAGTACTTCATGAATATCTTGTTCATCAAATTCATGAAAATAGCTGGTGCATTTGTTAGTCCAAATGGTACAACCAAGTATTCATGGTGTCCATACCTTGATACAAACGATGTTTTTGGTACATCTTCCTTCTTGATCTTGATTTGATGGTATCCTGATCTTAAATCTATCTTTGAGAAGACTCCAGCTCCTTGAACTTGATCAAAAAGATCTTGTATCCTGGGTAAAGGGTACTTGTTCTTGATTGTTACATTGTTAAGATTTCTGTAATCTCCACACATTCTCTTTCCTCCATCCCTTTTATCCACAAAAATAATGGTGTACCCCATGGTGACACACTTTCTTAGAATCCCTTCTGTTCTAGTTCATCTATTTGAGCCTTCAGTTCCACTAACTCCTTTGGTCCCATCTTATATGGTGGTTGAGCTATTGGTGTTGTGCTGCAATTTTATCTTTTTGTCTCTTGTTTTTTTATTTTCACTAGTTAGGCATAATGGAAAGCAACGGTGAGCTTCTTATTCTATTTCCTGAGTTAAGACATGGATTGTTTGCTGCGAAAATTAAAAAACATGTGGAATCTTATTTGCATGCTAGTAGCAATGATATTAGTATGAACGCTTTGAACACCATTGCTGCTAATGATATGGAAAATTCTAAGCTTGGGGAAGCTGGTTTTGATGAGTATGACATTTTTAGTCCCCCAAGCATTGAGGAGAAAATTTTCTTTGATGATTTGCCTCCTATTTATGATGATTATAATGATAGTGGTCTTTTGGTGCCGCCTACTATGGAGAGTAAATTTTATTATGATTATACTATCCTCCACTTGATGAGAATAATAATGATAGCTACTTTGTTGAATTTGCTCCCACTACAAGTAATAAAATTGATTATGCTTATGTGGAGAGTAATAATTTTATGCATGTGGCTCATGACAAGAATGTTGTATGTGATAGTTATATTGTTGAATTTGTTCATGATGCTACAGAAAGTTATTATGAGAGAGGGAAACATGGTTATATGCATCTTAATAATATTAAGTTTCCCCTCTTATATTGAGAATCTTGAAATTGCGCTTGTGTTGCTTTTCTATGCTTGCCACTTTGTTCTTCATGAATTTATTTGTGTACAAGATTCCTTTTCATAGGAAGTGGGTTAGGCTTAAATGTGCTTTGAATTTGCTTCTTGATGTTCTCTTTTGCTTCAAATCTTAATTCTTGCGAGAGCATCATTAAAATTACTGAGCCCATCTTAATGGCTATAAAGAAAGAACTTCTTGGAGATAACCCATGTGTTTATTTTGTTACCGTTTTTTTGAGTCTTGGAAGTTGTTTACTACTGTAGAAACCTCTCCTTATCATGTTTTTGTGCCAATAAAGTCTCTATGATAAAGTTGATGCTAGATTTGGATTATGCACGAAACAGCATTGCTGTCTGTCACGAATTCGCGCAGAACTCTCTGTAGAAAGAAGTCAAAAAAATCTGAAAATTTACGTGTGTGATCCTAAGATATGTACGCAACTTTCATTAGTTTTGAGTTTTCCCGTTTGAGCAAGTTAAGTGCCCCTGCAAAATTCGTCTTTACGGATTGTTCTGTTTTTGACAGATTCTGCCTTTTATTTCGCATTGCCGCTTGCTATGTTGAATGAGTTTCTTTGTTCCATTAACTTTCAGAAGCTTTGTGCAATGTCCAGAAGTGTTAAGAATGATTGTGTCACCTCTGAACATGTGAATTTTATTATGCACTAACCCTCTAATGAGTTTGCTTGAAGTTTGGTGTGGAGGAAGTTTTCAAGGGTCAAGAGAAGAGGATGATATACTATGATCAAGAAGAGTGAAAGGTCTAAGCTTGGGGATGCCCCGGTGGTTCATCCCTGCATATTTTAAGAAGACTCAAGCATCTAAGCTTGGGGATGCCCAAGGCATCCCCTTCTTCATCGACAACTTATCAGGTCACTTCTAGTGAAACTATATTTTTATTCCATCACATCTTATGTACTTTACTTGAGCGTCTGTGTGCTTTTATTTTCGTTTTGATATTTTCATTCTCTGAATAAATACATGCTCATGTGTGGGAGAGAGACACGCTCCGCTTTTTTCATATGAACACTAGTGTTCTTCATTCTTACTTTTAATGTTCAAGGGCGAAAGTTGATCGCTTCACTTGTTGTTATTTTGTTGGAATCAGAAAATGCTTCATATGGTCTTGAATAATTTGATACTTGGCAATTGTTTTGAGCTCTCATTAGATCATGTTTAAGCTCTTGCATCATGTATTTTAATCTATTAATGGAGAACTACCGTAGAGCTTGTTTAATTTGGTTTGCATGATTGGTCTCTCTAAGTCTAGGTATTTTCTCGTAAAGTGTTTGAACAACAAGGAAGACGGTGTAGAGTCTTATAATGCTTGCAATATGTTCTATGTAAGTTTTGTTTGTACCGTTTATACTTGTGTTTGCTTCAAACAACCTTGCTAGCCAAAGCCTTATGAGAGGAAATGCTTCTCGTGCATCCAAACACCTTAAGCCAAAACCCATGCCATTTGTGTCCACCATATCTACCTACTATGTGGTATTTCTGCCATTCCAAGTAAATACTTCATGTGCTACCTTTAAACAATTCAAAAGTTATTATCTCTTATTTGTGTCAATGTTTTATAGCTCATGAGGAAGTATGTGGTGTTTTATCTTTCGATCTTGTCATTTACTTTTGAGAGACTTTCACAATGGACTAGTGGCTTCATCCGCTTATCCAATAATTTTGCAAAAAGAACTGGCAATGGGGTTCCCATCCCCAATTAATTAACCTTCACTAATAATAATTCTCTTCACATGTTTTGCTCTGATCTATCAGTAAGCAACTTAAATTTGTAAATAGACACTCCTCCATGGTATGTGAATGTTGGAAGGTACCCGAGGATTCGGTTAGCCATGAGCTTTGTAAGCAAAGGTTGGGGGAGTGTCATCTAATAAATAAAACTAAAGTACATGTGTAAACAAAAGAGAAGAGGGATGATCTACCTTGTAGGAGATAACGTCCTTCATGGGAGCCGCTCTTGAAAGTCTAGTTGATAAGGTAGTTAGAGTACCCATTACCATTCGTTGACAACAACAAACACCTCTAAAAAATTTACTTTTATGCTCTATATGTTTTCAAAATATAAAGCTCTAGCACATGATTTAATCCCTGCTTCTCTCTGCGAAGGGCCTTTCTTTTACTTTATTGTTGAGTCAGTTTACCCATTTCTTTCATCTTAGAAGCAAACACTTGTGTCAACTGTGCATTGATTCTTACATACTTGCTTATTTGCATTCATCATATTACTCTATGTTGACAATTATCCATGAGATATGCATGTTGAAAGTTGAAAGCAAGCTGCTGAAACTTATATCTTCCTTTGTGTTGCTTCGATGCCTTTACTAAGAATTTATTGCTTATGAGTTAGCTCTTATGCAAGTCTTATTGATGCTTGTCTTGAAAGTACTATTCATGAAAAGTTTTGCTATATGATTCATTTGTTTAGTCATCATCTTTTGTTAGCAAACTATAGATCATTGCTTTGAATCACTTCATTCATGTCATATGCTTTACTATAATGTTGATCAAGATTATGATGGTAGCATGTCACCTCAGAAATTATTTGTGTTATCATTTACCTACTCGAGGGCGAGTAGGAACTAAGCTTGGGATACGTCCAACGTATCTTTAATTTCTGATGTTCCATGCTTGTTTTATGACAATACCTACATGTTTTGTTCACACTTTATATCGTTTTGATGCATTTTCCGGAACTAACCTATTGACGAGATGCCGAAGTGCCAGTTCCTGTTTTCTGTTATTTTTGGTTTCAGAAATCCTAGTAAGGAAATATTCTCGGAATTGGACGAAATCAACGCCCAACATCTTATTTTCCCGGGAGCTTCCAGAACATCGAAAAGGGACCAGAGGGGAGCAGGGGCCCACACCACCTCGGCACGACGCGAGGGTGGGCGCGCCCTATGGTCTGGCTCCACCAGGCCCCCTCCAGGCTGCCTTTCGCCGGCAAGTCCCCCGACCTAAATCTTCGATACGGAAAAGCCACGGTACGAGAAACCTTCCAGAGCCGCCGCCATCGCGAAGCCAAGATCTGGGGAACAGGTGTTCGGCCGCCGCCCGGACGGGGAAGTGCCCCCGAAGGCTTCTCCATCGACACCACCGCCATCTTCACCGCCATCTCCATCAAGCCGCTTCTCCCATGATGAGGACGGAGTAGTTCTCCTCGAGGCTAAGGGGTCGTACCGGTAGCTATGTGGTTAATCTCTCTCTCATGTACTTCAATACAATGATCTCATGACCTGCCTACATGATTGAGATCCATATGATGAGCTTTGTATCGCTACTAGTCTATGTGCTACTCATGTGATGTTATTAAAGTAGTCTATTCTCTCCCGCATGGTGTAATGGTGACAGTGTGTGCATCGTGTGGTTCTTGTCGTAGGCTATGATCATAATCTCTTGTAGGTTATGGAGTTAATTATCACTATGATAGTATTGATGTGATCTATTCCCCCTTTCATAGTGTAATGGTGACAGTGTATGCTATATTAGTACTCGGTTTATTTTGCAAAGATCTATTATGCTCTAAGGTTACTTAAATATGAATGCTGAATGTTGTGGCGCTTGTTAACTCCCGCTTGAGGGAGCTCTTGTAGCCCTATACAACGAATGGTGTTTGTTATCCAACAAAAAGAGTGTATGTAGCACAAATGAGAAGAAGTTATTAGTTTATTATGCGATCAATGTTGAGAGTGTCCACTAGTGAAAGTATGATCCTAGGCCTTGTTTCCAAACATCGAATCACCACTTATTTACTGTTCTGTTGCATGTTTACTCGCTGCCATATTTTATTCAGATTACTATTACCACTCATATACATCCATACTACTATGTATTTCACTATCTCTTCGCCGAACTAGTGCACCTATACATCGACAAGTGTATTAGGTGTGTTGGGGAGACAAGAGACTTCTTGTATCGTGATTGCAGGGTTGCTTGAGAGGGATATCTTTGACCTCTTCCCTCCTGAGTTCGATAAACCTTGGGTGATCCACTTAAGGGAAAACTTGTTGCTATTCTACAAACCTCTGCTCTTGGAGGCCCAACATTGTCTACAGGAAAAAGAAGCGTGAGTAGACATCAGCGGGCAGGAGGATGACTGGATGAGGCGGCGGCCGGCAGGATGTTGCGGTGGTGGGGTGATGCGACGGCGCCGGCGCCGTAATGGCTCGTCCTACTCAATAGGGAGATGAAACTTTTTTTTTACCAGGGAGATAAAAAAATTATCTGTGGAGACAAATGACCGATTCAATGTACGGTTTCATGGTGAAAGCATCCTAATAAAACGTACAACTTATTTTAATCAACGGTTAGGAAAATTTCCGAGTCGACGGAACCGTAACGGAACCAAAGTTCCGTGCCAATCACCGTAGAAGAGCTCTCTTATACTTAATATGACACGTGTAGCTATGAGCCAAGGTCTAGTCGTATCTATCTAGGTGGATCGGATAGGGCATATTTTGCCCCCAACTTTAAAAGATTTTCTAAAGTAGGGCATATTTTACCGGAAAATACATCCATGCTGATGGGTGCCAAGCAGCCCATACATTCATTCTTTTTGTAGTAATTCCAAAAAAGATTTTAAAAATCTGAATTCTTTTTGGAACCAAGATGATCAAGTATTGTAGATGTATAAAAAAATCGCGAGGGAATTACTATAATTGAATCCTAGGTAAGAAGCCAAAATCGAAAATTTGCATGCTATATTTGTCATAAATTTGTCGTTTTTGCCCATGATAGCACGGGAATCATTTAAGCCCATGTATTTTACACGATTACTATACTTAATCATCTTTATTTCCAGGAGGGTTTAGAATTTTATTCAAATTTTAAAATTATTACGAATTTGAGGGTTTATGGGATGCATAGCACCCATGTGCCAAAAATACACATCCATATTTTGTCCCCAGACCTTTGAACGGTCCAGAAATAGCATTTACTTCCCTAACAGTACAAGTTGGGTGGATCGGATAGGCCTCAGATAATGCAAGGATCCATTGCCAAGGTGCATGGATGGCTACACTCGATCTAGATCCACGTATATACAGACAGCTAGCAATGGATGGTGACGTGTTTCGTATCGACCGGTCTCAATGGCCGGCTATTTATACGTGCTACCTATCCAGCTTCAGATTCGCAGCAAAATTTCAGCCATGAACATGAAGACTTGCCTCAGCGCTTGCATTCTGCTGATGCTTTCGCTCGAGGGAGCCCTCCTCGTCGCCGGCCGCCCCTCCGCCGCCGCCACCACCACCATTCGCCTCCCCAGCGACACCCAAGGTACGTGATGCATCTGCAGCATACCGTCAATCTTCGTTTCCTTGCCCCGTTTGCTAGTGCGTGAACATCACAGCTGTCTACTCCTTGAGGTCTTGCAGCAGCGGCGCTGGCGAGGCCGTGGGACTGCTGCGACTTCACTCTGTGCACCTTGTCGATCCCGCCGTACTGCCGTTGCATGGACGAGGTGGACCATTGCGCCGCCACCTGCAAGGACTGCGCAGCCTCCTCGTCGGACCCTTCCCGCCACGTCTGCCAAGATATGTTCATCGGGTTCCCCGGGCCCAAATGCACCACCGTCGAGGATAACAACGTCGGTACTGCTCACGCCCTCACCGGCGCGCGTTGATCGCCCGATCACCGCCGACAGTGGTGCGTGTTGCTCGTCTATCTTCACGGATGCGTGAAAGAATAAAATAAAGGTCGCCTCTTGCAATATGTATGGTGTGTAAGCCAACTATGAATAAAGACGGTTTAAATTCACGTGCATTACTTTCTTTTTCAGCAAGTACACAATACAAAGGTAGCCACGTAGGGCTTGCATACATACACTCATTTCTATAAATATACGTACGCACACACTAACTCTATGAGTAACTCTCTAAGACTGAGTTTATGAAGCTAATTTAGCGGGTCTTGAGTATGACGAAGTTACTACGACATCCACAAGAACATCCCCACCCACTAAAAGAATATTTCACCTTTATAATTAATACACCAAAGTGTCAAATCTGAGATTTAAACTAAGCATCCAACTATATGTTGGTTCTCAATTCCAACAAGTAGTTGTACAACTCTGAATTATTACAACAATGAAAAATTTAGTACTCTTCTGTCCTACATACTTGCCATTGAACTAGTGACAAATATTTAAAGCTAGAATGAATACTTCACAAAATAAATATACAATCAAGCTATGGGAATCGATTTAGATTTGAAAAAAGGATGGACCTGAAAGCAAACACAAGTCTAGTGGAAATAGTGTCCCCAGTCAATTACGCATATTCGTCAAGCTATTTCTCAGATGGAACTAAACAAAGCCCCGGGACCAGATGGGTTTCCAGCTGAGTTCTATCAATATTTTTGGGAAGTAATAAAGCATGATCTGATGGCCCTTTTTGCTCAGTTTTCTAATGGGGATTTGCCCCTATATAAACTGAATTTTGGGGTCATCACATTACTTCCCAAGAAAGAAAATGCGGTTCAGATTCAACAATATAGACCTATTTGTTTACTAAATGTTAGTTTCAAAATATTCACTAAGGTTGGTACTAATCGCATAGCGGGGATTGCCCCCAGAGTAATTAAACCGACCCAATCTGCATTCATGCCGGGTAGGAATATTTTGGAAGGGGTAGTCATACTCCACGAAACAATTCACGAATTACATACGAAGAAGATGGATGGTGTCTTATTTAAGATAGATTTTGAAAAAGCTTATGACAAAGTGAAATGGCCCTTTTTACAACAAACATTGCGAATGAAAGGTTTTGCTCAAGAATGGGGTAGATTAGTGCAACATTTTGTTCAAGGCGGTAGCGTTGGTGTCAAAGTGAATGATGATATTGGTCATTATTTCCAAACGAAAAAAGGCTTAAGGCAAGGGGATCCGTTGTCTCCGATGCTTTTTAATATTGTAGTGGATATGCTTGCCATCTTAATTGAGCGAGCCAAAGAAGATGGTCAGGTTGGAGGACTCATTCCACATTTGGTTGAGGGAGGTCTCTCTATACTACAATATGCTGATGATACTATCCTTTTTTTGGAGCATGACCTAAACAAAGCAGTTAATATGAAATTAATATTGTGTCTCTTTGAAGAATTATCGGGACTCAAGATTAATTTTCATAAGAGTGAGATTTTTTGTTTTGGCAAGGCAAAGGAGGAGGAGGAACAGTATAAACAGATCTTTGGATGTGATGCTGGACAACTCCCCTTTAGATACTTAGGTATTCCAATCCATTACAAGAAACTCAAGAACTCTGAATGGTATCCGGTAGAAACAAGGTTTGAGAGTAAATTAGGGTGCTGGAAAGGGAAGCTACTATCCTATGGTGATAGGTTAGTGCTTATCAATTCAGTGCTAACTAGCTTACCGATGTTTATGTTGTCTTTCCTTATAGTAAGGAAACGTTTGGACTACTATAGATCTAGATTCTTTTGGCAGTCCGACGAAAACAAAAGAAAATACCGGCTTACAAAATGGAACATTGTTTGTCGACCTAAAGACCAGGGAGGCTTAGGTATTGAAGTACTTGAGATCAAAAATAGATGTTTATTGAGTAAATGGCTCTTCAAACTTCTTAATGAGGATGGGGTGTGGCAGGAATTGTTACATAATAAATATCTGAGACATAAGACATTATCGGAGGTTCATGTGA
The DNA here is from genome assembly GCA_030979885.1 of Lolium multiflorum. NCBI lineage: Eukaryota > Viridiplantae > Streptophyta > Magnoliopsida > Poales > Poaceae > Lolium > Lolium multiflorum. Next base: position 27,125,415 of record CM061749.1, on the reverse strand, counting down.
GACCTATTGACTCGCCTTTCTGGAAAGGATTAATGGAGGTCAAACATGAGTTTTTTTCTAGGGGTGTCTTCAAGGTGGGTAATGGTAGCAATACCCGTTTTTGGGAAGATACCTGGCTAGGCAAGACTTCCTTGGCCCAACAGTACCCGTCACTTTATAATATTGCTCACCATAAGAATGTCACGGTCGCACATGTTCTTGGTCAATCGCCTTTGAATATTACATTTCGAAGATTGTTAAATGGTAATAAGTGGTCTTCCTGGTTACAACTATGTCGGAAATTAATGATGGTGCATCTGAATGAAGATGAGGACCGTTTCATTTGGAATTTGACATCAAATGGTGTGTTTACAGTGAAGTCGATGTATGAGGATCTTATGTGCGATCATACCCCCTTCTTGAGAAAATATTTATGGAAAGTTAAAATTCCGTTAAAAATTAAGATATTCATGTGGTTCTTAAGTAACAAGGTGTTGCTAACAAAAGATAATTTAGCTAAACGACATTGAAATGGGTGTACAAAGTGTGTTTTCTGTGGGGAGCAGGAGACCATTCAACACCTTTTTATTGAATGCCCTTTAGCTAAACTCTTATGGCGTACTGTGAATTTTACTTATGCTCTTCCACCTCCCACCAATATTACTAATATGTTTGGTAACTGGTTGAATGGAGTTGATAGACAATCTAGGGCATTTATCCGGATTGGGGTTGCTGCTTTATGTTTGTCTATTTGGAGGAGCAGGAATGACATAATTTTTAATAAAAAACCTTCCTTTCATTTTTTGCAGGTTATTCATATGGTTTTCCATTGGGTCCAACTTTGGGCCCTACTCTCTCCGGAGGGGCAGCGGGATGTCATGGCTTCTGGATGCACACGGCTCCTGATGGTCGCACAGGATATCTTGTGCCAGGCTGGTTGGCGTCATACTAGAAGACTATGTTGATTTCTAGGCTTGCTATGTGTTTCTTTCGATGGTTGATTCTTGTATCAATCCTCGATGATGAGTGATTTGTAAACAATTATACTTTGAATACTTTTAATAAAAGGCCGTGTGCATCATCATGATGCAGAAGCCGGAGATGACCCCCATTTCGAAAAAAAAAATATAACCTGCTAAATTTTCTAAAAACAATGTCCATGAAAAGTCTCTGGCACATACCAGCTCGAGCCACAGCTGTTCAATTAAGCTAGGAGAGCCTTCAAGGATGATTTAACACTGCCGTGGGCATAGCTAGAATTATCGTCGACACAACGCTGTGCCGACGGTCGCCGTTGACACAGCGTTGTGCCGACGGTTGCCGTCGACACAATATGGTCTCGGCACTTGCCTATTTTTTTCTCTCACATAGATTTTTTAAACTCTAACACTTAATCTTAGGTTGCATGCACGCTTAACTTGTATGTTTCTCCTGTAGTCCCGTAAGAGCTTCCATCAAAGAAATGTCAGTTTGTTGATAATACTACCATATCAATCCTATTAACCCCTATTTCTTAATGACGTACCTCTTTATTTTTTGAATTCCAAAAAATTACTTATGTAAACTGAAATGAATAAATAATTAATCTTGAATTCAAATGACAATAAAATGATTTTTTGCCTTTTTCTATTTAATATGGATTATGTAATATCTTTAAATCTATAAATCGAAATTTGAAAAAAATAATATGTCTAAATCAGAAAAATGAGAGGAATCCAAATATGACATCTATATCATATTTTGATCCTAAAAATTATTTTTCCAAAAAATCAGGAGCATAGGTCATGTACATGTAGTTCACATCACACCGACTTCCTACCGATTTGGCAGGAATTTGTATTTTTCATTATGAGGGGTGGATGAAAATATTTAAGATACATTGGTTGGAAAATTATGCATGTAAGGTGGTCTAGTATTTTTAAAAATGGGGTGGTACCATTGTGAAACTATCATTTGGTGATTACTGCGGTGACCCAGCATACCACTGCATGTTGTAGTATAAAGTCGTTGATATGATCTTCATGAAGGGACTTCTTCACAAATATCACATCCCTCAGAGTGGTACAACAGAAACATTGCAGGTCATAACACTCGATAATATATTAAAATCATGGTCTTAACAAGTTGGCATTCTCACAGGTCCGATGAGAACACCCTACATTATTAATGTACTATTACAAACCAACATAGATATGAAAGAGTGAAACAACTAATTTAAGTATGCCACTACGCTGCTCGGCTCGTAAGATAACTATAGCACTCCACTACTCCTCGGCTTCCGTGTTGTCTGCTCCATAGACTATCCCATAGTCTACGCCTTCCACCCCTCCGGACAAGCGGGTTCCTCGTAGACCAGCTCGTAGTCTCCTTCCGGTGGTACGTGTTTGCCTACTGGATCACAAGCTAGCATGTTTAAGAAAGTAAGGAGTACTCCAAGTTCAAAAAATAAAACTGTTTTCAGCACTAACTATTAAATTCATTAAATCCAGCCATGTTTATCTTACTATGAAAAATTTTAGTGAGTCTTCACGTGGTGTCTCTATTTGAGTTCCGTATTTTACTTTTCGTTTCTGAATAGCTTATAATTCCCTCTCTGAACAAGGAGTGACAATTTGATATACAGAGATGCGTTACTTTTTCCCATAAGAGATCTCATCCTTTTTGCCATTTGCACACTTCCGTGGTGTGAGGCCGGTATAAAGATCCAAGCCATGCCGCCTTCTCCGCGACCCTGCAAACCCACCCTTTTGTCCATCCGTACACCCCGGTAGACATCTCCCGATCATACGGCTTTACCCCGGTGTACTATGGACAATTCCTCATAGAGACGGTAGAGCCTCTCATCCACACGGATGGGGATTTTAAAGGATTTCCCAACCTACGGCGGTGTTATCTCCAACACCTCGCCAGGCTCTAATGTCCGTTGGCGTGCAGGAGAGAAAAGATACAGCTGACTTCCCCAGAGCCATTATAGATCTTATGGTCAACGCGATATGTACGCGCTAGAATCACTGGACTGCATTGGTACTTAGTCCTAGATGAATAGTACCCTTGCAATGGAACCTCCACCAATCAACACATACCATGGTTCCATTGCCAGCCACATAGTCATATTCATAATTGGAAAAGTAACATTTCATTTTCAATGCAGGAGTGATAAGTCATATAGCTTTGCATTAAATTGATAGAAAATACTCAAATTGACTTGCCTGTGGACTGCGAGGTAATGCAGTTCGATGCGTTGAATGGAACCTGGACCTCGGGTTCTGTAAAGAAGCATCATTGTCCGGTAAGGACAATGTTATAAAATCCAAATAATGCATGCATGGATGTATTATTTTATGTTGAATCCCTGACCCCCATATTTAATTAAAATTTAGGGTTAAGTTAAGATTTGTGCCTTTGGTAATTTATAAGTACTTTTAATTATGCAAACACTTTATATCTCACAAAGAAATACCTTTGAGAGTAATACAATTTTCCTTTTCGAAAACATTTATTTCAAAATTACTTTGAAATAATGGAATTTTCTTTATAACTTTTGAATAAGAGTAATAGAATATTTTCCTTTGGAAAATACTTTCTTTTTAAAAATAAATGACTTGGAATAATAGAATTTAATTTTTAAATATTTTAAAACAAATATTTAAACTCATTTGAGATTTTTCCTTGATTTTTAAATATAAGGAAATAATAATTTAAAACTCCAAGTTTTAATTTATAATATGTCCAAATTTGAATTTGTTTCCTAAATTTATTTCTTATTTTTATTCTTGTTAAGAATAATTTATGATTCATAAATCTTATTTTTCTTGGTTTTTTAGAGGTTCAAATAATTTGTTTGGAATTTTGTAAAATTCAGAGTTATTTAAAATGTGAAATTACTAAAATAACCCCTGGCCCAATTGGGCCAGCCCACTTATTTGGCCCGCTAGGACAACCCACTATGGCTTGCCCCAAAACGGTTCGGTGGAACCGTTTCTGCCCACCTCGCTCACTCACACGTCTCTCTCTCGTCCTAACCCTAGCCTCTCGGCGGCCCATGGCGATGGCGTCGCCGCCATGGCCGCCGCCGTGCTCCCAACCTCTCGTGCTCCCCTGCCTTAGCCACTTACCTGATCTGACCGCCGCGAGACGATCTATCGATCGTCCGCGTGGTTTCTCCGATTGCTTCCTCTCCTCGGCGAATTGCCTCCTCTCTAGATCTCGTGGAGAATCGCCGGCGATTGCATCTCCGACGAGCTCGCCTCGTCGACGTGTGCGCCTCCGAGACCGACCCGGGCGCTGCACGTCAGAGTACTTGTGTCGTCTCCGTGCCGTGCTGCTGTGGTGGTGTTCGTCGGCGTCGACGCTCCTGGCTTTGCAGCCTGCTATGGCCGCGAGCTCGCTGCCTCGCCATGCCATAGCCTCTGCCACCAGGCGCGTGTAAGTTGCGCTACTCCTTCTCCTTCTCCTCCCCATGCCTGTGCGCCTCCCAAGCTTCTGTGCTCCTTCTCCTCTTGCTCTACTGCTCTCCGATGATCCCGTGATCATGCATAGCCTTGCTACTGCTGCTTAAGCTACATGTGCTTCCATTTCTGCAAGCTCTGGCCAATTCACCAATCTCTGGTACTGGCCAGTGTGTTGCTTGCTGTGCATGCTATATGTTGCTTGCTTACTGCTTGTTATGCCATGTTGTTCATGCTTATGAGCTTTCTATGCTTACTGGCATATTCTACTTGCTTGTCTAGGTGTACTGCTATGCATCTGTGACACTTGTGAATGCCAGTGATGCCTGTGAGGTGCTTCTGTGCCTCCTGTGTAATCCAATGATCCATTGGATCAACCATTTCTTGTTGGCTAGCCTATCTGTGTGGCTTGACTTGATTCAATTGATCCATTTGATCAATTAAATGTCAGTGGCTTGGTTGTTGATCAATTTCTGTGGCTAAGTGAATCATTTCCTTACTGATGCTGATGCTCAAGCATGCTATTGCTACTGTATGTATGTGATGTTACTCTTCCTAGCTCACTGGACTTGATCCAGTGGCTATGATGCAGTGACATGTGCTGTGTTGCCTCATAATGTGCTACTGTCAAGATATAGCATGAATTTGTTATGTATTCATGCAAGCATAAATTAATTAATGATGAACTGCTTATGCAGTGATGATTAAATTACTTTCTTGTGTATGAATTTGTTGTCCATGATTATTTGACAAGCAAATAGAGTCTGAATCCATTTCTGGATAGTGATGCTTTGTATTTGGCTTGGTTTTGGATGGTTCTAAGTGTGATGTAACCTCAGTAGCCTTTCTACTGACTGGTTGCTCACATAGTTGGTTGGATCTTGTTGGCTACTCATCTTTGCTTGCATATTTGGGGATCATAATAAATATGAATGCCAATATGCCTACCTATGAAGAAATCTAGGGTTTTACTGATGGTTCTATACTTAGGATCTAACTGTGTAGTCTTGGTAGCTGTTATTCCTAGGAATTCATCTACTGGTGCTGCTTGTGCATGTGTTCTAGCTAGTGTGTGCCTCTGTGCATGAATCCTAGCTTCTGTGCACAAGACTTGTGTCTAGATGGTTTCAGTTTTAGTGGCTATCCTCTTCTGCCAGTGATCCTTGGTGAAAACCAAGTGATGAGCTACCCATTGAGCATCTGCTCAATCCCATGACATATGTCATGCATAAATGATGGATTGGATCCACTGGATCTAGTCCAGGAACTTGGTATACCTTGTTCCAGCTCCTAGAAAGAAATGTTTCGTTGGTGCAGACTTCTGGATGGTCTCCTCCTTAAGTCACCATGATTTCTGGTGTTTGTTGGTTTATATGATGGTTTGGGATGTTCTTGAGCAAGAACAGTGAAGAACACTGGATGTTCTTGGTTTGCGGCTTGCTGAATGATGTCCTGGTCGACTGTGCCCTGCTTCTAGGGTTTCTCTCCTATTTATTACTGCTATGGTTCTCTTCTGGCCATGACACCTTACCCTGGCTTGTCTAATGAGTCATCTAAGGTGTTGTGTTGTTGCTGCATAGCAACAACAGGTGTGTGGTGGTGAAACTTGAGCCCTGTGTGCTCAGTTTTGGTCTGCTGCTGCTCTTATCCTGGTATTGTCCAAGTCTTTGTACAGACACAAGTGTCAATGACACTTGGTTAACTGACCAAACTGGATATATGTAGTTTCTAATCCCCTGGCTAGTTTCTTTATTTGTTTTGCAGGTTTTTGAAGATGAATATGACCAGAGAAGAATCCTCCAAGTCATTAGCCTAGAATTTTAGTTTAGGTTCAAATTATGTAATCTTCTTTTTATTTCTGTTTATTTTTCCTTTAATTCTTGTATCCATAATATTGTAAAGACAATGCATATTGTGTTGTGATATCAATAAAGCTCAAGGTTTCTCTATGAGCTTAATTGTGTTTGTATTATAACTATTAACCAATAGTTGATGTATTCAAATTTGAAATTCAAAGTCATTTGAATTTATGAGTTGTATTTAAATTATGAATTCCTTTTCTATATTTACTTTTCCTTATTCTATATTCTTAAGTTTTCAATTCATTATTACTTGTCACATGAGCTCAACTCCCAAAATCAAACAAGATACAAAAGAGGTCATGTCAAAATTCATATCTCAACATGCTTAACCCTAATTGCATTTGAGAGAGAAGCTCGATCCCTCTTAGGTTTAGTTGCAATAAGGCGCAAAATTTCCCTTACGATGAAATGCACATCCCATTCCTAAATCTACCCTTCGTTGTTCCTATGTTCTGGGTTATTACAGCCTCTCTCAAAGAAAACTTCGTCCCGAAGTTAAGATGGGTACCGAATAGCTTGGGGTAAGACTTCACGAGTTCCTCTTCCGTCTCCCATGTTGCTTCGTTCAGGGTGATGTTGCCATTGAATCTTACAGTATTTGATTGCTCTATTCCTTAAATTCTTCCATTGTACTTCCAAGATCTTTTCAGGCTTCTCCACATAGGTTAAGTCTGATTGTATCTCTATTTCTTCATGTGTAATGGGATCATCAGGTGCCTTCAAACACTTTCTGAGTTGTGATACATGAAAGACATTATGAATTAGACTGAGCTGCTCCGATAATTCCAACTCAAAAGCTGTTTCTCAATTCTGACTGAGTATCTTGAATGGTCCTATGTATCGAGGACTTAGTTTTCCTTTTACGCCGAACCTCTTGAGTCCTTTCATTGGGCTAACTTTCAGATATACCATATCTCCTACTTTTGGCTCCCAAACTCTTCTTCTTTGGTCAGCATAACTCTTTTGGCGACTTTGAGCTATTTTGAGTCTATCCCGGATCACCTCGATGACTCCTTGTCTCTTTGATATAGTCTGGTGTAAACTCCTTATTTTGACCTGTCTCAAACCAACAGATTGGAGATCTACACTTCCTCCCGTACAATGCTTCATATGGTGCCATCTGGATACTACTCCTGATAACTATTGTTATATGAGAATTCGCCAATGGTAGATGGTCCTCCCATGAGCCTCCAAAGTTTAGAGCACAAGCTCTAAGCATGTCTTCAAGTATCTGATTGGTTCTTTCGGTTTGTCCTCCGGTTTGTGGATGATATGTGTACCGAAATCCAACTTGGATCCCAAAGCTTCCGGAGTTGTTTCCAAAATGCTGATGTGAAGATCGAACCTCGATCCGAGACTATCTTCTTTGGTACTCCATGCTTGCTAACTATTTCTTTAACATATATGTTTACCAGCTTCTCAGAATCATCTTTCTGGTTTACTGCTATGAAATAGGCACTCTTGGTAAGTCTATCCATGATTACCCATATCATATCCTTCTTTTTACTAGTCATTGGTAGACCAGTAACAAAATCCATCCCGATTTCATCCCATTTACATTCTGGTATCTCTAAAGGTTTTAGTAATCCAGCAGGACTCTGATGTTCTGCTTTCACTCGCATGTATGGCATTCTGAGACGTATTGAGCTATCTCCCTTTTCATGTTGTTCCACCAACATTTCTTTCAAATCCATATACATCTTAGTACTTCTCGGATGTATTGAATAAGGGGTTTCATGTGCTTCCTTCAATATGATTGACTTTACTTCCGGATCATCCGGTACACACATTCTCTTCTGAAAGTATAGAGAATCAAACTCTCCGAGATTGAATTCGGATGGTTTACCTTCTCCAATCCTTTTGATTTCTTCCTGAATAAATTGGTCATCCACTTGTTTTCTAATGATTTCATATTTCAAGTCTGAATACATCTCATTCATGATCCTCATGGTTGCTATACTTCCCACTATATCACCTTGGATAAACAAAATCTGAGCTTCCTCTAGTTCTTTCCGAAGTTCTTTTGGAATCTCCCATTCCGTAGGTTGGTTCTCGGTACTTTCTTCTGCTTAAGGCATCTGCTACTACATTGGCCATGCCCTGGTGTATAGTTGATTGTCAAGTTCATAGTCCTTAATCAACTCTAACCATCTCTTTTGTCTCATGTTTAATTCCTTCCGAGTGAAGAAATACTTCAACCTCTTGTGATCCGTGTATAACTCACATTTGGATCCATAGAGAAATTGCCTCCAACTCTTCAAAGCATACACAACTGCCGCCAATTCTAAGTCATGTACTGGGTAATTATGTTCATGTGGCTTTAGTTGTCTTGATCCGTAAGCTATCACCTTACGATCTTGCATTAGAACACATCCAAGTCCATTCTTGGAAGCATCACAATACATCGTGTAATCCTTTCCGGGTTCCGGAACTGCTAACACCGGTGCCGTGGTTAACTTCTCCTTAAGTGTTTGGAAACTGGTTTCACACTCATCAGTCCACACAAATGGGGTATTTTTCTTAAGTAACTTGGTCATTGGTCCTGCAATCTTCGAAAATCCTTCGATAAACCTCCGATAATAACCTGCCATACCAAGGAATCCTCTGATTCCCTTAGCATTTTTAGGTGACTTCCATTCCAATACTGACTGAACCTTGCTTGGATTCACTCCTATTCCTTCTTTGGTTATGACATGTCCAAGAAATTCAACACTATCTAACCAAAACTTGCACTTGCTTGAACTTTGCATATAGCTGATGTTCTCTTAAAATCTGCAGAACTATCTTCAAATGCTTGGCATGTTCTTCTTTATCTTTGGAGTAGATCAAAATGTCATCGATGAACACGATCACAAACTTGTCCAAGTACTTCATGAATATCTTGTTCATCAAATTCATGAAAATAGCTGGTGCATTTGTTAGTCCAAATGGTACAACCAAGTATTCATGGTGTCCATACCTTGATACAAACGATGTTTTTGGTACATCTTCCTTCTTGATCTTGATTTGATGGTATCCTGATCTTAAATCTATCTTTGAGAAGACTCCAGCTCCTTGAACTTGATCAAAAAGATCTTGTATCCTGGGTAAAGGGTACTTGTTCTTGATTGTTACATTGTTAAGATTCCTGTAATCTCCACACATTCTCTTTCCTCCATCCCTTTTATCCACAAAAATAACTGGTGTACCCCATGGTGACACACTTTCTTGGATAAATCCCTTCTGTTCCAGTTCATCTATTTGAGCCTTCAGTTCCACTAACTCCTTTGGTCCCATCTTATATGGTGGTTGAGCTATTGGTGATGTGCCTAGAATCAGATCTATGGTGAACTCGATCTCTCTATCGGGTGGCATTCCCGGTAGTTCCTTGGGAAATACATATTGAAACTCATTTACTACAGGGGTGTCTTCAATCTTCACCTCCTTCAGACTATTCAGTTCCAATCCTATCTCCAACTGAGTGTATTTGTCTCATTGGAACACTATTTGACCTCCTATTGAATTGCGGAGTGATACTGTCTTGTCTCCACAGTTGATCACTGCTCCATTCTCCGTCAACCAATCCATTCCTAGGATAACTGATATGTCCTTCATGGGAATGATGAATAGGTCCGCGAAATATACACACACAAATGGTTATGACCTGTGCTTCTTTCACGTGGGTTACTAAAATCGTTCCCCCCGCAGATAAGACAGTTATAGGTGCTTCTAACTTGGAATATCTAAGCCCGTATTTCTCCACAAATTCCCATGCAAGAAATGATGTAGTTGCTCCAGTATCAAATAGTACTTTGCCAGGATGAGTAAGGATGCTGAGCGTACCTAAGACTGCTTGATCCGACTCTCCCGCTTGCTCCAAAGTTGTGCAATTCAGCTTTCCATATAGCTTTCCCTCTTGTTGTTGTTGTTGTTGTTGTTGTTGTTGTTCCGATTGTTGTTGTTGTTGTTGTTACCTCCACCTCGTCCTCCGGAGCTTTGTCCACTCCATGACGCCTTGTTTGGACACTCTGATGTGTCCTTCTTTCCCACAACCATAGCATATGATCCTGGGCTTCTGACAATCCTTCTGCACATGTCTTCTCTGTCCACAATTATGATAGATTATCTGGTTCCTTGGGTTCGATTCTGACCTCCCCGGTTATACGATTACCAGTAGGTCGGAATCGGGGTTTGAAACTTCGATCTTGTGTTGGTTTCTGACTGGGTACTTCCTTGGCTCGATACGAGCCCGCTTCCTCCTATCCTCTTGGACCTGCCTGTAGTCATCCTCGAAAGTGATTGCCGAATCAATCAGTTCCTGGAATTCTGCACGTGCCAACCTCAGTTGCATCTTCATGTATGGATTCATGCCTTTCATGAATCGCTTCTTTCTTTTCTCTTCAGTATCAACTTCCTCGCGTGCATACCTTGACAACCGGTTGAAATCACGAACATAATGCATAATAGGTGTAGTGTTCTGATGTAGCTCGTCAAACTCTCTCTTCTTCAGTTCCACCACGCTCTCCGGAACATGGGCATCCCGGAACTTCTTCTTGAATTCCTCCCAGGTGAACACCTTTTCTGGAGGGTGTACTGCCACAAGATTCTCCCACCATGATGTTGCTGGTCCTGACAGATAGGTGGCATACCGAATCTTTTCTTCATCATTGCATCCAACGGTCTTCAACTTCCTTTCTGTGTCCATGAGCCAGTCTTCTGCATCCATTGGTTCTGGGGCTGATGCAAAAGGTAGTGCTCTCGCATTCTGGAAGTCTGATAAGGTTACTCCCTTGCCTTCATTACCCCTATCGTTGATGACGTGGGTAAAGAAATCTTGCATGTTCTTGTTTTGGCTTTCTTGATACCTCCTTCGATCTTCTTCCATTGCCCTCATGTACTGTTGGAAATCTGGACGCATCATTGGGTGTGGTGGTGGTGCATTCTCCGCTCTAGCTGCTGCCTCTGCTTCCTCTTTTTCTTTCGCCCCCCGCTCTCTCCGAGCATCTTCGGTTTCCACTAACGCCATTTCCCCCTAGTCCTGTAACAAAGAGCGATTACTCATAATTACACCATGCAAATGTTTTCTGAGCTCAACTCATTGCCCAGAACTAGTCACACAATGAAATCAAGAAGCAAATCCAAAACAAACATTTATTATGTATATACACTGTATATCACATAACTTACACACATATATTACATGTGGTACATATATAACCACTTATTTGGCTTCAAGCCCAAGCCAACGGAATTTAAAATACGTTCTAGTACAATACCACCTATACTACTTTATTCTTCTCCAGAGCTTACTCCTCATCGTCTTCATTCACCTCCGCATACATTCCTGGGGTCCATCCGGTACAACGACTTGTTTTCCGGACACCGTCCGGAACAAAGGTCCTTCCAGTAGGTATGTAATCTGAATCGGACGAAGTGCCGAGACAGAGATCAGTCATGCCTAAGTAACTAGACAATGACTCGTATGTATCCCCAGTAGGATACATACCTCCTTCTTCTGTCATCCATGAAGGGTTTCGATTCACCTGCCCCCTCATCTTCTTATTCTTCTTCACTCCAGAGCTCTCACCTTCCTCGTACTGCGATGGTTTTGAGAACCCCATCTCCAAGTCTAAAGAAATGGAGTCAGTACCTTTCTCTTCCTGCCCATAGTGTCGGTTAATATACTGGTTAACCCCGCCACTTTCATCTCCAGTGTCACATGGAATAGGTTCCTCCTCATCTCCGAAAGGTTCCCCGAAACGCCAACCGGTTGAGTTTTCGATTGGTGACTCGGAGCAGTTTAGGTTCCATGAGTTATCTCCCCCATATCCAGAATCATATGATGCTGACACATGTGGATAATGTTGGACAAAGTTGGGTGTAAGTGGATCTCTCTTGGGCAACTGGCCACTCCAATCTACAGGGTTGTTTAGGCTAAACAAGGGTGTTGTATGTTGGGGTTGTGCCCTCAGATCATGCATCCGAGCTTGGACTTTATCAGGGTCCGTGAACTCAGCTAGCATGTGGTCAATCTCACCCACCATCTTCATGTGTAAAAGGTACATCGTAGTCAACAAAGACTTACAGCTGTCCATGTGCGCTGCAACTTCAGGATGTTTGTTTGCCATCAGCAGATGATTCAGAGTAGGATCCTCATCTTCCTCGGCATGAGGTATATGAGAATACTCCGAACATAGCAGTTCTACTGACTTGTGCTGCCTTATTTCAAGGATTGCCTTGAATATGGCCATGTGAAAAGCTGTGGTAAGGGTTTTGGCTTCTCCGTACGGCATTATACGGCTCATCTCCAGTCGCGCAGGTAGTTGAACTGAAACCCTGCACTTGGCTACGATCTCTCCATCATAATAGAAGTACTTGAGAACAGGTATCCGAGTTTCACAATGAAGTTCCTTCAGCATCCCACGCAGGAGATCTGTAAGTGGTCCCTCATAATCACCGAGCCAGCCATCAACCTTCCTCAAAGTTCTCTTGGGAAACATGTACACCATTATGGCTGTATACAAAAGCAGAATATTAGTAGTGATGGTGCATCCTAATAGTTATAATAAAGAATTATCGCACTAAAATATATGATTTTTCTATTCGCAAGTGAATAACATCATTTTTTTAGAGAATCCTTTACTATTTCAACTTGACTCCTACAGGTTTCTTCCCTATACTAGGTTTTTCCAACCTAAGGTCGCAACATTTGCTCTGATACCAGTGCGGTGACCCAGCATACCACTGCATGTTGTAGTATACAAGTCGTTGATATGATCTTCATGAAGGGACTTCTTCACAAATATCACATCCCTCAGAGTGGTACAACAAAACATTGCAGGTCATAACACTCGATAATATATTACAATCATGGTCTTAACAAGTTGGCATTCTCACAGGTCCGATGAGAACACCCTACATTATTAAAGTACTATTACAAACCAACATAGATATGAAAGAGCTCAGCAACTTATTTAAGTATGCCACCACGCTGCTCGGCTCTAAGATAACTATAGCACTCCACTACTCCTCGGCTTCAGTGTTGTCTGCTCCATAGACTATCCCATAGTCTACGCCTTCCACCCCTCCGGACAATCAGGTTCCTCGTAGACCAGCTCGTAGTCTCCTTCTGGTGGTACCGGTGTTTGCCTCCATCGGATCACAGTCTAGCAAGGGTGTCGAAAGAAAGTGAGCACAGGGTACTCAGCAATTTCAAAAGAGTAAAAGGTGTTTGATGCACTAGCTACCCTCGATCAGAAAATCTTAGGTCAATGCATGTTTCAAATCATTTCTTCAAAAGGTTTATTTTATTCGAAAAACTATGCCCGTCTTCACAGGTTGACTAGAACTTCACGGAGTTCCTTTCCCCGCTTCGCAGCCCTTCCCAACAAGGAGGACAGCCACAATTTAATACACTCAGAGGTGCGTTACTTTTCCCATAAGAGATCTCATCCTTTTTGCCATCCGCAGGGACTTGCCCCCGTTCACACTTCCGTGGTGTGAGGGTATAAAGATCCAAGCCCACACCACCTTCTCCGCGCCCGCAAACCCACCCTTTTGTCCATCCGTACACCCCGGTAGACATCTCCCAATCATACGGCTTTACCCCCGGTGTACTATGGACAATCCCTCATAGACGGTAGAGCCTCTCATCCACACGGATGGGGATTTTAAAGGATTTCCCAACCTACGGCAGTGTTATCTCCAACACCCCGCCAGGCTCTATCAAGTCCGTTGGCGTGCAAGAGGGAAAAGATACAGCTGGCTTCCCGAGCCATTATAGATCTTATGGTCAACGCAATATGTACGGCGCTAGAATCATGGACGGCATTGGTACTTAGTCCTAGATGAATAGTACCCTTGCAATGGAACCTCCACCAATCAACACATACCATGCATGGTTCCATTGCCACCACATAGTCATATTCATAATTGGAAAAGTAACATTTCATTTTCAATGCAGGAGTGATAAGTCATATAGCTTTGCATTAAATTGATAGAAAATACTCAAATGACATGAGCAAGGGTGAACTTGCCTGTGAACTGCGAGGTAATGCAGTTCGATGCGTTGAATGGAACCTGGACCTCGGGTTCTGTAAGAAGCATCATTGTCCGGTAAGGACAATGTTATAAAATCCAAATAATGCATGCATGGATGTATTATTTTATGTTGAATCCCTGACCCCCATATTTAATTAAAATTTAGGGTTAAGTTAAGATTTGTGCCTTTGGCAGTAATTTATAAGTACTTTTAATTATGCAAACACTTTATATCTCACAAAGAAATACCTTTGAGAGTAATAAAATTTTCCTTTTTGAAAACATTTATTTCAAAATTACTTTGAAATAATGGAATTTTCTTTATAACTTTTGAATAAGAGTAATAGAATATTTTCCTTTGGAAAATACTTTCTTTTTAAAAGAAATGACTTGGAATAATAGAATTTCATTTTTAAATATTTGAAAACAAATATTTAAACTCATTTGAGATTTTTCCTTGATTTTTAAATATAAGGAAATAATAGTTTAAAACTCCAAGTTTTAATTTAAATTCATAATATGTCCAAATTTGAATTTGTTTCCTAAATTTATTTCTTATTTTTATTCTTGTTAAGAATAATTTATGATTCATAAATCTTATTTTTCTTGGTTTTTTAGAGGTTCAAATAATTTGTTTGGAATTTTGTAAAATTCAGAGTTATTTAAAATGTGAAATTACTAAAATAACCCCCTGGCCCAATTGGGCCAGCCCACTTATTTGGCCCGCTAGGACAGCCCACTAAGGCTTGCCCCAAAACGGTTCGGTGGAACCGTTTCGGCCCACCTCGCTCACTCACACGCTCCCCTCTCTCTCGCGCGTCCTAACCCTAGCCTCTAGCGACCCGCGTGGCGATGGCGTCGCCGCCATGGCCGCCGCCGTGCTCCGGCTACCTCCGTGCTCCCCTGCCTTAGCCACTTACCTGATCTGGACCGCCGCGAGACGATCTATCGATATGTCCGCGTGGTTTCTCCGATTGCTTCCTCTCCTGACGAATCGCCTCCTCTCTGGATCTCGTGGAGAATCGCCTCGGGCGATTGGGTGATCTCCGACGAGCTCTCGCCCTCGCCGTCGACGTGTGCGCCTCCGAGACCGACCTGGCGCGGGTACTGCTCGTAGTACTTGTGTCGTCGTCTCCGTGCCGTGCTTGTGGTGGTGTTCGTCGGCGTAACGCCGCGCCTTCCCTGGCTTTGCAGCTGCCATGGCCGCGCGAGCACCGCCTCGCCATGCCATAGCCTCTGCCACCAGGCGCGTGTAACTCTCCTTCTCCTCTCCCCATGCATGTGCGCCTCCCAAGCTTCTGCTCCTTCTCCTCTTGCTCTCTTCTCCGATGATCTGAGATCATGCAGAGCCTTGCTACTTCTGCTTAAGCTACCCGTGCTTCCATTTTCTGCAAGCTCTGGCCAATTCACCAATCTCTGGTACTGGCCAGTGTGTGTTGCTTGCTGTGCATGCTATATGTTGCTTGCTTACTGCTTTTTATGCCATGTTGTTCATGCTTATGAGCTTGCTATATTATTGGCATATTCTACTTGCTTGTCTAGGTGTACTGCTATGCATCTGTGACACTTGTGAATGCCAGTGATGCCTGTGAGGTGCTTCTGTGCCTCCTGTGTAATCCAATGATCCATTGGATCAACCATTTCTTGTTGGATAGCCTATCTGTGTGGCTTGAATTGATTCAATTGATCCATTTGATCAATTAAATGTCAGTGGCTTGGTTGTTGATCAATTTCTGTGGCTAAGTGAATCATTTCCTTACTGATGTTGATGCTCAAGCATGCTATTGCTACTGTATGTATGTGATGTTACTCTTCCTAGCTCACTGGACTTGATCCAGTGGCTATGATGCAGTGACATGTGCTGTGTTGCCTCATAATGTGCTACTGTCAAGATATAGCATGAATTTGTTATGTATTCATGCAAGCATAAATTAATTAATGATGAACTGCTTATGCAGTGATGATTAAATTACTTGCTTGTGTATGAATTTGCTGTCCATGATTATTTGACAAGCAAATAGAGTCTGAATCCATTTCTGGATAGTGATGTTTTGTATTTGGCTTGGTTTTGGATGGTTCTAAGTGTGATGTAACCTCAGTAGCCTTGCTACTGACTGGTTGCTCACATAGTTGGTTGGATCTTGTTGGCTACTCATCTTTGCTTGCATATTTGGGGATCATAATAAATATGAATGCCAATATGCCTACCTATGAAGAAATCTAGGGTTTTATTGATGGTTCTATGCTTAGTATCTAACTGTGTAGTCGTGGTAGTTGTTATTCCTAGGAATTCATCTACTGGTGCTGCTTGTGCACGTGTTCTAGCTAGTGTGTGCCTCTGTGCATGAATCCTAGCTTCTGTGCACAAGACTTGTGTCTAGATGGTTTGAGTTTTAGTGGCTATCCTCTTCTGCCAGTGATCCTTGGTGAAAACCAAGTGATGAGCTACCCATTGAGCATCTGCTCAATCCCATGACATATGTCATGCATAAATGATGGATTGGATCCACTGGATCCAGTCCAGGAACTTGGTATACCTTGTTCCAGCTCCTAGAAAGAAATGTTTTATTGGTGCAGACTTCTGGATGGTCTCCTCCTTAAGTCACCATGATTTCTGGTGTTTGTTGGTTTATATGATGGTTTGGGATGTTCTTGAGCAAGAACAGTGAAGAACACTGGATGTTCTTGGTTTGTGGCTTGCTGAATGATCTCCTGGTCAATTGTGCCCTGCTTCTAGGGTTTCTCTCCTATTTATTACTGCTATGGTTCTCTTCTGGCCATGACACCTTACCCTGGCTTGTCTAATGAGTCATCTAAGGTGTTGTGCTGTTGCTGCATAGCAACAACATGTGTGTGGTGGTGAAACTTGAGCCCTGTGTGCTCAATTTTGGTCTGCTGCTGCTCTTATCCTGGTACTGTCCAAGTCTTTGGACAGACACAAATGTCAATGACACTTGGTTAACTGACCAAACTGAATATATGTAGTTTCTAATCCCCTGGCTAGTTTCTTTGTTTGTTTTGCAGGTTTTTGAAGATGAATATGACCAGAGAAGAATCCTCCAAGTCATTAGCCTAGAATTTTAGTTTAGGTTCAAATTATGTATTCTTCTTTTTATTTATGTTTATTTTTCCTTTAATTCTTGTATCCAGAATATTGTAAAGACAATGTATATTGTGTTGTGATAGCAATAAAGCTCAAGGTTTCTCTATGAGCTTAATTGTGTTTGTATTATAACTATTAACCAATAGTTGTTGTATTCAAATTTGAAATTCAAAGTCATTTGAATTTATGAGTTGTATTTAAATTATGAATTCCCTTTTCTATATTCACTTTTCCTTATTGTATATTCTTAAGTTTTCAATTCATTATTACTTCTCACATGAGCTCAACTCCCAAAATCAAACAAGATACAAAAGAGGTCATGTCAAAATTCATATCTCAACATGCTTAACCCTAATTGCATTTGAGAGAGAACCTCGATCCCTCTTAGGTTTAGTTGCAATAAGGCGCAAAAATTTTCCTTGTTTTGCGATGAAATGCACATCCCATTTCTAAATCTACCCTTCGTTGTTCCTATGTTCTAGGTTATTACAATTACTTCACAAAACACCCCATTTTTGGAACTCGGAAAATGCAAAAATAGGTTTTTGGTGCGACGAAAAAGAAATCTTCCTCCTGCAACACTGTTCGCCATCCAAATATGCACATGTGTTCATAATATGGGCACATTCTACTTCTAAATGCCGCTAGGAAACTCGGCCACCCAGGGCACAAAAAGGGGCAAAAACGTCCTGGACGTTCATTTCACCTTGACCAGTAACAACTTTTCACATCAGCCATATAATCCTGTAATTTTTCCTTTACCTTTGGTTGCTCCTTCATGGTCTATGACGGCTCCCAAAATCAAACAAGATACAAAAGAGGTCATGTCAAAATTCATATCTCAACATGCTTAACCCTAATTGCATTTGAGAGAGAACCTCGATCCCTCTTAGGTTTAGTTGCAATAAGGCGCAAAAAATTTCCTCGTTTTGCGATGAAATGCACATCCCATTTCTAAATCTACCCTTCCTTGTTCCTATGTTCTAGGTTATTACAATTACTTCACAAAACACTACTAGAAAAACAGGCTTCCGGTGAGCCCCATAAGTCGCGAAGGTAAAGGAACCGCGACTAATGGTACCTTTAGTCGCGGTTCGGGAGGCGAACCGCGACCAAAGGCCTGGGCCCTGGGCGCTCGGTGGCCAGCCGTTGCACGTGGGGGGCTTTAGCCGCGGTTGGCCTGGCCCGAAGGCCTTTAGTCGCGGTTGGCCTGGCAACCGGCTAAAGCCGCCCCCTATATATACCCACCCAGCAGCCAACACTTAGCCATTTGGTGCCATTTTCTTCACAAGCTTCACAAGTGGGTGTTAGGTTTGCTTTTGGTTCCTCTTATGCACATAAGGTGTTTGATGAAATGCCCCAAGAGCATGAAACAAACATGATATGAAGTGTTGGAGCCACACTTGAGCTTTCTCATTTATTTTTTCCTCCTCGATCGCGGTTAGCAACTTGAACCTTTGATGTGTCGTTGATAAAATGTGCATGTGTGTGTAGTTCATTGTTTAATTTATATTGTTTGTAGCTAGCTAGTTAGTTTAACAAATGCATGATGGTTAATTATATATTTTATATTATAATAATGCAGATGAATCGACAATGGATGTACGGTAACCGACTCTCCGGCGAGTTCAGTACGGGTTTGAATGATTTTCGTAGTGGCTAATGCGAATGCTGGGGGGTTTTGTTATCTGTCCATGTGTTAAATGTAAGAATCAGAAGGGTTACTCTTCCTCAAGAGATGTTCAGCTGCACCTGCTTCGGCACGGTTTCATGCCAAGCTATAATTATTGGACCAAGCATGGAGAAAGAGGGGTTATAATGGAAGAAGATGAAGAAGGGGATGATTTCATCGATGAAAGCTATCTTGCTCATTTCGGTGATACTTTCATGGAGGATGCTGAAGGTGAAGGGGAAGGTGAAGGGGAAGGTGAAGAAGAGGCACGTGATGATCCCGTTGATGATCTTGGTCGGACCATTGCTGATGCACGGAGTCGCTGCGAAACTGAAAAAGAGAGGGAGAATTTGGATCGCATGTTAGAGGATCACAGGAAGGCGCTGTACCCCGGATGCGATGATGGTCTGAAAAGCTGGGCTGCACACTGGATTTGCTGAAATGGAAGGCACAGGCAGGTGTAGCTGACTCGGCATTTGAAGACTTGCTGAAAATGTTGAAGAATATGTTTCCAAAGAATAACGAGTTGCCCGCCGTACGTACGAAGCAAAGAAGGTTGTCTGCCCTCTAGGTTTAGAGGTTCCGAAGATACATGCATGCATCAACGACTGCATCCTCTACCGCGTGAATACGAGAATTTGAATGAATGCCCGGTATGCACCGCATTGCGTTATAAGA
Organism: Lolium multiflorum; assembly: GCA_030979885.1. Classification (NCBI taxonomy): domain Eukaryota; kingdom Viridiplantae; phylum Streptophyta; class Magnoliopsida; order Poales; family Poaceae; genus Lolium; species Lolium multiflorum. The sequence goes on along the minus strand of CM061749.1, from coordinate 27,105,654 downwards.
TCGAGGCGATGACCCTGGTGACGATGTTGAGGGCCGAAACCCAGGAAGAAGGTTCCCACCAAGGTGATGTGGTATGCTCCTATAATACCACGGTTGAAACGTCTGTTCAGGAACAAAGAGCATGCCAAGTTGTTGCGATGGCACAAAGAGGACCGTAAGTCGGACGGGGAGTTGAGACACCCCGCAGATGGAACGCAATGGAGAAAGATCGACAGAGAGTTCAAAGATTTTGCAGCTGACGCAAGGAACATAAGATTTGGTCTAAGTACGGATGGCATGAATCCTTTTGGCGAGCAGAGCTCCAGCCATAGCACCTGGCCCGTGACTCTATGCATCTACAACCTTCCTCCTTGGTTGTGCATGAAGCGGAAGTTCATTATGATGCCGTGCTCATCCAAGGTCCGAAGCAACCCGGCAACGACATCGATGTGTACCTAAGGCCATTAGTTGATGAGCTTTTACAGCTGTGGGGCAGACCTGGTGTCCGTGTGTGGGATGAGCACAAAGAAGAGGAATTTGACCTACGAGCGTTGCTTTTCGTAACCATCAACGATTGGCCTGCTCTTAGTAACCTTGGACAGTCAAATAAGGGATACAATGCATGCACGCACCGCTTACATGAGACTCAAAGTGTACATTTGCCAAATTGTAAGAAGAACGTGTACCTTGGGCATCGTCGATTTCTTCCGAAAGGTCATCCAGAAGAAAGAAAGGCAAGCATTACAACGGCAAGGCAGATCACCGGCCGAAGCCTGCGGAACACACTGGTGCTGAGGTATTTGATATGGTCAAGGATTTGAAAGTCATCTTTGGAAAGGGTCCTGGCGGACAATCAGTTCCGAAGGGAGCTGACGGCACGTAGCCATGTGGAAGAAGAAATCTATATTCTGGGAGCTAGAATATTGGAAAGTCCTAGAAGTCCGCTCTGCAATCGACGTGATGCACGTTACGAAGAATATTTGCGTGAACATCCTAAGCTTCTTGGGCGTGTATGGGAAGTCAAATGATACAAAGGAAGCACGGCAGGACCAGCAAAGTTTGAAAGACCCCGATGACTGATCCGTCCAAAGGTCGTGCCAGCTACGCTCTGACCAAAGAAGAGAAGGTCATCTTTTGAATGCCTGAGCAGTATGAAGGTCCCGTCAGGATTCTCGTCCAATATAAAGGGAATAATAAACATGGCGGAGAAAAAGTTCCAAAACCTGAAGTCTCACGACCGCCACGTGATTATGACGCAATTGCTTCCGATTGCTTTGAGGGGGCTCCTGCCGGAAAATGTTCGAGTAGCCATTGTGAAGCTATGTGCATTCCTCAATGCAATCTCTCGAAGGTAATCAATCCAGAAGTTCTACCACGGTTACAGAACGATGTGGTCCAATGTCTTGTCGTTTCGAGTTGGTGTTCCCGCCATCCTTCTTCAATATTATGACGCACCTCATGGTTCACCTAGTCGATGAGATTTCCATTCTCGGTCCTGTATTTCTACACAATATGTTCCCCTTCGAGAGGTTCATGGGAGTATTAAAGAAATATGTTCGTAACCGTGCTAGGCCGAAGGAAGCATCGCCAAGGGCTATGGAAATGAGGAGGTAATTGAGTTTTGTGTTGACTTTGTTCCCGACCTTAAGCCGATTGGTCTTCCTCAATCGCGGCACGAGGGGAGACTAAGTGGAAAAGGCACCATCGGAAGGAAATCAACGATATGTATGGACGGCCATTCTCTGACTGAAGCACACCACACAGTTCTGACCAATTCCAGCTTGGTGGCTCCGTACTTTGAGAAACACAAGAATATTTTACGCTCGGACAACCCTGGGAAGCCTGAATCCTGGATTAGGAAGGCCCACATGGAGACTTTCGGCATTGGTTGAGAAAACATTTAATGAGTGACAATAAGGTTGTAGATCAGTTGTACATGTTGGCCAAGACACCATCTTCGACTATAACGACTTTCCAAGGGTACGAGATAAATGGGAATACATTTTACACGATCGCCCAAGATAAAAAGAGCACCAACCAAAACAGTGGTGTCCGCTTTGATGCAGCAACCGAGAATGGGCAAAAGGTCACATATTATGGTTACATAGAGGAGATATGGGAACTTGACTATGGACCCTCCTTTAGGGTCCCTTTGTTCCGGTGCAAATGGTTCAAGCTAACAGGAGGTGGGGTAAAGGTGGACCAGCAATACGGAATGACAATGGTGGATTTCAACAATCTTGGTTACCTTGACGGACCATTCGTCCTAGCGAAAGATGTCGCTCAGGTTTTCTATGTGAAGGACATGAGTAGCAAACCGAGGAAACGGAAAGATAAGAAAACGATCAGTACATCATGCGATGATCCAAAGCGCCACATTGTTCTTTCAGGGAAAAGAAACATCGTGGGAGTGGAGGACACAGACATGTCGAAGATTATAATATGTTTGCTGAAATTCCGCCCTTCAAAGTGAACACCGACCCAAGCATTAAGTTAAATGATGAGGATGCTCCATGGATACGGCACAATCGTAAGCAGGGACACAAGGGAAGAAATGATGTGTAATAATTTATTATTGTACCCAACTTTGTTGAATGAATCATGTGAATTATATTACCCGTGATGTGTTTGGTGTCCATTTTTGAATGATTCAATTGACTCGAGATAGCACTGATGATACATGAAATTTGGAGTGACTAAGTCATACTCCTGCATACATGAAATTTGGAGTGACTAAGTCATACTCCCTGCATAAAGGAAATTTGGAGTGATTTAGTCATACTCCTGCCTAGGCGTATAATATGCATACTCGTAGTCTTCATAGCCGCCGCCGTTGTACCGGTAGTCGTCGCCTTCTAAGTTGCCGGCGTCGCCGTCGCTGTCTGCCGGCTGCCGGCGGCGCTCGTGGCTCGAATCGAGGGTAGCGCAGGCGGGGATATCGCGGCCGTGATGTAGTCCATGACGCTCCGCAGAGTCCGGCCGTACCACCATAGCGGCCGGCCTCGTGGAAGTTTCAGGAGGCAGACCGTCCTCCTCATACTCGCCGAGCGCCCTCTCACGCCGATTGATGAAGAAGGCGTCCCAAGTATGCTGGTTATCGGGATGCTAGCGGATTCATCCGCTGCTCCGGCGTGAGGTCGAGGTAGTAGTGGTTCGTGATGGCCGCCCGGCGCGCACCTGAGGGACGGGAGGGACCGGCACGCCGCCGGCGCTTAGGCTCCAGCCGGCGGGACGCGGTAGCCCGGTGGGCGGTAGTTCGAGGCGCAAAGCTCCTCCACCTGCTGGTAGGTTAGAGTGGGTGCGGTGAAGCCATGAGAGAGTGATGAGAGATTGTAGAGATCGATGTGATAATGCTGGCCAGCCGGGCAACATATATGTAGTGAGAAATGGCGGGAAAAATGGGAGCGGAAGACAGAGGCGGGAAGAAAGTGGCGGGAAGAAACAGGCGGGAAGACATGGAAGAAATGGCGGGAAGAAAGAGGCGGGAAGACATGGAAGAAATGGCGGGAAGACATGGAAGAACTTGCGGGAAGATGGGGCCGGCGGAAAGACAGAGGCGGGAAGAAATGGACAAGGTATGAACATTAGTCATTTTAAATGAATTAGTTTTATTTTTCTGAATTTTTTGATATATTATTTGTATTTTTAAGATTTTTAAATGAATTAGTTTTATTTTTCTGAATTTTTTGATATATTATTTGTATTTTTAAGATTTTTAAATGAATTAATTTTATTTTTCTGAATTTTTTGATATATTATTTGTATTTTTCACATTTAGAAATGATTAGTTTTATTTTTTTGAATTTGTTGATATATTTTACACATTTAGAAATGATTAGTTTTATTATTCTGAATTTTCTGAATTTCGAAAAAGGCCTTTAGTCGCGGTTGGCCTGGCCAACCGCGACTAAAGCTCGTTTTCCGCGGGAACCGCAAAATCTGGCAAAAATGGGATTTGTTCGCGTGTTACCAACCGCGACTAGGCCCTTTAGTCGCGGTTGGTAACACCAACCGCGACTAAATCCCCTCCCCTATAAATACGCGCGGCCCGCGATTTCACTTCTCGCCGAACCGAACCGCCAGCGCTGCCGCTCGTCGACTCGCGACCGCCACGCCGCGCTGCGCCGGCCGCCGCGCTCCTCCTCGTCCTCGTCGCCGCCGTCGGCCGCCGCGCCTCGCGCGCTTCGATCTTTCTCCTCGACGTCGTCGTTCCTCTCGCCCCGCCCCCGATCGATCGAACCGGCCGGGCCGGGTTGCTTGCTGCACGACGACGCGCGCTAAGCTGCGCGCGCGGCCGCTCCGCCTACAGCTAAAGAGTAGGCGCCGCGCGCGCAAAGCGCTTCCCGGCATAGAGAGGAGATGGCCAGGGCGCGCCGCCGCTTTCCATTTTTTTTTTATTTGTAACTTAAAAAAAATAACTTAAGAAAAAAATAACTTAGCCAAAATAACTTAAGAAAAAATAACTTAAGAAAAAAATAACTTAGCCAAAATAACTTAAGAAAAAATAACTTAACCAAAATAACTTAAGAAAAAAATAACTTAAAAAATAACTTAAGAAAAAAATAACTTAACCAAAATAACTTAAGAAAAAAATAACTTAAGAAAAAAATAACTTAACCAAAATAACTTAAGAAAAAAATAACTTAACCAAAATAACTTAAGAACAAAATAACTTAACCAAAATAACTTATGAAAAAATTGACTCTCGGTCACCGCCACCGCTCTCTCGGCACCGCCACCGCTCTCTCGGTCACCGCCACACCGTTCTCTCACGGTTATTGCCTCGCTTTCAATTCGCCACCGCCACCTCTTCCACGCGGTCATCGTTCCCCCCTTTCACCCACCGGTCTCTCGGTCACGCGGTCATCGTCCCTCTCTCGCCTCCATCGCCCCTCTCTCTTTATATGTAGAAGAGATGTGATAATGCTGGCATATACACAATTAATTTTGTTTTGACTACATGTTTTCAGGACTGACATATGGCGGACGATAGAGCTGACCCGATTATGGACAACTATGATCCGGACGCTGAAGACCATATGTTCGGCATCATAAACGGCGATATTCAATATGTGCCGACCGGACAAGAAGAAGATGATATCTCTTCTTATCCGAACCTTGACGGTGAAGATGAAGGGCGCCGTCAGCAAGATGATGCCGAAGAAACGTCGGTAAACGACGATCTTCAATTGGAAGTAGCAACCACCTCCGGCGCCGAGGTATATATATACATTGAGCCTCTGGTGATACAAACTAACTGATTTGAATAAATATGTGTGTACTAACGCGCGCGACTCTCTTTCTTATTTTAGCCCTCGGCCGGATCATCGAAAAAATCGAGTACGTCGTCAAAGCGTGGCGCAACCAAGACGATGAAACCAAACGAAACATGCACCATCGAGGTTGTCGACGAAGCAACCGGCAGGCCGCTGGAGCCCAGCAAGAACGCCGCCAAGTTTATCAGCCAATGCGGAGCCGTTGTTAGAGAGAACGTCTCGATCACCGTCCAGGAGTGGAATGAGCCAAAGAAGGCACGTCTTGGTTTCACTTTGTCGATAAGAGAACAAAAAAAGATTGCTTCAAGAAGCTTATAGAACATTTCGTTCTACCTCCGGAATACCGCAAATACGATGAGGCGGGTAACAAGATTGGGAAAACAAGGAGAGGTGCAAGCTAGTCAAACAGTTCGCTCTTTCTAAGATGGCCGACGCATTCCGGAAATACAAGCAAAATCTAGCCCATGACTTTGTCAAGCAGGGCAAGACTCCGGATTTCAAAGGACAATATGAGAAACTGCAACATGATTGGCCAGAATTTGTGAAGCAAAAGAAATCGGAGCAGTTCCTTGAAATGTCGAAAAAATAAGAAGAATGCGGCCAAGAAGGAGTACAATCATATTATGGGGCCAGGAGGGTATCGCTTTTGGCAGCCTAGGTGGGAGAAGATGGAGAACGAGCTGAGGGCGCGAGGAATCCGTCCAGGTACGGAGGGATGGGACCCAAGAGCCAAAAGCTGGTGGCATGGGGGATCGCTGAACCCGGAGACAGGGGAGTGTGTTTATCAGGGCAAAATAATTAAACCCACCCAAAAGCTTATTGAGGCAATGAGGGATGCTCAAGAGGGAGGATCAAGTTCACAGAGAACGACGCCTGACAAAAGCCCTCGGGAATCCCGAACACGGAGGACGTGTACGAGGCATGCCCGGGGACATTCCGTGGAAAGTAGGTTTCCCCAGAACGATGACCCGTACGGTTACAGAAGCCGTAAGAGAAAGATGGATCGGGATGCAGATGTTGTGGCGAAGTAACGGAAATGGATGTGATGAAGAAAACCGTGAGTGTACTAGTAGCCGAAAGAGATGCAGCTCGGGCGCAGCATGAAGATCATCCAATGGATCTCGGAAAGAGAAGAAGCAGCGTGGCTTCCACGGAGGCCTCATCGTGCACCGACGATCGACTGCACCGGAGCATCTGGTGGTCGAAATTACTGCACCGGAGCCTCCTCGCTACCCCGTGGACGATATAAAGGAGATGAAAGCATGTCATCTGTATTATCCTATCGGGAACATGTCCATGAAGGTAGCCACCGGCAGTGCTTTACCACCTGGAGCACTCCACCACAACAACCCCATTCCAGATGGCTATGCTCGTGTCACGGTGGAGGAGATAGTCCAAGGGTTTGAGGACCTGGACATTGACATTGCTACACCTGAAGGGGCGACAAGACTTGGAGATGTCAAGCGCCAGTTCATTCGTAGTTTATAAAGTTTCCAGGCGAGGCGCCAAGGCAAACAAGTCCACCCCCTCCGGTGGTGGCGCGGCGGTGGTGGTGGTGGTGGCTCACCTACACCTCCGGCAGTGCCGACGCCGCCCAATTCACCTCCGGCGGGTAGCGACGCCGCCCCCGCCTCCCGTCCGCGGGTGATCGGACGCCGCCCCCAATCCACCTCCGGCGAAGAAGCGTACGGTCCTGGGTTATTAACCCGGACCCTTACGTACCTACAACCACAAAGATACCGGAGCCATCACTTAAGCCTCTCCCCAAGAGGTCTTGGGAATGTAGTGCCGAGGAAGCGCGGGGCGCGGCTGCTGATTTAGAGAAATGGAGGGCGAACTGCAAGAAGAAAATAGAGGGCGAGCCCAAGCCAGTATTTTCTCGATGAGCAAAAGAAGTGGGCTAAGACATTTTTGAACACACCGTCCCAAGCCGCGAAGAATCTCCCCGACGACTATGAACGTGAACTTCGTAGGCAAGCACTCACGTTCAGGAGGAAGCAGGAGGAGGCGGAGAAGCAGGAGAAGAAAAAATTTGAAATGGGGAAAGAAGTTGCCCACCTCGGGGAACAAAGTAAACAATCGATCGCCCCGCTCATAGTGCAAGCCGTCGATCCGGATGACCCCCAAATCATAGCAGCTGCGGCAGCACATGGATTGACTGTAGCGAGTGCCACAGAACAAGCGGCCAACTTAGGTATCACTCTTCGTGTGTTAGGCCTTGATGAGGCGCCAATGAAGGACGCAGTATTTACATATGTGGCGAATGGGCCTCTCGTCGAGCCTGCGCAGGAAAATGATCTACCTTGACAAATGAAAGGTCTGCTAAATTGGTACAAGGGTTACATAAAACTTAAAAACGCCGGAGACTATATTTATGCGGATGTTAGACCTGAGCATCACTTCAAACATTACTCTATAACAATTCAACGGAATGAATTGTTCCAGCTGTTCAATCTGCGCGAGCTCGACAAATCTATCATCGTTGCTATGTTCGTAAGTGATTTATTAATTTCTACCCCATCTCGTTCATTGCCTGCACTATATATATATATATATATATATATATATATATATATATATATATATATTGTCCTAACTATCTTGTTGTGTACGCTATTATGCAGATTGAAGAAGCGGGAAATGCGAATAAGGCTCATCCATGATGTTGGGTTCATTGACCCACACATCGTTAATTCATATACGTTAGAACACCACCCCAGGGACGTGGAGGCAGACCTGTGGCGGTTTCTTATAAAAAAGGAACTCAAAAGTGATATTCTATTTCCTTACCATTTTGGGTGAGTGTTTCTGTCTTGAGCACATTCTCTTTTGTTTACTCCATGCATGGTATGTGGCTAATCGATGAGTTATGCATGATTGTGCATGTATCGTGTCCACAGGTTCCACTGGATTCTGCTAGTAATTCAAATTCAGAACTCCACAGTTCTCGTCCACGACTCTCTGAATATGGATTCGGCGCTTTGGGCCGACATGAGAAAAATGATGCAAAAGTAATTATTTTCATTCATTTGCGCTCTATATCGATCGGCCTATTTAGTTCATCATTTCCTAATATCAAAAGTAATTATTAATAACTCTCTTGTTCATTTAATTTTCTTTGCCTCGTAGGGTTTGGAGACGGTTCGTAGATCAAAAGGTCGGTGAATTTAAAAAAGAGCTGCAATTTAAAAGGGCAAAGACTGCGCCTGGGGATATTCAGCCACCGGGGACCAATCTATGTGGATACTATGTTTGTGAGAGGATCCGGAGATACACCACTGAGCGGGAGCCGTCTGAGAACAACCTCAAGAGGATTAACCTCCGGGCGACGCTTAGTCCAAGCTCGCTTCCGACCAATTCAAGAGGAACTAGCTGGATGGTTGGCGAACCAAGTCATCGATCCTAGAGGAGAACACTATGTAGAGGACGTAGAACTTTATATGCACTTATAAATTATGTATGGAAACTTGTTCAAAATTGTATATGTGGTCATCCGATATTGAATATATATTGTATATTCCTCTTGAATTCTTTTTGGTTCTAATGTCAAATTTGTTTGAAATTGTACATTCATATGCATGTATACCGTAGAATATGTGAAACTCCTTCAAAATTAAAATAAAACACAAAAGAAATAAAACAATACAACTTAAAAGTAACCAGGTTAGGGGAACCAGATTAGGGGGGCTAAAACCCTAAACCTGCGGCGGCCTTTAGTCGCGGTTGGCGAGAGAACCGCGACTAAAGGTCCTCCGCCTGCGCCGTCGCCGCCCACGTGGACGGGCCTTTAGTCGCGGTTCGTAAGGAACCGCGACTAAAATGGCCTCATTAGGTCGCGGTTGCGCAACCGCGACTAATGGCAGTTGCACCGCGACCGAAGGCCATTTTTCCACCAGTGAAACACCCCATTTTTGGAACTCGGAAAATGCAAAAATAGGTTTTTGGTGCGACGAAAAAGAAATCTTCCTCCTGCAACACTGTTCGCCATCCAAATATGCACATGTGTTCATAATATGGGCACATTCTACTTCTAAATGCCGCTAGGAAACTCGGCCACCCAGGGCACAAAAAGGGGCAAAAACGTCCTGGACGTTCATTTCACCTTGACCAGTAACAACTTTTCACATCAGCCATATAATCCTGTAATTTTTCCTTTACCTTTGGTTGCTCCTTCATGGTCTATGACGAGTGGGGCCGTTCACTTGTGGGACCAGCAGAAAGAGGCACGGCAGGCGCTTGCTCGTGTTGCCAGATTCGCTCTCTTCCCGTGGCCTTTTCACCGCGATCGTAGGCCGGTGGTGGACAGCCGCTCGTCCACCCGGCCGCTGTGTCTTTATCTCCCTGCGACATGGTCCCTTTGGCTAGTGGGATATGTTGGTCAGCGAGAAGGGTCTTTCTTCCAACGGTGCTCAGCCATGTGCTCCCTTTTTTGCGGCTGGGGCGGTAAGGCGCATACGTGGGCGGGTCCTGCCGTAGTGGAGACACACGTCATTGGCCGAGGGTGTGCTTTACATCTGCGACTACATTTTCTACCCAAACACGTCTGGTCATTCGGCTTGCGGGCCTGGGCTTCCACGTGTTGTCTTTGCGTTAGCGGGTACGCGTCCGAGCGAGGCAACTGGGTGCTCATTCATTTCCCCTCTCCTCTCCTACTCGTCCTCCCATTTCCGGTCGCTTGCGCGCAGCCTCACTTCCCTCGCTCCTCGCCCTCTCCCTCGCCCTCGCCCTCGCCTGCTCCCTCTCCTCTCGCCTGCTGCCTCTCCTCTGCCTACTCAGCCGCAAGGCCGCAATGGGGTTTCAGGTGGCCGGCGCGTATGGTTAGGGTTAGTTGTTGATGTTCTTTGCCTTCTATTCGGTCTTTCTATGCCTGCTGGCGTTGCATTGATTTTTCGCTAAGCTGTACTTCCTACGATGCAGGGTGCTCATCGTTGCTGCTGCGATTCATCCACGTTCTTCTCGACTCGCCTAGCCTGGTTGGTCTCCTTCTTCTTCTGTGCTGTGCGCTTTCCCCAACCTTGCGTTCTACCTGTTTCTTGTTTTGTCCGTTCTGTGCCTTTGAGCAAGCTGGTTGGTGTTTCAGTGCGTTGTTGCTTTGGCAGGAGGTTGGTAGCTACCTTCTCCGCCGTTCAGATCAAGGTACCTGCATTCCTCTTGTAGTTACAAAAGACACTGGTAGAAAATAATCATGGTAGTCTGCTCGACAATCGCCACTTACCAAAAACGGCTCCTTTTATTTAGAAATGTCCACCCAAGCACGCCACTTCCTATCTTTTTATGGTACAAATCAAGCAACTGAATTACTGAATTTGCAGTAGTAGCACTTTATCTAAGAGCAAATGGAGTGCTTGGTTTAGAAATATAAAAATTGCTACCCAACGATATCATTCTTCCTTTCTTAGCATGATGAATCTATGATTCTTTTTTCGTTTCCGGTAAGCTGTTGTGCCTTCTCCTTATAGATAGCAGGTAGCAGCAGATCTGATTGGGGAAACACAAGAAGGAGAAAAGTAACCACAGATTGCCGCTGGTATCAGTAATTTCTGCCCCTCTCTCTCTCTTTCTCTATTTTCCTTTTTAACACTTGAAGAGCACATGTAGTGTAGAAAAGTTAACTCTCACCCGATGGAGAAAGTCATCATGTTGTGTGAAAATGAATGTCACATGTGGCTTGCAACTATTTGTTTTCATTTATCAATGAAAAAAAGAACATTTGTGTAGAGATGTTAAGGCTGAACCGATGGAGAAAGTTTCTGAGAAATCAATACATTGCTTCTGGATGCTAATTATTTATTATCTACAGGAAGTGATTTTCCTGGCTCTATGGCGAGCGGCGATGGTTGCATCTGTTCGCCTGCACATACATAAATCCATGGATTTAAAGCAAAGCATTCTATTTAACTTTAATGAAATGATTAATTTTTTAGCCTGCAGATTTCCACTGTCCGCTGTACATTCAGCAGATTCTCAAACTAAAAACAAATAGATAAAACTTAGTACTTTTCTCTTCCCTAATCATGTGTGAAATTTTTGCCTCTTTCAATCTACCAGGTAAATTTTGCTTTTTTTCATTGCTGCATCTGTTCGCCTGCACATACATAAATCCATGGATTTAAAGCAAAGCATTCTATTTAACTTTAATGAAATGACTAAGTTTTTAGCCTGCAGATTTCCACTTTCTGCTGTACATTCAGTAGATTCTCAAACTGAAAACAAATAGATAAAACTTAGTACTTTCCTCTTCCCTAATCATGTGTGAAATTTTTGCCTCTTTCAATCTACCAGGTAAATTTAATTTTATTCATGGCTACATCTGTTTGCCTGCACATACATAAATCCATGGATTTAAAGCAAAGCATTCTATTTAACTTTAATGAAATGACTAATTTTTTAGCCTGCAGATTTCCACTGTCCGCTGTACATTCATTAGATTCTCAAACTAAAAACAAATTGATAAAACTTAGGACTTACCTCTTCCCTAATCATGTGTGAAATTTTTGCCTCTTTCAATCTACCAGCTAAATTTTGCTTTTTTTCATAAGGTAGGCTGCTATTTTGTTGAGATTAACACAAACTGTTTTGTTATTTACATGGAAGTCATTCAAAGCAAATTAAATGGTTTCATGTATGACCACCAAAGTATGTTCAGTGTTGTCTGCTTCTGCTATTGATAGGGACATATAGCGGCATGGCCTTATGTTCGTTTTGTTCGGTGCCTCATGCATTCTCGTTTTAAACAAGCAGGTCTCGCCGCTTGAGAATTTGCTAGGGCTGAACGGTGTTGTCTTCTGCTGGCTGCTCCACCCAAGGTTTGGTTCTCCTTATTTAGAGCTCTTGATTTTGGTTACCTTTTGCTTACTACTGTTTTTGTGTCATAGCCTGTATCCGTGCGTTGTGGTTGTGTCTATGTGTTTACCATTTTTTTGCTCCTCAATGTTTTACTACCGTGATCCACCGGATGTGCACTGTTGTTTCCGTTTTGTTACTGTTTGTGAGGCCCTCGTTGTATGTTGTCTCTGCTGGCTTTGTTTGACGTGCGTGAGGTGACGGAGGATGGGTCGATTCTTACATGAGGTGTAGTATGGCACGGTTGTTTGGACGCTTATGACCAACCTGCTATCCAGGCGATCAGATTTAATGTACTCGCGCTGTATGGTGCCGTTACGTCATGTTTAGGTTCTGGTGCTTGTATTGGACCAAGGGGAATAAATAAGAACCCGTGTTACTCTGATGGGTGTGTGTTATCGCAGCATTTTAGGTGCTTTTTTATGGCTTCCAAGAGGACTTGTTTTATTTCTCCTGCCACCTTCTAGAAAAAAGTGTTTGCTGGAATTAAAAATGTGTCGCTCTTTGAAGCTTGCGTCTCCTTTCGCTTGGTTTTTGGCTTTGAAACATATTTATTGGGTTAAATCTCTCTTTGCAAAAAGTATTTCTCTCTGAAACCTGCATCTTGGCAAAAGATTATGTTGGTGCTTTTAGGATATCTCTAGGTGTGTTGGTGCCTTTTTGCGCAGTAAAACCATGCTATAGTGTACGTGCAGAGTGAGTTTCTCCTTAAAATTGCTTGTTCCTATGCGTTCTTGTTGTCGTCATGGTTGGCCCTCGTCCTGCCCGTACAAGAACATCCAGGGTGGCTTCTGCTTCTAAAGTTCGAACCAGTGCGCCTAGGCGCCATAGAGCCCGGTTTGTGCCGCTGCCAGCGCCTATTGGGTTTGTTTCTGCAGGCCTCCCCAAAAGAAAATGTATGTGCATCATTGTTTTCTTTTGGGTGCTAGTGGGTTCCTTTTGTTTTAGCTTTTTAATGTTTGTGTGTGCGTGCTGTTGCTGGTTCTCCTGTAGGGGATGGTTTCTTCCCTGTTGTTAGTCCAGAGGTTGCAACTAAAAATCAAAAAAGGCGCAAGGTCATACATGATAGGCAGCGTGGGCGCACACCAGGTTGTTGTTTGCTCTTTCCCCTGTTACTTGCTTGGTTTAGCTTGTTGTGTGCTATGTTAGTTCTGTGAGATTTATATGCTCCATTTACTTCCCCCTTAGAGCCTTTGTTGGTTGGGTTTACAACAGAGGAGGTTGATATCTTAAAAGGTAATAGAAACCCCATGTGGCTTGTGCTGCCTATGTTTGTTGCTATCATGTTTTTATTAGCTTGGTTAGGAACCGAGAAAACTTGTAGCTGGCTATGCAGATAAGTCTTACTATGGAGAGCTGGACTATCGTTGTGGCCGGTGTAAGGCGAGTTTCTGGTACCAGGAAAGGGTGAAGAGTGCGTCCACAATCACTTAAAGGCGAGTTGTCTATAACAATTGCTGCAAAGGTGAGAAGGTCTTTATTGCACCTTTCAAGGAGCCGCCGGAGTTCCTGTGTGCCCTCCTTGATTTCGATGGCCACGTGCGTAGCAAGGCATTTCTTGATCGAGCAACCATAGACCGTTCTTTGAATGATGGTGGAGGCTTAACCATTTTTAAAATATCTGGTAGTGTTTGTCATCTGATAGGACCGCTTTTGCCTAAGGAAGGAAAAACTCCTAAGTATGCTGAACTGTACATATATCATGGAGGAGATGAAGCTGATAACCGAATCCAGGCTTTAAACTAGGATGATAGAGTTGAAGGTGGTTTAGATAAGGCCATCGTTAAAGGCCTTGAAGTCATGCTAGATACTCATAATTCGTTTGTGAAAAAATTCCGCATGGCTAAGCGCAGGTTTTGGAAGAAAATGAATTTGCAAATGTTTCTATTCGTATAGTTGCTCCTGGCGAATTAGATGGCCCCCAGTTTAACCTTCCTTCCATAGATGAACTTGCCTGCTTGGTTGTTAGTGAGCTGACGGTAGAGACACCTAAGCGTAATATAATTATCTTGGGCAGAGGTCCTGAGTTGCAGCGCATTGCTTCTTTGCATCCTGCTTACATGGCTTTGCAGTACCCTCTGCTGTTTCCGTATGGCGAGCATGGGTTTCAGCTAGGTGAAGTACATTGGAACAGATAATTCAGACCCAAAAAAGAGGCAGAAAATGACTATGCAGGATTTTTATTGCTTTTGTTCGCATTAGAAAGAAGGGCAGCATAACCCCTATTTATCTTGTGGCCTGCAGTCTGATCAGAAAATTTTAGATTCCCGTGTTTGCATAGATGAGTCCAGTTGCATTTTATCTTGTTAAGTAACCATGATTTGAGGGCCGAGAGCTTGCAAGGTCTTGTAGATGCCGTTGGGGAGGGATGTATGGATGGGAGCTCTGTTGGTAAAAAAAACATATTGCCCTCCTCTTATACTGGTGGCCGCAGATATATGGTAGAGAATTTCCAGGATGCGGTGGTTATCTCTCGTGTTCATGGTTGTCCAGACATTTTCACCACTTTCACATGCAACCCTAAATGGCCTGAGATTGTGGATGCTCTCTCTGCTGAGCCTGGTCAGAGACCACACAATAGAGCTGACATTACTGTTAGGGTGTACCACATGAAGCTTGTCGAGTACCTCTCTTCTACTAGGAAGGGAGAGGCGTTTGGCAAGGTCATCGCATGTAATTTAGCTGGTTGTTGCTTTTGGGTTGTCTTTTGTATGGTTTTATGCATGTTTGTGTTGTAACTTGCTTTTTTTTTAATTTCAGTCTTACACACCGTAGAGTTCCAGAAAAGGGGGTTGCTACATGCGCATATATTTGTTTGGCAAGATAAAGAAAAATGGGGCGACGTAACCCCTGATGTGATTGATTCCTTTATCTCTGCGGAGATACCTGACCTTGTAGAGGATCCTCTTGGGTATGCTCTTGTTGCTGAATTCCTGATGCATGGGCCCTGTGGGGAAGATAATCCCAAATGCCCATGCATGAAGGATGGATTGTGTTCAAAGAAATTCTGAAAGAACATGTCCATTACCCCATGTGTGGTTTTGGTAATTGATGACAATCCCTATGGACTAACGGTTGCATTGAGAATCAATCTTAGGTCAAGTCCATAGCCATGTGTTGGACTCAAGGTTGCAAGATGGAGAAGACGGAGTACAATGACGAAGATGGTGTCGAAGAGAGATGAAGATGGTGTAGAAGATGAAGAGAGATGAAGACGGCGTAGAAGATGAATGAAGACGGTGGAGTGCGTACAAGATCAAAGAAGACGGTGGCGTGAAGGTTGGAGGAAGACGGTGGCATGAACCATGATGAAGAGGATGAAGACGGAGCTTGCCGACTCGAGAGGAACGCGCAAGGTCAAGGTTTGTGCTCGATAGGATAGCAGGTAGCATCATCGGAGAGGGCTCAAACCTTGCATGCATTGCATCGTGTTTCTCGGTTGTTCTTGGTTCTTATCCTTGAGGTGTTGCATGTGCGAGGGTGATAATTTTCCCGACATACCATATTGAGAGGTTACACCTCTATGACCATGAGAAAATCATCACTCACTCGTTTCCATGTTTTCACCTTGTGTAGTGGTAGCTCTCGTCGCCCTCTTTCCAACAAAATTGGTTTCACCGCAATCCGAGTTTCCTAGCTCGAGTTATGGATTTTACAGTTGCTGCATATTTAAAAAGAAAAAGAAAAACCATTTTAGGCCAGCCGGTACTACCGCGTGCGGTACCGGCCCAACTTCCGCACAGCCCTCCCAGGCTTATTGGATCCAAAGCGGTACCGGGCCGGTACCAGGCCGGTAGTACCGTAACCCATTTACGGTACCAGGCCGGTACTGGGCCCGGTACTACCGCCGGCCCGTTTCTTCCTCCTCCAGCCTCCACCGCCTCTGCTCCCGCGTGCGCTCGTGCTTGGCCGCTGCCCCGCTGCAGCCCACCTGCGCGCCTGCATCGCTCGCTCGCGGGAGAGCCGGGGGCGCTCGATCCCATCGAGCGTTGACCTGCAGCGGGCGCCCGTACGACCGACCAGGCCTGCAGCCTTCCATGCTGCTGCTCTGCACCCCGCCCGGCCCCACGCTGCTGCTGCCGCATCCGCATGCTACGCGCGCCTACTGCTGCGCGCTGCTTCCCTTGGCCCCACCCGCATGCAGCTGTTGCTCCCTCTCTCTCTCTGCATCTGCTTTTTTCTCAGATTTAAACACAAAGCGGTAGTACCGCTACTACCGGTTTGGGCCCGTTTTCAGCTGTTTTCTGCTACTTTTCTTGACGTACTTCGCGCAGCTATATTCAAGGATGGCGAGCAATACCATACCCATACCCGTATAGTCGATGGGTACAAACCTCTACCCATACCCGTGCCCATGGGTATAAAAGTTTACCCATACCCATACCTGGCGGGTACCCGTACCCATTGGGTACCCGGTGGGTACGTTAAATTATACACAAGCCACTCTCAATTTTACATTTACCAATAAAAAATTCGATTAAAAAATGAATTATCTCAACTCGATAACAAGTAGTTTAGTACATAACAATTAAAAAATATGAAAATCCCATTCTCATATACTACCCATGGGCATAAGTAAACAAAAGTAGACGTGTCACGTAAGATTTTGACACTAAACGGGCAGGGTATGGGTATACCCGCGGGTACAAAGCTATACCCG
Organism: Lolium multiflorum; assembly: GCA_030979885.1. Lineage (NCBI taxonomy): Eukaryota > Viridiplantae > Streptophyta > Magnoliopsida > Poales > Poaceae > Lolium > Lolium multiflorum. The sequence goes on along the minus strand of CM061749.1, from coordinate 27,088,896 downwards.
TGCCCTACCCATGACTTAACGGGTATCATGAAAGTATACCCATACCCTGCCCATTACGGTAACCCGTATAAAATTGCCATCCTTAGCTATATTTTGGAGCCCCTGTTTATACCTCTCTTCCACCTCCGACCCAAATACTTCTTCCCCTTCATTATCTCTCCTCCATTGTTGACCTTGAGTTGTTTCTTCATCCTCTTGATCCTCCCACTATTTCTTGCATATTTTTGGGGGGAAAGGAGAGAGGAGATCTAGATCTAGAGCTTCACCAATTGAATCCCTCTCCAAGTGAGGGGATCTTGCTAGATCTAGATCTTGGAGTTGCTTGGTGTTTCTCCTCATATTTGTTCTTCCTCCCTTATTCCCCAATAGCTTTTGTAGCTTTGTTGGAATTTGGGAGAGAGGAACTTGGGCATCTTAGTGGTGTTCTTAGCCATTGCATTAGGTGCATCGGTTTGGGTTCTTCGGTCTCGTAGAGGGCATGTTGACCTTGGTGGTGTTGTAGCCTTGGTGGCCTTGTTACCTTTGTGGTGTTGTAGCCTTTTGTGGCCTTGTAGCTTTTGTGGCATTGTCGTCTTTGTGGCGTTGTTGCCTTTGTGGTGTGGTAGCCTTAGTGGCGTTGTTGCCTTAGTGGAGTGTGGTAGCCTTTGTGGTTTTGGTGCCGGTTGTGGCGCGTTGGTGTCTTGGTGGCCTTGTCGCCGGTGTGGCGTGTTGTAGCCTCTGTGGCCTTGTACTTGAGAGCCTCCGTGTTGTGGAGTTGCCTCAAGCTTGATACTTGGGAGGTTGCCCAAGCTTGTACGGGTTCGGTGACCACCCTCAAGGGTCCCTTAGTGGATCGAGGCTTTCCTCCTTGGAGGAAGGGCTCGAGGAGAATACGGTGGCCCTAGTGGCTTCTTAGAGTGCCTCGTGCCTCCACACCGCTCCAACGGAGACGTAGCACCCTTGGGTGTGAACTTCGGGATACATCATCGTCTCCTCGTGCACCTGTTACTTCTCAACCCGAGCTCCTTTACCTATGCGCTTTACATTGTGATATCTATCTTGCTTGATGTGCTATACCTAGCTTGTTATCACCTTGTTGCTCATCATGCTAGCATAGGTTGTTGGTGCACTTAGGCAAACCCCTAGTTGATAGGCTTTGAGCTAAACTAGTAAACACTTAGTAGTTTTATTCCGCCTAGTTTAGCTCTCAAGTAGAAGTTTTTATACACCGCCTATTCACCCCCCCCTCCCCTCTCTGTAGGCGACGTCCTTGTACATTCAAATTCCCTAAATCATTTCAGGGCGAGACATCTGTTGATGAGTCTGGTTTTCCTGTTTATAGGCGTCGAGATAATGGCCGTTTTGTCAAGAAAAATAAAGTCAGGATAGATAATAGACATGTTGTCCCTTTATAATATGGCACTGCTTAAGACGTTTCATGCTCACTTAAAAGTGACTTCGAAGGTGCAGGGGATTCGCTGGTTTCTGCTGAAGGTAATTTGTTTAGCGTGTATAGGTGGGGTTGGTGGTGACCGCTTAATTTCTACTTAAAAGGGAACAAGCGGAAGTCCCGCTCAAGTCACGTAGACAGAAGTGACCACGTTGTGGGCACCCGAGGACATGCCCATTTACAGCCTGATGTGTAAGTAGGGATGAAAATGGGGCCATTGAAGTTTGAACGTTGCGGGCAGGGGAGCTAAGTCACTCTGCTTGAATCATAATCATGGCAACTACAAATTCGATAATGAGATCACACAGTTTGAACATTAATACATATATCAATGGTAACTACAAATTCAATAATAAAATCACAGTTTGAACATTAGTTAATACATCAATGATAAGTATAGGCATTTGAACAAACACATCTGGGCAACAATTATCCCCAAATCAGAGTTGAACGTATCAACTAATAACTAGTACACGGCAGGGGCTAGATTTGAAGATGAATCTATGTATGCAACTGAACATCAAATTCCAAACACATTCGCGATAAATTTCTCACGACACCTTCACTAGGGTCGATCAAGAGAGAGGCTAACCACCGATTGACCGCGTCCTGCAATTAACAGCGACGGTCGAGACGGCCAAGGACGTCACACTGAAACCAACCGTGTACCAGTACGTAGCATGCAACTACGGCAAGCTAATTCCCCCCTTTGACCATTCCCTCGGTAGTATGTACTGCCAAATTGGCATGTGTAAGATAGCCTGGTCCGGCCGGTCACTCTGCTCTGCTCATATATAACAAACTGGTTCACTACCATTTCATCATTTGTTCGTTTTTGTCTTTTTATTGAGATAAAAAATGTTCAAATTAAAAAAGTCAAAACTTAAAATATTTCAGATTAAAAATATTCAAAATTATAAAATCTTTAAAATTATAAAGTATTCATATTTTAAAAATGTTCAAACTTTAAAAATGATCAGATTAAAAATTCCAAATTAAAAATTCCAAATTAAAAATGTTCAAATTTTAATAATGTTTGAAATTTTAAAAATTAAGAAATGAAAAAGTTTAGTTTTGTAAAAGTTCAAAAATGAAAAACCGGCATAGAGCCGAAAGCCAAAACAAAACTAGAAAACAAACAAAAAACCAAAAAAAAAAAACCTAAGAAGTCCAGAGCCTGGCCCGAATCCCGAAAAAGCCCAAGCCGTGCCGAGTGGCCTGGCTCAATGGGAGCGCCTATTGCCCGCCTTAAGCGGAGCGGAAGGTTGCCTCCGCTTAGGCCGGCGTGATTGAAAAGCACGTATGGGCTCGGCCCGTTTAAGACTTTCCTTTTTCTTTTTCGTTCAGTTCAGATTTCAAAATCTGAACAAAATATAAAACGGAACAAAATTAAAAATCAAACAAATAAAAATCGAAAAATTTAAAAACAAAGAACTTTATGTCAAACAAAATTCATATCTGAACAAAATTCATATTTGAACAAAATTTGAATTTAAACAAATTTCAAATACAAACAAATTTCAAATTCGAACAAATTTCAAATATGAACATTTTTTAAATCAGAACAAAAAAATAAATCTGAACAAATTTCGGAACCAGTAAAACCAACACAGCGAAAAGAACCATAAAAGAAACCATCCAAAACCGAAAAAAACCTGAGAAACCCTGAAAAAACGAAAAAAATAAAGGAAAACAGTACGTCCTAAGCGTTAAATGGGCCGGCCCACCCCATCCGCCGCTTGAGCGGGAGCGAATCGCTCCCGCAATAAATGGCGAATAGGGATTGCGCTCAACTACGGCTTAAGCCATGTTTTCTAGAAACCTGAAGGCTTGGCCCGGTCCGACTGCCATGCTTAAAATCTTGGCCCTAACCTGGCCCAACATTTACTCTTGCCTCGGCCCAGCCCAGCCCAGGATTTTTAGGCCTGGCCTGGCTGCCCATGCCCAGCTACAGCGAGCAGCTAGTCTGCGATGTCACAGGGGACACAAGAGGGGAGGTGCTATACATCACCCTGGTTGGTGTGGACCAGGCACCACACCCCCAGGGTGCCTATTGGGCCGGCCCAGTGATATTTGTTTTCGTTTTTTTTCTGCTGTTTCATTTCTTTTCTTTTTAAAAAATTTAAAATGCCAATGTGAAATTTTTCGGAAAAACAAAAATTCCCAAAATTTGTATATTTTCTAAAAGTTGGAAAACATTATTTTTTAGTTTTTCATTTTTATATGAACAATTTTGGATTTGAACATTTTTAAAAAAAATTCGATTTTTCCCAAAATTTGAACATTTTTTGAAAATAAACATATTTTAAATTTTGAACATTTTCAATTATGAACATTTTTCGGATACGAACAATTTTTAGCTTTGAACATTTTTCGTTTTAAACACTTCAAATTTGAACCTTTTTCGAATTTAAATTTTTTTTTGATTTTGAACAAAAATAAAAATAAACAGAAAAAAAAACAAAAATGAAAACAGAAATGAAAACAGTAAAAGAAAAGAGAAAACAGAAACAGAAAAAAAAAGGTGAAAATGGGCCAAGCCCAATACCCGACCAGGATGTGCGGTGTCTGGTAGGCACCGACCTGGTTTGTGTATAGGATTTGCCACACTAGAGTAGACAGCCCCGCACCACCGTCGTCGAGGTTGACGTTGAATTCCAACTCATCACCGTGCGCTGCCACAGAAACCCAACCGTCTACCAGTACGTAGCATCTCAGGACGTCACGTAAATTTCCTCCCTCGGACTATTCCCTCGGAAATACTGCCAAATTGGCATCTTTCGCGGCGAGCCAAGTCAGGACTGTTTTGCAGCGTGAGATCAAGGTAGGCAGAGGTTCCCGCGTAAGCAAACTACCTAGCTAGATGCCGCCGCCGGCGCCGGCCGTGTCGTCCTGGTCGCGGGCGTGCATGTGGTGCGGCGGCCGGAGGAGGAGGAAGAGTGGAGGCGCGGGGGACGCCGACGACGGCGCCGGCGCGTCTGGGCGGGGCGACCAGTGGAGCCTCTTCATCGACCTGCCCGTGCTGGAGGCCGCCACCGCCGGCTTCTCCGACCGCAACCTGCTCGGCCGCGGCGGCTTCGGCCCTGTCTACAAGGCACGTTCCAATTCTTCCTCTCATCTTCTTCCTCTGTCCTGCGCGCTTTGTCTAACTTCTGAACCTCTGATCGTGCAGGGCGTGCTGGAGAGCGGGCAAGAGATCGCGGTGAAGAGGCTGTCCCTGGAGTCGCGGCAGGGGGCGCGGGAGTTCCTCAACGAGGTGCGCCTGCTGCTCAAGGTGCAGCACCGCAACCTCGTCTCCCTCCTCGGCTGCTGCGCCTCCTCCTCCGCCGGGGTCGGCCACAAGATGCTCGTCTACCCATACTTCCCCAACGGCAGCCTCGACCACTTCCTCTTCGGTGCGTGAGTCCTTTCTTCGCATTGCTATCGCCATCTATTTGTTGCTCAGTAGTACGCAATATCCGGTGACACCTGAACTCAGGGCATCTCCAGCACTGCGCGACGCATTTTAGGTTCGGCGCGCAATCCGTTTGCGTCGGGTGAAATGATCGAAATTGACCGTGCGTCCGTTTTCGTCAGGGCGGCTCCAGCGGCACGACGCATTTTTTGGCCGAATCATTGTTTTAAAACATGAAACATAATTTACATAGTTAAAACATGAAAAAAAAAACCCTAACGCGTACTGTTGCTCCTCGTCGCTGTCGAGCACGATGAGCTCTGGTATCACCCACGGCCAGTAGCCAGCCGAGGGAGGGTACGCCGGGCGCGCCGCCGGTGCTGGAGGTGGAGGAGGCTGCGGCTGTGGCGGCGGTGGAGGCGCCCAGGGCTGCGGCTGTGGCGGCGGTGGAGGCGCCCAGGGGTACGGCTGTGGCGGCGGTGGAGGAGGCGCCCAAGGCTGTGGCCGCGGTGGAGGAGGCGCCGCCGAGTCCAGTAGCGCCGGTTGAAGGCTTCATCCGCCGACAGGCCCGGCGGCATGACGCCGGTGGCGTAGCGGGGCAGTGGCGGCTGCACAGGCGCGTCGTTCTCGGAGACGAGGAGGTCGAGCTTCGCCATCTCGTCGTCCGTCATGTTCTCCGGGAAGTCGAAGTTGTGGCCCTCCGCCATGGCCTGCTGCCATTCGTGGAAGACGACAGCGACACCTCCTCAATATGGTACGCGAGCGCCTCGATGTAGTCATCGTCGTCGTCGTAGGCGTCGTCGTCGTTGTGCTGCGTCTGCTGACGACGCATCGGCACCTCCTGTCTTCGTGGACGAGCCGGCGGTGCAGGCCTGAAGGGAAAATCCCTGTCGCCCATGAAGCCCGCCTTTTTTCTCCTATCCGTCTCCGTCGACAGATACGTACGCCAACTCTGCGAATCGATCGCGTACACCGGATCGGTGCGGAGGTCCAGCGGCACGCTCTCCGATCAGGCTCACGCGCAGGGACTGGAGGGATGGGCACCCGGCGGCTGAACCGCCACCGCTAGGCGTTGCACGCCGGACCAGGCGTGCCGCACGGCAACCATTTGCCGTGCATGAGCCTCCCACCGTGACGGGGAGCGGCACCTTCTTGCTGCCGCTGCCGGAGGCCTCGAAGCCGTTCTTCTTCCCCATGGCGCTGCGGCGGTGGTGTGCGACGGAGTGTGGGCGAAGGACGAACGCGGCGGTGGACTTTAAGGGCGGCCGCGGCGGATACGATGCCATTGAAGGCGACCCCAGCAGCCGACGCCAGTGCGCGCAGAACAGGCAGCCGCGTCATTGATGGCGAAGGCTGCGGCGGAGACGCGGAAGCGCTGACCGCCGAAGCGGTGCCCTCGAGTCGCTGCCAGGCGGGCCCAGTGGAGATGCGAGCGGACACTCTGCGTCCGCGCAGCGTCCGCAGAGACGCAAACCTGCCGCATATTTGGGCCAGGTTTGCGTCTCCGCGGACGGCGCGGCCACTTTGCATCGCGCCGCTGGAGACGATGCCAGACGCATTTGAGCGTCCGTTTACGTCGCGCCGCTGGAGATGCCCTCAAGCCTGAGTCGAATAGAGGTTGATTAATTTTACAGCTGAAATTGCACCAAAACTTAGTTGGAAACCGTAGTTACCAAATAGTTGTTGCTTTAGTTGTGAGGTGAATTCAGTGAACTCTGAATCACTCTGACTGGCATGCTTTGCTCAAGATATATGTTTCATTAAAGGAGTTGAAGGCGATACATTGCAGAATTCTGCAGATAGAAACCTTGTTAGTTTTACTGAAAGCGGAGTTACGTTTCGGATACTAGAACATGACAGCTGTTTCCAAACATTTTTTTTTATCTCTTCTTTGTAACAGAAAACGACACACAGTCAATTGCTTGCTCGTTCAAGAAAATAATTTACAGTTCAAATTGCCCCAAAACATGGTTGAAAACCGAGATTACGAAATAGTTGTCCCAGTGGTGCGGTGAATTCAGTCAACTTTGGAAGTCTGAATCACTTACTTTGCTGAAAATAAAGGGGACTTTTGGCTCTCGGGTGCCACACACCCCCATACACCAAAAAAGTTATAGTAATTTAATGAAGTAAAAAATTGAATCTTCCTGGAAACCAAGGATGATCAAGTTTGTACTCGTAAAAAAAAGTTTTCAAAAGAAATGATTCTCATGGTCTTCAGGGCAGAAAAAAATTATGACGAATATAAAGTGAATAGTACTTGGTCATGAGGCGTTTCGAGCCTTTTTTTACCCAGGATACAATGAAAGTATTTTCCTAGGGAAACATTTTTATACAGGTACCATACCTGATCATCTTTGATTTCAAAAAAGTTCGATTTTTTTTAACCTTTTATTTACTATTATTTCATTTTTTCAAGTATGGGGTGTGTGGCACCCGAGAACCACTCTGCATTACCCAAGGTGAGGGCAATACATTGCGGACCTCTTAGAAGCTTGTTAGTTTCACTGAAAGCTCATACTCCCTCTGTAGTGTCTGAGATTTGTCCAAATTCAGCTGTATCTAAACAGTAAAGCATATAGATACATTCAAATTGTGACAAATCTCAAACACTTTTAGTGGGGCGGAGGGAGTAGTTAGGTTCCGGATACTAGAACATGACAGCTGGTTCCAAGCATTTTTTCTCTTCTTTGAAGGAGTAACAGAAAACGACATACAGTCAATAGCTTTGTTCGTTCGAGAAAATAAATTTACAGTTCAAATTGCCCCAAAACTTGGTTGAAAACCGAGACTACCAAATAGTTGTTCCAGTGGTGCGGTGAATTCAGTGAACTTTCGAAGTCTGAATCACTTACTTTGCTGAAAAGATATGTTTCAGTAAAGGAAGGTGAGGGCGATATATTGCGGAGTTCTGCAGATATAGAAGCTTGTTAGTTATACTGAAAGCAGAGTTAGGTACCGGTTGTATCAGGATATCAGAGTATCCTTCTGAAAGTCATGCCTGCATAGCAGTTAAGTCAGAACATCGAATCTGTTTCAAATCCTCAGTCGATGTGACCTATTAAAATTCGCTTCGGCATCAATACTAGTACGCGACAGCTGGTTCCAACCATTATTTTTTTGACCTTTTCTTTCTTACAGAAAAGGACATACAGTTTATTGCGTGTTCGTTCGGGAAAACAATAAAAGGACTTACTATTGACCTTGACTGAATCAAAAGAAGTTTCCTGGTTTCTTAACCCCAAGTTCAAGGTACCACCTCAGACCGCTGTCAAAAAATAAATGCTATCAGATCATACGATCTCTTTCTTAGGATTTCTTGTCATCAGCAAGCATATGCAGTTTTGCACATACAGAAGACAATGAAAACGTCAACCGAAAAAAAAGAAAACGCCAACCAAAATTGCGACAAAGTTTAATGCAATTTGGTTGCAAAAAAATCACTAAGCTATATCTGAGTTTACAGAAGAAAGCAGCCCATAACGTGATTATGCAAGAAAAAAAAAAGAGCAGAAAAAAATACACTACTCTGTTTGTACTGTCTTCTATAAGGAAAATGATCTGAAATAATGGGCTATGAGCTTACACTGCTGAAAAATTGTAAACATTTGGCAGCGTGTGTTAAGGAGCATAAGCTTTAACAGAAGTACTCTGCATTTGTAGATGAGAAGCTATAACAATCAATTCCTGCAAAGTTATCAGTATATATAGAACATAGAGGAAGTGTTCTGGATCTTCTAAGAAATAGAACTGCTCTATTATCTAAACCTGCATTGACTAAATAGGATATTTTCAGACAGGGAGAAGAGGGTGCAGCTAGATTGGCCAAAACGGTACCAGATAATCCTGGGGCTAGCAAAGGGCCTCCTCTACCTCCACGAAGAATCCCCTGTGAAGATCATCCACAGGGACATCAAGGCCAGCAACGTGCTTCTCGATGACAAGCTGAACCCGAAGATCTCGGACTTCGGCATGGCGAGGCTCTTCCTGGAAGACGCCACGCACGTGAACACCTTCAGGATATCCGGCACATAGTGAGCGCCAAACATCCTCCATTCAAAAGTTTAAATGTAATGGTTGTGTAAATAAGGATAAGTGATGCAATTGCAGTGGTTACATGGCTCCAGAGTATGCAATGAACGGGTACCTATCGACGAAGACAGACGTTTTCAGTTTCGGGATGCTTGTGCTGGAGATAGTCAGTGGGAGGAAGAACATCGACCGGCATCTCGATGGTGATAAAGTGGACTTGCTGAATCACGTGAGTATTTCTTGTTTTTGAACAAGGATTGCATAAGTTGCGTTTTACTTTTCTGATTTGAAAAGAGGGTGATTACAACAGTGTCATGTGATGTGCTAAAATTATCTCTGTGACATGTTCAGACATGGAAGCTGTGGGAGCAAGAACGGTCAGTGGAGATCATGGACCCGGAACTCTCCGGCGCCTGGGACGCCGACGAGGCGGCACTGTGCGTGCAGCTCGGGCTGTTGTGCTGCCAGGCCCTCGTGTCGGACCGGCCGGACATGTACAGCGTGCACCTCATGCTGTCCAGCGACTCCTTCACGCTGCCTAAGCCCGGGAAGCCGGCGATCCACGGCCGGGTCGGCCGGTGGATGAGCACCATGGCATCTGCGGCGTCCGCGTCCGTCTCTGGCTCCGGCACGAACACGAACAGCACGTTCGCTACCGACACGACCAAGGCCTCGACGTTGGCGTTGGAAAATATTGCGGAGGACCACTCCAGGAACTCCATTTCTGTATCATTCACGACGGAAGGCCGGTGAAAATAAGAGAATGAATCAAATGTGATGACTGTGCAAAAAGAGAAACATACTAGTACAGGGTTGAGTGTAGACGTGTAGTTAGTCTGGTGTACAGATAAATCATTCATATTTCTTTATTTTAACTTCTCTTTGTACATTATTGTGGAAGACACCAAAACAAAATTCTAACAAAATTTAAAATTTCTTTTAAAATACACGAACATTACTTGTATATACATATGAACATTTAAAAAAAATACAGGATTACTTTTTGATCTAATATAAATAGTTTTACATTAAAAATATGTCAACATTACATTTGATAAGGATGATTTTTCCGCTTTTGCGCTATTTCTATATTTTCTGCAAGACATATACATGAAAATGTTAAGGATTCGTGGATGTTCTCATAGAACGCTGGTAATATTCGATTTTACACAGTGGGCATAATTTTAAAGAGCTTTGTACATTCTTTTAGACATGAATATTTATTGTTAAGTAAGTGAACATTGATTTTCGAATAAAAAATTAATGAAAATAAGAAGGAGAAATATAGAAACAAAAGACATCTATACAGCAAAAAGTAAAGGAAATATAATAAGGGTCAAAGAAACATTAAAGCAAACTTAGGAAGCCCACTCTTGTTGTGTGATGGTTTCTACATGGCTGCACTTGGTGCGGCCCATTAACACATACAGTTTTCTCATTAAGATCTATAAAACTATTTTTTAATGTAAGTCGGTTAAAAAAATAAAAGTACCTATCTATACAACATGCTTATTTTCACATCTCTAACCAGAGACCATTAAATGTTATGGGATTAGCATATAAGCTTAAGTTTTATCAAGTAACTCAGATATTTACTATTATCTAGACACTTGCTCAAGTTATGACTTAAATATGGAGGTATTTAGTAAAATCATGTTCACGAGTGTATCTGACTTAAGGCATTATCTATGTTACTTATCAAATAATTTCCAGAGGTCAACAATGACTTTGTGCGGGCACCATGTTTACTTTTTCTAAAGAGATATTATGTTTCCAGAAACAATGTTATGGTGTAGAAGCAGTAATCATAGTATCATAAGGTGGTCTTCAGTGATTAAAAAGTGCATATAGTAATAATAAATAGAGGATCATTGAGATATTATTTAGAAAGTCCTTATGAGAAGAAGTTTATATGGGCAATGGGGTCGTAACTTTTTCTCACGATCATTTTGATGTATTATACATTTTTGTCCGACTTCGTACGCAACTAGAAAAGCCGTTTTACCGATACATGACGCAATTTTACAAAAAATATTGAAATTCATTTTTGTTAAATTCTCTTGCAACTAGATGACATAAAACATAGACATCTGTAAGGATTTTATTTTTTGATTTTTTTATCATTTTCTGTCATTCAGTTCAAAGTCAAAAATGCGATCCACGGGGGGTGGAGGGAAAAATTATCAACCACTACGCCGAGGGTGGCCATCGGCGTAGTTAAAAAAATTAGGGGAGAAGGCTATGCCGAGGGCAGTCTGAAAGATCGAGATGTCGCCTAGAGGGGGGGTGAATAGGCAATTAAAAACTCTTCCGGATTTGTCTTGTAGGAATGCGGAATTAAACTAACGTTTAGTTTACAAGCACAAACCCTAAATATGCTAGGCTCAACTAAGTGTAACAATATCAACTAGAGCTAAGCAAGATAGGCACAAGATATATGTAGCACAAGTGATAGCAAGATATATGTACTTCAAGCACGATGGCTATCACAAGGTAAGAGAGCTCGGGTATAGAAATAACCGAGGCACGCGGAGACGAGGATGTATTCCCGTGTTCCCTTGCTTTGCAACAAGGTACGTCACGTTTGGAGGAGTGGAGGTCCCACGAAGGATTCCCGCGCCACGAAGGCTCACCCTATTCTCCGAACCACACCCACGAAGGATAATGGCCCTTTCCTTATGGTTAGCTTTTCCTCCGCTCCCGAGATGGCAAGCTCCACAACCACTTCACAAGCTCCACGAAGGAGAAGCCCGGGCCTCTTCACAATCTTCTTGAAGAGATCACCAAAGCACCAACCAAGCCAACTAGGAGGTTTCCCTCCAAGAGTAACAAGATCACGGTCTCTCACTCGAACTAATCGTGGTGGAGAGCTCAACACTATGCAATGATGCAAAGCAAGAACACTAGAGGTGTTCAAGTCCTTCACTCTCAAATCCCACCCAAACAACAAATGCTAGGATGAGATTGGAGAGGAAGAACAATGGGGAAAGTCAACAAAAGACTCCAAGATCTAGATCCCAAGAGTTCCCCTCACTTAGAGGAGAAATGGATTGGTGGAGGTTGTAGATCTAGATCTCCTCTCTTAGATCCCTCAAGAATGAGCAAGAATCATGGGGGAATCAAGAGAGAGAGCAAGTTCTTCAAAGGCAACAATGGAGGAGAGAGAATGGAAGAACTAACTCAGCCCAAGGTGGAAGAAGGGCTATTTATAGCCCAAGAGCAAATATAACCGTTGGGAAAAGTTGGGCTGAGTCAACCGTCGAGGAGCCCGGTCAACCGGACCACAAACCGGCCCGCCCCGTGCAGGGGCCGGTCGGACCGGACCAGGGACCGGAGTCACTGATGACCCACAAGTATAGGGGATCGCAACAGTCTTCGAGGGAAGTAAAACCCAAATTTATTGATTCGACACAAGGGGAGGTAAAGAATACTTATAAGCCTTAACAACTGAGTTGTCAATTCAGCCGCACTGAAAAGCACTAGTAACAGGTGATGTGAAAGTAGCAGAATATGAGAGCAGTAAAAGTAACACAGCAGCAGAATAGCAATATGAGAGCAATGGCAAAAAATAGTTGATACTACTTCCAATGACATGTAGAACGAGTTTATAATGATGCGAGATGGACCGGGGTTCCCAGCTATCTACACTAGTGGCAACTCTCCAATAACAAGTGTCGGGTGAACAAATTACAGTTGGGCAATTGATAGGATTGATAAGGCATTAAGAAAGAACATCAATTCATTAATCATGTAGGCATGTTTTCCATATTTAGTCGTACGTGCTCGCAATGAGAAACTTGCACAACATCTATTGTCCTACCAGCCGGTGGCAGCCGGGCCTCAAGGGAATCTACTGGATATTAAGGTACTCCTTTTAATAGAGCACCGAGCAAAGCATTAACACTCCGTGAAAACATGTGTCCCTCACACCACCGCCATCCTCCGGTTGTCCCGATTTGTCACTGGGCCTTTGGTTCCGGACAGTGACATGTGCATACAACTTGTAGATACAATCTAAGCAATAATTATAGAGCTCAAATCTAAGATCATGCCACTCGGGCCCTAGTGACAAGCATTAAACACAACAAGATTGCAGCAACAATAACTTCACAAACTTTATAGATAGACTAATCATAATGTAACAATCCATCGGATCCCAACAAACACAACACCGATTACATCGATGAATCTCAATCATGTAAGGCAGCTCATGAGATCATTGTATTGAAGTACATGGGGAGAGTATACCAACTAGCTACACTAGAACCCGTAGTACATGGGGGAACTACTCACGAGCATGATGGAGGCGATGGCGGGTGGAGATGGCTTCCGGGCACTTCCCCGTCCCGCAGGTGCGGGACGAGACTTCGTCCCCGAATTGGAGTTTCGCGATGGTGGCGGCGCCTGGAGTCTTTCTGGAGTTTCGTCAAGAGGTACGGTGTTTTTAGGTCGAAAGGGATTTTATAGGCAAAGAGGCGCGCAGGGGCACGGGGCTCCCACCACGCCGGCGCGGGCCTGTGCCAGGCCGCGCCCTATGGTGTGGTGGCCCTCCGGCCCCTCTCCGACTCTTCTTCGGTGTTCGAGCCTTCCGGGAAAAATAGGAGGTTTGGTCTTCGTTTCGTCGAATTCCGAGAATATTGCCCGAACAGCCTTTCTCTGAACCAAAAACACAAATGGAACTGCACGTGGCATCTTGTTAATAGGTTAGTTCCGGAAAACGCATGAAATCATCATAAAGTGCAAGCAAAACATGTAAGTATTGTCATAAAACAAGCATGGAACGTCAGAAATTATAGGTACGTTGGAGACGTATCAGCATCCCCAAGCTTAGTTCCTGCTCGTCCTCGAGTAGGTAAACGATAAAAAGAGTAATTTCTGTAGTGACATGCTACTTACATAACCTTGATCATACTATTACAAAGCATATGAAATGAATGAAGTGATTCAAGGCAATGATCTATAGTTGCTAACAAATAGGTAACATATAGCAAAACTTTTCATGAAGAGTACTTTCAAGACAAGCATCAAAAGCCTTGCACAAGAGTTAACTCATAAAGCAATAGATTCAAAGTAAAGGCATCGAAGCAACACAAAGGAAGATTTAAGTTTCAGCAGTTGCTTTCAACTTTCAACATGCATATCTCATGGATAATTGTCAACACAAAGTAATATGATGAATGCAAATAAGCAAGTATGTAAGAATCAATGCACAGTTGACACAAGTGTTTGCTTCTAAGATGGAAGGAAGTAGGTAAACTGACTCAACATAAAAGTAAAAGAAAGGCCCTTCAGAGGGAAGCATTGATTGCTATATTTGTGCTAGAGCTTTGGTTTTGAAAACATAAAGAGAGCATAAAAGTAAAGTTTTGAGAGGTGTTTGTTGTTGTCAACGAATAGTGGGCACTCTAACCCCTTGCCAGACAAACCTTCAAAGAGCGGCTCCCATTTTATTTTATTTTTGGGTGGAACTCCTTCCAACCTTTCTTTCACAAACCATGGCTAACCGAATCCTGCCTGCCAACAATCTCATACCATGAAGGAGTGCCTTTTATTTTAGTTTTATTATGATGACACTCCTCCCCACCTTTGCTTACACAAGCCATGGCTAACCGAATCCTCGGGTGCCGTCCAACAATCACATACCATGGAGGAGTGTCTATTTTTGTTAATTAATTTGGGACCGGGAATCCCATTGCCAGCTCTTTTTGCAAAATTATTGGATAAGCGGATGAAGCCACTAGTCCATTGGTGAAAGTTGCCCAACAAGATTGAAAGATAAACACCACATACTTCCTCATGAGCTATAAAACATCGACACAAATCAGAGGTGATAAATTTTGAATTGTTTAAAGGTAGCACTCAAGCAATTTACTTTGGAATGGCGGAGAAATACCATGTAGTAGGTAGGTATGGTGGACACAAATGGCATAGTGGTTGGCTCAAGTATTTGGATGCATGAGAAGTATTCCCTCTCGATACAAGGCTTAGGCTAGCAAGGTTATTTGAAGCAAACACAAGTATGAACCGGTACAGCAAAACTTACATAAGAACATATTGCAAGCATTATAATACAATACACTGTCTTCCTTGTTGCTCAAACACTTTTACCAGAAAATATCTAGACCTTAAGAGAGATCAATCATGCAAACCAATTTTAACAAGCTCTACGGTAGTTCTCCACTAATAGGTTTAAACTACATGAAAAAAACTTAATCATGATCTACTTGAGAGCTCAAAACAATTGCCAAGTATCAAATTATCCAAGACATTATGAGGCATTTTCTATTCCAACCAAATACCAATAAGTATTGTAGCTTCCAACTTTTATCATTGAACATTAAAAGTAAAACGAAGAACAAGTGTTCATATGAAAAAGCGGAGCGTGTCTCTCTCCCAAACAAGGATTGCTAGGATCCATCTTTATTCAAACACAAACAAAAATAAAAACACACAGACGCTCCAAGTAAAGCACATATGATGTGACCGAATAAAAATATAGTTTCAATAGAAGAAACCTGATAAGTTGATGAAGAAGGGGATGCCTTGGGCATCCCCAAGCTTAGACGCTTGAGTCTTCTTGAAATATGCAGGGATGAACCACGGGGCATCCCAAGCTTAGACTTTTCACTCTTCTTGATCATATATCATCCTCCTCTCTTGACCCTTGAAAACTTCCTTCACACCAAACTTCTCATAAACTTCATTAGAGGGGTTAGTAAAAAAAAACTTGAATCCACCTTGGTCCTGTTGTGACACATTGCAAGAACTCAATAAAACATTAGCTACAGCTCTCCACGTCTAGAAAGCCTCACTTAAAGTCCACAAGAGATAATGCAAAAAACAGAGACAGAATCTGCCAAAACAGAACAGCCAGTAAACACGAATTTTAAAATGGTACTTCCGTTGCTCAAATCAGAAAACTCAAAACTAATGAAAGTTGCGTACATATTTGAGGATCACACACGTAAATTGGCAGATTTTTCTGAGTTTCCTACAGAGAAATATGCCCAGATTCGTGACAGATAGAAATCTGTTTCTGCGCAGAAATCCAAATCTAGTATCAACCTTCGATTAGAGGCTTCACTTGGCACAACAAAACACAAAACTAAGATAAGGAGAGGTTGCTACAGTAGTAAACAACTTCCAAGACACAAATATAAAACAAATTACTGTAGCAAAATAACACATGGGTTATCTCCCAAGAAGTTCTTTCTTTATAGCCATCAAGATGGGCTCAGCAGTTTTAATGATGCACTCGCAAGAAATAGTATTTGAAGCAAAAGAGAGCATCAAGAGGAAAATTCAAAACACATTTAAGCCTAACATGCTTCCTATGAAAAGGAATTTTGTAAATAAACAAGTTCATGAAGAGCAAAGTAACAAGCAAAGGAAGATAGAACAAGTGTAGCTTCAAAAAATTCAGCACATAGAGAGGTGTATTAGTACTATGAAAATTTCTACCACCATATTTTCCTCTCTCATAATAATTTTCAGTAGCTTCATGAACAAACTCAATAATATAACTATCACATGCAGCATACTTTTCATGATTTCCAAACACATAATTTTTATCAAGCTCAAATATAGTGATCAAAACTTCCAAACTCACTTTTATCAATAATATAACAAGGTGATCGATCAATCTCAAGAGATATGGGACTCTTAAATAAAGTCAATACTTTTCCAATCCCATTTTCATTAGTAGTACAATTAATATTATCAAGTAACATAGGACCATCATCTAGAGCTTTATCATAAACATTTGCCAAGCAAAATTCTTTAGTACCATGCATTTCGACATCAGGCACAAACAAAGCATTATCATAAGATTTATCAAAGTAGCATGGATTATCATATATAAGCAGCATAATTATTCTCACAAGTTTTACTTATAGGAAATATTTCAAGAGAATCCACAGGAACATAACATTCAACCTCTTTCGGTAAGCATGGAGGACAATCAAATAGTGTAAGAGATGAAGAGTTACTCTCATTAGAAGGTTGGCATGGGTAGCTAATCCATTCTTCCTCCTTTTGTTCATCACTCTCCTCTTCTTTTTCATCCAATGAGCTTTCAGGTTCATCAATTTCCTCCTCTTTTTCATCCAATGAGCTTTCAGGTTCATCAATTTCTTCTTCCACCGGTTCCTGCAAATTGTGAGTGCATTCTTGTGCATTAATGTGTCTCTCTTTATAATCAAGGATATAAGGATTCCTACTGTAGCATTCTATACAAGAATTAAGGATAGTGGAGACATAATCTTTAAGGTCCTTACAAATAGCACAAGTTTCATAATTCTCAACCATGAAGGATTCTATCTCGGAGGCTCCCATAAATAAGACAAATTGTTCTACCTCTTCGAACCCATAATGAATATAGCAATTCCGATTATAGTTCTTAATTAAAAATTCCTCACTAAAGCCACATTGAAATTTAAGATGTTCAGTATCATGTTGAGAGCAACAGTTTATATCATGGCGTCTAAGCAAGATTCTAGCCATTGTATTCAATTTTTCTATCATAGCACTCATTATTTTACCAGTTCTTGATTCTCTATAATTATTATAACATTCTATAAGCTCCAAGTAGGTTGTTGGTTCTCCCATAACAGCAGTTTTTAATTTTTAGGTTTTTCAAATTTTTATGGATTTTCGGGTATATAGGGAAAATAAAACGAGACAAAAATAAACTAGACAAAAGTAAACTAAGCAAAGTAAAACTAGACAGAAATAAACTAAGCACAAATAAACTAGACAGAAATAAACTAGCAAGACAAAATAAAATAAAAGTAGAGAGAGAGGTAGAGTGTACCCCGGTGAACTTATGAGTAGAGCTATGCCTCCCGGCAACGGCGCCATAAAAATAGTCTTGATGACCCACAAGTATAGGGGATCGCAACAGTCTTCGAGGGAAGTAAAACCCAAATTTATTGATTCGACACAAGGGGAGGTAAAGAATACTTATAAGCCTTAACAACGAGTTGTCAATTCAGCTGCACCTGGAAAAGCACTAGTAAAGGGTGATGTGAAAGTAGCAGTAATATGAGAGCAGTAGTAACAGTAACACAACAGCAGTAATAGCAATATGAGAGCAATGGTACTAAAATAGTTGATACTACTTCCAATGACATGTAGAACGAGTTTATAATGATGCGAGATGGACCGGGGTTCCCAGCTATCTACACTAGTGGCAACTCTCCAATAACAAGTGTCGGGTGAACAAATTACAGTTGGGCAATTGATAGGATTGATAAGGCATTAAGAAAGAACATCAATTCATTAATCATGTAGGCATGTTTTCCATATTTAGTCGTACGTGCTCGCAATGAGAAACTTGCACAACATCTATTGTCCTACCAGCCGGTGGCAGCCGGGCCTCAAGGGAATCTACTAGATATTAAGGTACTCCTTTTAATAGAGCACCGGAGCAAAGCATTAACACTCCGTGAAAACATGTGTCCCTCACACCACCGCCATCCCCTCCGGTTGTCCCGATTTCTGTCACTTCGGGGCCTTTGGTTCCGGACAGTGACATGTGCATACAACTTGTAGATACAATCTAAGCAATAATTATAGAGCTCAAATCTAAGATCATGCCACTCGGGCCCTAGTGACAAGCATTAAACACAACAAGATTGCAGCAACAATAACTTCACAAACTTTGTAGATAGACTAATCATAATGTAACAATCCATCGGATCCCAACAAACACAACACCGATTACATCAGATGAATCTCAATCATGTAAGGCAGCTCATGAGATCATTGTATTGAATTACATGGGGGAGAGTATACCAAGCTACAGCTAGAACCCGTAGTCCATGGGGGAACTACTCACGGAGCATGATGGAGGCGATGGCGTTGATGGAGATGGCTTGGGCACTTCCCCAGAGGTGCCGGACAGAGACTTCTGTCCCCGAATTGGAGTTTCGCGATGGTGGCGCCCCTGGAGTCTTTCTGGAGTTTCGTCAAGAGGTACGTGTTTTTAGGTCGAAAGAGATTTTATAGGCGAAGAGGCGCGCAGGGGGCACTGGGGCTCCCCACCACAGCGGCGCGGCCCTGCCAGGCCGCGCCACCCTATGGGTGGTGGCCCTCTGGCCCCTCTCCGACTCTTCTTCGGTGTTCTGGAGCCTTCCGGGAAAATAGGAGGTTTGGTCTTCGTTTCGTCGAATTCGAGAATATTGCCCGAACAGCCTTTCGAACCAACAACAGAAAACAGGAACGACACCGTGGCATCTTGTTAATAGGTTAGTTCCGGAAAACGCATGAAATCATCATAAAGTGCAAGCAAAACATGTAAGTATTGTCATAAAACAAGCATGGAACGTCAGAAATTATAGGTACGTTGGAGACGTAGTCACTTTGCGTCGTCCAGAGCTCCTGGTTTCGGTTGGCGATCGGTCGACCACACAGAGTTGGCCTCAGGCCGGACCGGGCGGCAGACCGGATCTGTTAGGCGCACGTTTGACGTTGGTTGCTGCGCCCGGACGGGTTGGGTGGCCGGTCAAACCGGGCGAAAAACCGGGCCAGCAGAAAAACATGTTTTACTAAAACTGTGATAACTTTTGTGTCCGGACCCGATTGACATGAAACCAATTTTGTTGGAAAGATAACACGAATAGAACCCCAACAAATATGGAGACTCCTCACATGATATTTTTAGATGTTTTTAGGGAGGGAGTCTCCCACCGTCAAGAAACGGTGAAGACGTCCAAACTCGAAAACGCAATAGAAGATGCATGCGGATTCCGTTTTCGATGAACTTGGGATTGTTGTAAAGCTAGCAACAAGCTCAAGAACCTCACACAGAGAAACACCAAGAAGCAATAAGGATATGCAAAGTATGCAAAGGATTGAGCTCCCTAAGACGATGCGATCAAGTTACCAACCGAAAGCCCTCTTGATAGTGCGGCTATCTATCCTATAATTCGGTCTCCCAACAACCACCTTGAGACCGATAAAAGGAAAACCTATCAAGGTCATACATTTGCCTTACGCATCCCGCTTGATCTTGATGATAACTCTTCAAGCTCTACTCAAGTCGGAATGCCTCACTTGATCATCGTTGCTTCGTGAAGACTCACAAATGCTCCCCCATACACTATGATGTGAAAGCTCTATTGATGCACATCTTCACATGTCCATTATCACCAAATGGACGGCAAGCTTCAAGCATGTGATCCACTCAAGATGCTCATCTTGAACTTGCCCAACTCAATCCTTGTATCTTCTCATACTCACATAAGATAGAGCATGGCTAATATTGAGTTCCACATAAGAACTACATCTTCATTTCTTCTTCTTGATGATATCACATATATATCTTCATACCGATGATCTTGATGCCAATACACAAGATATACCTTTATCTTCATGGCATCCATACTTGAATCCAACACATGGAGTACAAGTAGTATCTATGGAATATTCCTTCATATAAACTCAATGAAAACATTAGTCCATAGGGGTTGTCATTAATTACCAAAACCACACATAGGGGCAATATACCCTTACACAGTCGTCGGCGTAGCCTTGATGCCGTGACAGCGTTGTCACGGCCTAATTTTGGTGGCCACATGCACATGCCTATACCGACGGCCCGTGATGTGACAAGTGCAGCCATTGGCGTACCGTTTCCTACGCCGAGGGCATCTCTACGCCAACGTCCGTTTTGGCAGGCTGGCCTGGAGGTACATACACCGAGGGCCCCGACTTTTGGCCCTCGGCGTAGGACCAGGCCGTCGGCACCTCGGCCCATTCCTGTAGTGGAAGTGAAACCTTTGTTTGGGGTGGAAGCACTCGAAGTGAAACCTTTGGTCATTTTCGTAAAAAAGTATTTTTTAAAAAAATGATGGTATTTCATTTATAAATAAAAACACCCCATTTTGATGTTTTTTTCCTTTCTAAGAAGTTCCTTGAAAAGTGAATAAAATGGAAACCATGAAAACCAATCGTTTCCTAGTAGTATCAAAAGTGCCATATTGGTTGACGCCAACAACTAAATTAAGCAAGAGTTGTGTTTATTTAACCGGCCTTGGGTCAACAACTAGGCAGATCATCACTGCACCTTTGCGTGCGAATATTTCATCACCCTAACTAACGCTAGAGATATCCTAGCGTTTATCTGCATACACATGCATTCGGCGTATATATGCTGTATTCTCATGCTCCAACTGAATTATTTGCAGCTAGCTAGCTATCTAGTGTGTAGATTCGATGCATTTTTGCTATGCTATGTGTGCCCATTCCGTTTTGGCAACTGCATGAATGCTGCAAGTGGTCACGCATGCTGCATCCAAAGCTTGTTACATAACTGAAGCTTCATTCCCTGACCTGTCATGTACGCAGGAATTCTGGGGATGGTCTGATTCTGAAGAAAGAATTGTCCGTCGTTCGTCGTCAATTGTTGAATCTTTGTAATACATACATCTTCTGAAGTTACTGTCAGATAAGCAGCTTGCAGGCAGGACTTCACTGAAATTTACGCCCCTGAGAAAAAGGAGAGGTAACTTACGTACATACCGAACAGGATCCTAAAAGGTCACTCAAAGGCTCATGCAACTGCGCGTGCGGCGTGCATATCTTCAGGAAAACGAAAAACGCAAAAAAGATTAGATAAGGCTGGGTTTTTTCCTTTTCCTTTTTTTGACAACGCAAGTCGGTGCTTATATTAAAAACGGAGAGTAGCCAGGAAAGGGAGAGTTGCAACAACTCGGGCGGTGTAGTAGCTAGGTAGGCGGATATGCCAGTATAATACGGTTTTGGCTGCCATGTATGCATATGCGTGCAACCATGGAGCTAGGTTGATTGATCGTCGTGTATAAACGTCGCGTAGGGATTGCTTTTGGTTTTTGATATGGCGTAGAGATGTCTCTTTGTTCCCAAAACAAATAAAGTTCAGTTCATATGGTAACTTTGCTACTTTTTGATTGCTGAAGAAGTGCACCCGAAATAAGCAGAGTACTACTACCGACAAAGCTACGTATCCAACCAGCCTAGTTTGACATTTTTCTACATCTGAAGTATATAAAACCATAATATGTAACTGTCTGGGCTAGCAATGTTTTAATAATATGAAAAAAAAGGGGTCTAGTGTTTGTTTTCCAGTACTTGGAAACTAACACGTTTTGATAAGAGAGCTTTTAGTCACGGTCAAGCATATCAAAGTATTTGAAACTATAGTATTTTGAGAAACTATAGTTTTGTTAGAATACTTGAAAAATATTTTGCATCAAACACAACCTTAACTTATGTGCTTTCCGCGAGCCAAAACATTGCGCCAGAAGTAAAGATGTTGTGCAACGCGCCATGAACCGTGTGTGTCCTCCCACATCCACCCTTGCCCGCCTGGCAGCGATCAACCGTCTGATCACCTTCAGCGGGCCATTACTGGCATGTTGGATGCCCGTGTCGGCATCGATATCGGCCGGCTGCTTGGACTCCTGTGCCGCCTTCAATGCTAGCTGCTTGGACTCGTGTGCCGACATCTATGCCACGCCCACTTGGACTCCTACAACGGCATTGAAGGCGGCCACCTTCCATCCTTTTTAATTGCAAGCAGTCGTACCTGTCAGAACCCCAAAACCTACTTCAAGTCCACCTTGCTCGCCAAACCACCGACATCCGCAACATGGCGATGGGCAAGTCTAGCTTGCTCGTGGAGGAGGGCCGCAACGACCTAGAGGTGGGGTTCTCGTCGTGATGCGGCCGTCGTGGGTCGCCATCGTCTCTGCATGTACGCTCCACTTCGCCTCACACTTCGAACGGTACGAGGCCCGCACCAAGTTTACCGACTCATGCTGAGTTTTTCCCGCGACCCCGTACTCCAGCCATTGTAACGAGTTTCGGTTGAGAAATCAATGCTCAATTACCCTCCTTTCTAGGATATCATAATGACATAATTTTCATTTCACAGCACGAAAGAGGACACCGCTGAGTTCGACCAGGCCATGATGGATCGATGGGTACGCGACCCGTTGAATCCATGGGTGCGATGCTGGCGTCCGCATGCAGCGACGAGCCTCGCCGCTTTCCCTCGTGTGCTACGCCGCGAGCTGACCGGACCGGAGCGCGCGTCCTTTTAGTCGATCTCTTGTCTGCTACGCCGCGCGCGAGGTGATCGTCACCGGCTCACCGCTATCGCGGACGCCCTACCAGGGTCCAGTACCTACGTGGCGAGGTTGATAAAGCAATGTTTGTAGGCACTCTTCGGGGTAAATTGGCTTGTTGGAGTTAATTTCCAAACCAAAGTATCCAGACCCTCCGAATTTATAATAGGCGTCTCAAGAATGGCATTAGCTGTAGCTGGACTAAATAAATAAAGAAAAAACTAAATCCAGGTTCCAAGCTTTTTGGTTTGGTAGCCAAAGATCTTTGACAACAGCCGGATAAACAAAGGGTGGTGTTTGAATATTCAGATTATCATAAATTGATTCCCATTCAGAGAACCAAGGGGAGCTCCATATAGAACTATTTTCATCAAAGATTTGATAAAAGGCAGCTGATACTAAAAGAGGTTTTACCTTAAGAATAGCTGTCCAAAAAGCAGATTTTGGCTTGTTTGGCATTGCTCTCCAAATGGAAGTGTCGTGATGATATTTTGCTTTGAGTATCAAGGCAAGTTGGCTATGTGGTTCTTTTGCTAATCTCCAGGCTGCCGAAAGAATGAGACTTTGGTTCATAGCCTGCAAGTTTCTAACTCCTAGATCACCAATTTTCTTTTCTATGCAAATGTCAGCCCATGCCCTTAAGCATAAGCTTTTTGTGGTCGCCTCGTCTTTGACTCCTGTCCACCAAAAATTCCGGATGATGCCCGTGAGTTTTGCAAGGAATTTCTTGGAGAAAAGAATGTTAGACATATAATAGACAGGTATAAAGGCAAAGACAGATTTTATAAGGGTAAGCCTCGCAGCATGTGAGAGCCTGTTAGCTTTGTAGGTTGTTAATTTTTGTTTGAATTTTCATAAACAAAGTTGTAAGCAACAGATCTCTCTTTTGCAGGAAGAATAAGGGGGTGACCAAGATGAATAATATTGTTATCCAAATCAGGAACTAAAATATCTGCTTGAGGTCATTCTTCACCTGCAAAGGTACATTTTTGCTAAACAGTATGGCTGATTTATTCCAATTTGGAACTTGACCAGAGGCACAACAAAATTGATTCAAAATATCGGAGATTGTCAAAGCTTCCTGCACATTAGCCTTTCCACAAACCAACAAATCATCGGCAAACATAAGAGAATGAATCGGAGGGCAGTTTGGTCTAAGAGAGATACCTGCCAAGTGGTGATCTTAATGCTAGTGAGAGTTCGTTTACTGCAAGAACAAAGAGATAAGGGGACAGGGGACATCCCTGTCTTATACCTCTACTACTTTTGAAACGTGCATAAGCTTGGCCATTAATGATAATTGAAAAGGTTGGTGAAGAGATGCAAGCATGAATAAGATTTATGAAATGAGCATGAAGACCTTTGCGAGCTAAGGCAGCATCCACAAAATGCCACTCTAGCCTGTCAAAAGCTTTCGCCAAGTCGATTTTTACCATGAAATCTCGACTGTCCCAAGAAGATAAAGAGAAAGAGTGTGCAATTTCTTGCGCAAGAATTATATTATTACTAATACGTCTACCTTCAATGAAAGCTTGTTGTGAGGGGTGAATATAATCTGGAAGGTGATCTTTTAAACGGTTCGCTAAAGATTTGGCAATGAGTTTGTAAATTACATTACACAGGCTTATCGGTCTATAATCTGAAGGCAAAAGGCAAGTCATTTTTTTGGGGATAAGAGCAATATGAGTATCAACAAAGCTACGTATCCAACCAGCCAGCTCCCAAGACTTGGGCCTAGTTTGACATTTTTCTACATCTGAAGTATATAAAACCATAATATTTAAGTGTCTGGGCTAGCAATGTTCTGAAGTATATAAAACCATAATATTTAAGTGTCTGGGCTAGCAATGTTTTAATTTGAAAAAAAAAAAGAGGTCTAGTGTTTGTTTTCCAGTACTTGGAAACTAACACGTTTTGATAACAGAGCTTTTAGTCACAGTCAAGCATATCAAAGTATTTAAAACTATAGTATTTTGAGAAACTATAGTTTTGTTGGAATACTTTAAAAATATTTTTCATCAAACACAACCTTAACTTATGTGCTTTCCGTCAAAACACTAGGCCAAGAGCAAAGATGTTGGCAACACGCCATGAACCGTGCGTGTGTCCTCCCACGGCCACCCTTGCCCGCCTGGCAGCGATCAACCGTCCGCTCACCTTCCGCGCGCCATTACTGGCATGTTGGATGCCCATGTCGGCATCGATATCGGCTGCTTGGACTCCTGTGCCGCCTTCAATGCTAGCTGCTTGGACTCGTGTGCCGACATGTATGCCACGACCACTTGGACTCCTACAACGGCATTGAAGGCGCCCGCCTTCCCATCCTTTTTAATTGCAAGCAGTCGTACCTGCCAGAACCCCAAAACCTACTTCGAGTCCACCTTGCTCGCCAGACCACCGACATCCGCAACATGGCGATGGGCAAGTCTAGCTTAAGGATGGCAATGGAGCGGGTTTGGACGGATATAGGAAAACCAGATCCATGCCCAAATCCATCAGCCTCGCTCTGCCCCGCCCACGAAAGTATCCATGGGCATGGATGTCGCCCCAAATCCAAATCCGATGGATACCCGGATATCCATGAATATCCATGCCCATAAAATTTGAGTACCATTTCAGCAATATTTCACTTGCATTTCATCAAAAAAAAGCTAACATGAATATTTTGGAAGCATTTCGACATTATTCCAGTAGCATTTCAGCCATAATTATGTCGACAATTAATAGGAATATCAAAACAACAATATATCAATCACATAGTACTTATAATATGTTAAATCTCACACAATCACACCATACAATAGATGTTTCATTTCAATCTCACAGAACATATTTAGACAGTGCTTTTTATTACAAGATTCCAACTCAACATCTAATACGTTTAAGCTATATAGCGAAAGATAGTAGAAAGATTGAGTTGAATCTTGGATTATTGTAGCCGCAGTGACAATGGATTCATTGGAATCCTACAATTGAAAAAGCACCAAATCTTAGCAAAGTGACACATCAAAAGATTAAATAATTAAAGCAAGTAAATAAGAGCTTTTTCGTCAGTACCATTTCTTCTTGTTCATCTTCAAGAACATTCTGGACAGCAAGGAGATCACCACGAATCTCACCTAATACAATTTCAAAAAATATAAAGAATTTAGATTTCATATCTTACAGTAGTCAGAGAACATAGTGGGAATGTAGAAATGAATTACCTAACATTTCCGCTCGAGACCATGATTGCATACACATAAGAGCTTCTGCTATTTTTGGTGCAAGTCGACTACGATGTGCACTAATTAATCTCCCGCTAGCACTAAAGACACACTCCGATGCTACTGAAGTGACGGGAATAGGTAATATATCATGAGCAATCATTTGCAAAGTAGGGTACTTAATACCTCCAAACTTCCACCAACCAATGATGTCTATCTCTTGTGTTCGAGGGAGAGGGTCCTCTTCCAAGTACAAGTCCAACTCTGTGCACACTTGGGAAGCGGAGGCAGCAGGCTTTGAGTTCATATATTCATCAAATATCTCATAAACTTCATCCACACCACCACCACTAGTAGAAGTACTTTCAATATTTGGCATCGCAACATCGGAGGGTTGTTGGTATTCATCCAATAAAGATAACATTAGTTGCCTTATCTTTGCAACTTCTTTGACCGCATGCTCATATCCATATAAGTTCTGAAATAAAGCCTGCAACATTATAACATACTAACATAAGAAACTAAGAAGTAAGAACATGCATGAAAAATATCAACAAATGAAAACTCCGTACCTGCAGTATGTGAAGCTTAAACCGTGGATCAAGGACGGTTGCAATAGCCATGAGACCATGAACATCTGTCCAATACTTCTCAAATTTATCCTTCATTTCATCAGACATAGCTCTTATAAGTTGATTGTCACTAGAATTCCATTTACGTATTGCCAAACGAATACCACAGATTTAAGGGAAAAAGATGTTTGCTGTAACATATTTCTGGCCTGACAATACCTCTGTTACATCAAAGAATACTTTCAGCCTCTCACAAACCTCTGTTGCAAACTCCCAATCTTCATTAGTTGGACAATTAAACTTTTTTTCACGTATACTAAGTCTTGCGAAAACATCTCTATATTGCAATGCACAAGTTAGCATAAGGTAGGTTGAATTCCATCTAGTTTTGCAATCAAGAGATAGCCTAGATGTGTACTCCGTGTTCATCAGACGTGCCATCTTTTCAAATTTCTCATGCCTTTTAGGTGTAGCCGACCAAAATGCAACACTATCACGTACCCTCTCAATCCCAACCTCCATGACATCCAAACCATCTTTTACAATCAGATTTAATATATGTGCGGCACAACGCATATGCAAATATTTACCCTCTAACATAAGAGATTTAGTATCCAACTTATCTGGCAGAATTTGCATGGCTTTATCATTTGATGTGCAATTATCCAACGTCACCGTGGATATTTTCTTCTCAAGGTGCCACTCAACAAGACATGCATGTAGAGCTTCGCATATCACTTCAGCGTTATGTGGACATGGGACATACATGAACCTAAGACAAAAAAATATAAACAAATGGATCAGCCATGAATAAATAAATTTCATCAGGAAATGAAAATAACTAAACATTATTGTTTTTACCTCAAAAGAAAGCTCTTTAGATTCCATGAACCATCAATGTAATGCGCAGTAACAGCCATGTACCCTTTCTTTTGATGGTTAGCTGTCCACAAGTCCGTCGTTATGGCAACGCGGTTTTGAAAATTTGCAAAGAACTTGACCATGCTATCTCTTTCAACTTGATGCATATTAATAATATCCTGCCTAATAGTATTTCTCGACACCACCTTGAACAATGGTTGCAAACAATTGCAGAACTTACGGAAGCGGGAGTGATCAACAATTGACAAAGGGTACTCATGCACACATATCATCAATGCAAGCTCTTTTCTAGCCACTTCTTGATTGAAATTAGTATTCTCTAAACTTACACTTCCATCAATATCTTTCGACAACTTCAATTTCTGTTGTTTAGGGCCCATTGGTGCATGCCTAGCAGGACATGTGCTGCGGTGGTTCCGTAAGTGCGTTGTACCGGAGTTTGATTCTCCAGCAAAATCATGATGACACCAATTACATATAGCTCTATTCTTCCCATTAATTAATTGTTTTGTGAAATCTTCCCACACATCAGATGTAAGCTTTCTCTTATTAGACCCCCTACTAACAACAGCTTGGTCTACTGCCGCCTCAACATCAACAATACCTTGTGACGACTGTGGATTTGCAAAAGGAGAATCGGCGGCTGAGTTCTCTACAGCTTGTGAAGCGTTGCTGCCTAGAGTTGTTGTTGAGTCATCCACTGCAAATGTTCCTGTTACAAATAACATCATGAGGCGGAGAAATTAAGCAGACAGAAAAAATACAACGTCATTGTAGAGAAATAGAGAAGGAGAGGGAGGAAGCAGTATTGTATTCATCCACGAGGGGCTCAATATATAGAGTACAGCGATGATACACACACGCACTAACACACAATCTCTACTACTAACAGCAGTTCCTACGCTGATGAAGGGAGTGCGTGTGATGCCTATGCAAGGATGATTACTATTTACTAAGCTAGGTTACAGATAACAACTGATCTAGTGTACTGTGTACACACATGAACTATGGGACTAATCAAGACACGGTCTAACAATCATGAGGTCGATCATTCGTTTCTCACAACATAAATTTGAAGGTACCTGGACGGGATGCTGCTGTTGCAGACCGTGTGGTGGCTGCTGCCGGTCCTCTCGCTCGCCCACGTACATTTCTCCCGACTGGCGGCATTTGATCCAAATCGTGAGGCTGCCCTATGAGGATTGAGGAATAAACTGAAGGTGGATTAGGTAGAGGGAACAACAACAATCTGAGATGAATTAGGCAGAGAAGGGGCGGAACGGACGGACGGGACGAGCAGCATCTCACCAGCAGCCACCGGAGAAGAAGGGGCGGAACGGACGCCAAGTCGCCAAGATTGATGGGGGTCCGTCGATCTGGAGAGCTGGCAGGGATGGACTGACGGAGTCGACGGACCGGCGCGGCTCTGCACCTTCCCTCGCCGCGTGCTTCCGACGGGGCGACGGGGTTTTGGTGGAGGCCTGGAGATTTCGTGCGGGAGCCAGGTATTTAGCCATAGGGATTAGGGTGACTTTGTGAGCAGCAAGGGATGGCTCGGTTAGTTGATTATGGCAAGGAATCACATAATCGTGGAGGTGGAGCAATCAACGAAGAGGCACAGTAAATGCGGCCGGCGGTTCCGTTCCGTGATTATTTAGAGTACAAAATCCTTAAGGCTTAAATTATGGGTTTGGTGATTTGGGCCTAAAAAAGGCAGCCAGTCCTAGGTAAAATCGCACGTGTCACTTACATGTGGGTCCCACATGTTAGTTGGATATCCATCGAATATCCACGGAGCAAAAGCTCTGTCCATGCCAGCTCCATGAATTATCGGATATCCGCCCCATGAAATCCGTGGACACAATCAACCCTCCATACCCGTGCCCGTTGGGTCGAATATCCGTGGATACCCGGATCCGTGGATAAAATTGCCATCGTGAGTCTAGCTTGGTCGTGGAGGAGGGCCGCAACCACCTAGAGGTGGGGTTCTCGTCGGGATGTGGCCGTCGTGGGTCGCCGTCGTCTTTGCATGTATGCTCCACGCCGCCCCAGACGGTATGAGGCCCGCGCCAAGCTTACTGAGTCATGCTGAGTTTTTCCCTGCGACACCGTACTCCAGCGATTGTAACGAGTTTCGGTTGAGAAATCAATGCTCAATTACCCTTCGCTCTAGGATATCATAATGACGTAATTGTCATTTCACAGCACGAAAGAGGACACCGCTGAGTTCAACCAGCCCATGATGGATCGATGGGTACGCGACCCGCTGTATCCATGGGTGCGATGCTGCCGTCCGCATGCAGCGACGAGCCTCGCCGCTTTTCCTCGATCGTGTGCTACGCCGTGCGCGAGCTGACCGGACCGGAGCGCGCGTCCTTTTAGTCCATCTCTTGTATGCTACGCCGCGCGCGAGCTGATCGTCACCGGCTCACCGCTACCGCGCGCGGACGCCCTGCCAGCTAGGGCTGGACAAAAAACTCGAAGCTCTGCGAGTTAAATGAGTGCTCGTTTGCTCGACTCGTTTGAGCTCGGCTCGTTTTGTTAACGAGCCGAGCTGAGCAGCAGTTTTTGCTCGTTAAGGTTAACGAGCTAAACAATCGAGCCGACTATGTTCGTGAGCTACTTGTTAAGATCGGTAACAAGCTAGGCTTCACCAGTTTTGGCTGCGAGTGACTTTAGTTATCTCAAATATTTGGTAGGAAGGAGCCAAACAAAATAGTGTTCTTTAACCATGCTTGAAACTCTTACATCAGGATCTAAAAACCTATGCTTCCTCTCTTCCTCGCCAAGCAATGCACACATGTTTGTTTTCCATTGCCTCCTTAACGATCCTTAACGAGCTGCTCGCGAGCGCTCGCAAGAACATAACGAGTCGAGCCGAACAATGATTTCAGCTCGTTATTCTTAACGAGCTTAACGATTCGAGCCTTAACGATCACGAGCTTAACGAGCCGAGCCTTAACGATCCGAGCAGCTCGTTAGTCCACCCCTACTGCCAGCGTCCAGTACCTACGTGGCGATCTCATCTGACTGCCAGGCGGCGGAACAACCGCCGTTCGCAACCTGCGTGCCACGCTCACGCGGTGAGTTCAGTTCCCGTGTCACGCCAACTCGGCGATCGTCTTCATTTCCTTCTCCCCCACGACCACCACGACCTCCCAAAATTTCCCTCTCCTTCCCCTTTAAATCCCAAACACTCCCTCTACCGCTCCCCCGTATCGCAACCTCCCCCAACCCACGATCGACGCGCGCAGCATGGGCGCGCCCTCCTCCCCCTCCCCGGCCCCGCCGCCGCCGCTCACCATCGCCTCCCCGCCGCCACCCCCCGACGCCTCTCCACCCCCGCCCCTCCTGCGCCTGCGCTGCGCCGTGCAGCACTACGAGTGGGGCCGCCACGGGGCCACCTCCCTCGTCGCGCGCCTCGCCGCCGCCAACGCCAGCGACCCCGCCCTCGAGATCGACCCGGCGCTCCCCTACGCCGAGCTCTGGATGGGCACGCACCCCACCGCGCCCTCCCTCGTCCTCCCGTCCGGCGAGCACCTCCGCGGATGGCTCGCGCGCAACAGCGACGCGCTCGGGTCCCCCGTCAGCGAGCGCTGGGGCGGCGACCTGCCCTTCCTCTTCAAGGTGCTCTCGGTCGCCAAGCCGCTCTCGATCCAGGCGCACCCGGACAAGCGCCTGGCGGAGGAGCTGCACGCCCTGCGCCCGGACGCGTACAGGGACGCCAACCACAAGCCGGAGATGGCCATCGCCATCACCCACTTCCGCGCGCTCTTCGGCTTCGTCGGCATCGAGGTACGCCGTACGCGCGCGCCTAGCCGTCCCATTCCCAAAACTCCCAATGCGCCCCTCGTCTTTGTCCCCTCCCCTGGTATCGCAGTCTCTTTTCCCCGTGTTTACGTCTGCATTTTTTTTTTTTTAAATATACCATGGTCAGCCGAACCCGGCGCTTGCTTCATCCGCCGACTAAAGGATAGACGTGGACCTGAATCTTAGTCGGAAGAAGGACACGTTGACATCTTCTCGAATAATACTAGTATGCTGCTATGCTGAGAATGTGCGACTTTGTTTTTTTTTTATAGTAGTTGGAATAACCAGAATTCATTCCTTCTACCCAAGTTGGGCAGCGGTTTTTAAGACGTAATAACAGGATGGAAGTAATCACATATATAAGAAGTATTTAATAAAATGTGACGTTAACACTTCAACAGTGAGGCAAATTTGAACTCAACATTAGGTCCATGTTTGAATTCCTGTCTGTCTCGATGCTAATACAACGAGTAGCACAGTGGCTCACGTAAATGCGCAGGCGCCATCTTTGCTTCATTTTTAAAAGCGGACGATTTTAGTAATTTTCATTTCATACTATTATTAGAAAAGAGACGGTTACCAGACACTCTGCCACTAAATGCAGCTATTGATTTTCTCTCTCTTTCCATCTTGGTTTCATCCAATCATCTTTCAAAAATCAAAATCGACGATTTTACATTTTTTATGATATTTTACTATTTGAAATATACATGGTTACCCAACTCTGCTACTACTACTAAATTAGTGTAATGCATACTAAATTAGTTTAATGCAGATATTGCTTTTCTATCCCTGTTTCTGCACCTATGGAGAGTACACTGAAAGAAAATGATTTTGGACCTATTGTCCGATGCACTCCTCGGCTTTCTCTGTAGATACTACGCTGATTCTACATTCCAGGTATGGGGCAAAAAACGAGTTTTCTGCACGGCAAAAGCCCATGCCAAATTGTTTGTGTTGCTTCTTGAGGGTTTTACAATCCAGAGAACTATCCTTCCCAATCCAAATCCAAATCAGAATAGATTTCTGTGGAGATGACCAAGAGAAATGAAAATCATTAGGGATGTCAGAGAGCATGCGTGGTAGGAAGTAAAGGGCAGTCTCGGAACTTTCGACAGTAAAATGGAATCTAGAGCAGAAGTACAACTGTAGATCATGACAGCTAAGTGTTACTTCCGTGGATTTCTGTTTCTTTGACTTAAGCATGACAGTTCGAATATCATTAATAAATGTCTAGACATCTGATTGATTATAGCAATAACTTTTTAAACTTGAATTATGTACCTGACACCAAGTTCATCAGGTCATGCAAGATTTGAGCAATCGAGTACATTAAGCACATCTGATGTCCACAATATAGGAATGCAGAAGTTCAAACATGTAATGCACTATTGTCACCAACATACACATTGACATATACTCCCTCCATTCCATGTTAGTTGTCGCTGATTTACTAAATCAGCGACAACTAATATTGAGCGGAGGGAGTACTTAATAGATTGGTGTACTAGAAAAATAGAGTATTTGCAAGAAGACTAAATGTGAATATTACTGTTACTATCAGCCATCCTAGATCGTGTAAGGTCAGCTCGATTAACCATAAAAATACCTAATATGAAAATGATCAATTTGGTTGACCTATAAGGTATCTTTTACTTGCCCCATGTGTGCACCCTTTCCTGAAAAGGGATGTAAATAAAGCGAAAACCATGGAGAAATGGGACTGGACAAAATGAGCAACTGAAAACCATATATAATTTGGTTGACCTATATGGTATCTTTTACTTGCCCTGTTGCCCATTGCTCACTGCACCACAAACAACATCTTTTTTTTTGTTGCAAAACACAATACAGACGCTCACAAAAACACACATACACTCATCCCAAACAACATCTTGTTCAGGCAACATAAAGCTTTTTGGTCCAGCAATAATTCTTCTTTAGGAGAGGCTAGGCAGATGTCACTTCTGGCAACTGTACCTGGAATTGTCAACTCCAGTAGCTTCTCCTTGATTTCTTCTGCAGCTGCATTATAATTGCAGTTTCATTTAAGCTACTCCCTCCGGTCTGGAAAAAATGTCGGAAGCGTAATACGTATTACCTTTTACAGTTAAGCCCTCCAGAATTCACAAAAAGAAGCATAACCCAATTCGTCTCTAGCTCATATCAACTGGATTCTCTCCCATGCACAGCGCGCTGCTTCCCCTTGCTTTCTCGCCCGTGCACAGCGCGTGGAACATGTCCGCGGTCGTGGGGATTTCCTTCGCGAACAAGTCCATAACGACTCGACCCACCGGCTGGGCACCGAGAGTCACATTGAAGAACACCTTCAGGTTTAGCCCCGCTACACGCTCACTCGCCGGAGTCGGAAGAGAAGAGTCGCCAGGGGAGCGGGCGGCGAGGCGAGGGCAGCATGGTGGAACAGAGAGAGGGAGATCGGAGCAGAGGGAGAGAGTCAACGGGCAGGACGCTGCGATGGGCGCTCGTTGCGGGGGCAGGTGGGTGACGAGATGACAGGCTGGAGATGTGTGGAGTGCAGGATGATGAAATAACAAACTCGAGGTTTGTTTTGCATAATGTCAGCTTCCGATGTTTTTTTCGGATCGGAGGGAGTACTGCATTCATAGACACTACAAATATATTGGCACACAAGTAGTACATTTTTTTCACCTGCCTAAACATGTAGATCAGAAACAATTTAAACTTTCCTTTTGCTTGAAATAAGTCTTTTACTTTACATTTTCCTTAACATTGTTTTATTTTGTTGTTGTCTTCCATTTAGCTCCATATATATGTTTGGTGGGATCAGGAGAAAATCACACTATGCCGCAGCATAATCACCTATGAAGATTTATACAAGCAATAATTTATTTCAAGAATGAGGATTTTCGTTAGCAATATTTTGTTTGGATATCCTTTTACTCCATTTACCTGTAACGCAACATGCTGTTTATTCAATGGTGAAGGAGCTCAAGGATGTTATAAGGACTGTACCTGAAGTTGGAGGGCTGATTGGACACGAAGATGCTGACAAGCTTATCACGGTAAAAGAGAATCATGGTGGTAATGATGCGAAATCCGTTCTTCAATCAGCGTTTGCTAAGCTAATGATGGCCAGTAAAGAAACAGTTTCTGAAGCTGTCAATAAATTGAAGGATCGCCTTAATGATGAGAGCAAGGTAAAAACTTCCTTAATCCAGAAAGTATGTGTTCATCTACATTTTATTCTAACAACTATTTATCATAACTTCCTGCATTTTGTGTGTATAACTTTATATGGATATACTAACTTCCCCTCTTGTTTGTTGCATGGCTTCTTGTTCATTTACTTTTGTCTTTTTTTGTACCCATGGAAAGGGATTTATTAAGCGCCATGAATAAGTTTTTATTATCTTTCCAAATGATGGTAAATTTGTCTAGGAGTAGTCATCTCCAGTTGTGGTTTAACTTGAAAGCAGTAAGGGTGGTCCCTTTTGACGCTAGAACCCTCAGTTATGTAAACAGTTGACAAAGAACACATTGTTTAGTGGGTGGCCTGATTTGTTTTGCTCCAATGCTTTGTAATTCTCAGTGATTTTGTGCATGATGACACACAGTCAAGTAAAAACCTACTATGTGGTATCGTTGCCTCCAAAGCAAAAGTAAAAAACATTTTGGTTCAGCAATGGTAAAAACTATGTTGTCTAGTCTGCACTTAAGATGGTATATGTTACATGAATGATGTTAACATGAAGTAGTTTTCACATGGTGATCATAGTTGATAAATCAACATTGTTGCTTCCAAAGCCTGAAAGCACTCATATAATGTATTTTCGACTAGAAACCATTGGAAACTGTGCGTGTTGTAATACGATAAGAAGAGACAACAGCTACAGAACACGATATTGTATTTACTATGAAACTATGCGTGCCTTGATTCGTATACGGGTGTGTGGTGTGTGGTGTTCGCCGGTTTCCCTTAATTAACCGTGCCTGTGTGGTCTTCAGGTCCAGTTTCCCTTATTAAAAAGAGTAGAGTAGATGATAGCTTCTAGAAAAAAGAGTAGAGTAGGTGACTGAGTTGATAGATTACTGCTCCCTCCGATCCATAATTAGTGTCGTGGCTTTAGTTCAAATTCGTGGAGTAGATTAAATTGCCAAGAACTATTCATTACAATGATATGAAGCAACTAGAGAAAGTATATCTGTTAGAATATCATTGTACTTAGACCATATTTTTGTTCAGTGTTTAGATTTTTAGAGTCTTTTCTGTTTTATTGTCCTCATTATGTGTAACGATCCTTGACAAGTGCTCAGCTACCCAAACTCTTTTATTCTCACTGAGAATATGGTATATCACCATCACCAATGTAGTTTTTGTATTTTTTTAAATCATGTCAACTCCTTTTTGCATTTGAGAACCCTGAGATTTTGTTGTTAATGCTGATGATGATCAGATTCGGACCTTGACGGAGAAAGAAGAAGTTATATTATCTCTGGAGAGACAGTATCCAGAAGACGTCGGTGTTCTAGCGGCACTTCTCTTCAACTATGTCAAGCTCAGTCCTGGTGAAGCAATTTATATTGGTGCCAATGAACCACATGCATACCTGTCTGGGGAATGCATCGAGTGTATGGCCACGTCAGACAATGTTGTTCGTGCTGGTTTGACACCTAAATACAGAGATGTGAAGACTCTTCGCGATATGCTGACATACAAACAGGTGAGTTCATTTCTACTGGAGCCTGACTTATATATTTCACCTTTACCATGCAGCCAGTTATGATCTTTTCGCTTTACTTTTGGTTTAAAATTGTGGCGACTGTTGACTGTGAACCTTATAGCTTAGATGAGCTTGGTTAGCGTTCCCCTTGATGTTAAAACAAGTACATTTTCTGCCAAGTGCTCTTGTTTTCTGTTATGCTCCTTCACTTCACAAGTCTGTCAGTGCTGTGATCATCTGAGTCTTGTGTATGCAGGTTTTCCCTGAGATACTGCGAGGGGTACCCGTGCCGGCCATGGAACCATATGTGCGACGCTACACCCCTCCGACCGATGAGTTTGAGGTTGACCGCTGTTTGCTACCTCCAGGTGAAGTGGTTGTCATGCCCCCTGCACTGAGTCCATCTATCTTCCTTGTCATGACCGGGGAGGGTGAGATTCAGGTAGACTCCATTTTGGACGGTGAGATTGCAAAGGAAGGTGATGTTTTCTTCGTCCCTGCGAATACTGAGGTTAAGCTCTCTGCTTCTGGCCATGCGTCCATGCAGCTGTACAGAGCTGGGGTCAACAGCGCATCCTTGAAAGCCTGCAACACTGTTGTTACAGGGAAGAAGATCCCAGCTGCAAATTACGTGGGCTGACTAGTTAGTGTTTAACTGTTGATGTTCTTTATATATAGGCTAATAAAAGTGTCAAAGTGATGTATACTGTATACGCTAATGGCGAATAAACTTGTTCTGTGATGTCCTAATGAATGGATTAGTCTTCTATTTGCAGTCAGCTGCTAGAAAACTAATGGAACCAGTGAATGATAAGTTTCAGACATTCTATTACCTTCTAGTAGTAGTTCAGTATTCAAATTTATACTGTCCAGCACTCCAGTTCAGAAAGTAACTGGAAATACAGGTAAAGTTCAGTGCATTCTTTTTTGTTACCCTTGCCTACCAGACCTGAGCCTCTTCTGGCGCCATGTTTGTTTTCATCATTTCGGCATTGTTATTTTTTCCATCATAGCATGCTGAAAATTCTTGCCCTGTTTCTTTTTCTTTTTGGTTTTGGATGCTCAGCATTCTTTTGTCACCCTTGGCTACAAGACCTGAGCTGAAACTTTCTGCTGTCCCCATGTTCTTTTTCATCCTTTCGACATTGTGAATCTCTGCCTTAACATACTGAAAGTTCTGGCTCTGTTTCCTCTGTAGTGAAGTTTTGGGTTTCGGATGCTCCACTCGGTACTTGTCGACCAATTAGTATGACTGTTTTATTGCTCTTTTGCTATTTTCTAGATGTTGCTTTCAACAGTGAAAGCCTTCTTTCACTTGGTGCTCGGCCCCTGTTTTGCCGCCTAGGAGTTGTTTCGAATTTCGAGGGAGAAGCAACCTTGGAGTTCCAAGTCAGAGTTCCATCTTCCTTTCGCCTCAGTTTGCATGACCAGATTTTGTTAACACGGCAACTCTCGAACCCAACAGGCCTATTCCAATCTCTTAACTGCAGAGCATGGCTTTTTATTTTGCCCATTGCTTATTGCTTTCACGTCTCCTCATCCTCCTCTTTTTTTTTCATCCTCCTCTTTTTTTTTCGGAAAAGGCATGAAGCCATATATTATCTGAAACCAGCCCTTACAGTAACATCCTTATGGAAAGAAATAAAACACAAGTTCTTGAAAAGTTCAGCACCATCTTCATCCTGCATCCCTTGACGGTGCACCGTGAGCAAAGCTCGATGCCGCCTCTGGGACTCCGGCGTAGTAAAGCTCGTGTTGGAGAAATCTAGAAAAGAACCCAGACACTTGTAGAAGCAGCTGTCGGGAAGTCAGAAGATGCCGGCGACCACGGTCTCAAGAGATCGCCATCCCGAAGAAGCTAGTACCGAGAAGGGCCGGGAGATAATCCCAGCTTCGGCCAGGGACACCAAACTCGCAAGTTCCCTAACAAAGTCGTACCTGGCTGAGCATC
Organism: Lolium multiflorum; assembly: GCA_030979885.1. NCBI lineage: Eukaryota > Viridiplantae > Streptophyta > Magnoliopsida > Poales > Poaceae > Lolium > Lolium multiflorum. The sequence goes on along the minus strand of CM061749.1, from coordinate 27,050,809 downwards.
ATTAGGTGGAGGCGGAACTTGAAGACACCAATACGATGCGACATCATCCCCTCCACTGAACATCGTCGCCGTAGACAAAAAATTAACATGTCATACCTAAAGCCCGACGATCGACTCCAAACTTACAGCCGTCGACGCTCCTCCATGAAAGAACCTCGATGGGGCAGGTTGAAGGACCTTTATTCTCGTCGCCGTAGATGCCCCTACATCAAAGACGAAGAACTCGAACACCCTACGGAGGGTAGGGGAGCCAACAGCGGCGGCACCGGCGGCTGAGGGTAGCTAGATCTCTTTTCGATCGCATCTCGCGCGAGAGCCCTGGAAAAAATTGTTCGCTACACCCCTCGCTTTCCTCCTCCTCCTCCTCCTCCTCCTCCTCCTCCTCGTCTCCATCTGACTTCTCTGCTCCGCTTATCTGCACTGCTACCGTCTTCGCTGCAGATGCCCTCTTCCGGCGGTGGAATGAGCAATATGACCCGGTCAGACTCCCCCATCTCATGCCGCATCGTCCTCTCCTTCCTCAACTCAGGTCGGTACAGCTTCCATCGCTCACAAACTCAACTCCCCCGCGGTTCCACGCTGAAGAAGCTGCTGCTAGTGGAGATAGTGTCCTTGCTGCCCTCAATTCTCCACGCTGAAATTCATGGTGCTGAAATCGTTCTCTGTTCCCACGAGTTGATCAAGAAAGCAAAGGGGGTTTGGGAGGAGAGAGGGCATTAGGGCGTGCCCTCCGTGAGGCACCGCAGCCAAGTTGCAGTAGCTAGGTTTTGGTCGCTAGGAAGGCAAGCTCTCCAAACGAGGATCTTTGCGACACATTCACAGCAAGAGAGCGAGGCAGGGCTGTTGCCCGCGGAAGGCGAAGGCATTTCTGTGCTTCCAGAGATTCCATAGACACAGGAGGGTGAAAGTAGACGCCGACCGGGCAGAATAGCAGTGGGAGCAGAGTAGGTGTAGAGCTGTCGGACATCTGCACCACTTGGAAACTGGAAGCCAACAGCCTCACAGAATCTTATCGCAAAGGAGCATTCAAAAAAGATGTGGTTTGCAGTCTCAAGAGGGGCACGATAGATTGGCCTCTTCTTCAGTCAAAATGTGTTTCTTCAGCAAGGAGCATTGAGACTGCACCCTAGCTTTGGACAGCAGCCAGGGAAAAAATCACTTTGGACGGCGCATGATTCTCCGAGACAAAATCATATCCACTCCACCCCACAATCTCAGCTCGTACATGGCAGATGCATCAAGACTCATGTTCCTCTTGTGGCACTAGGCCAGCACGCGCGTGTCATGCACCTCCGTGAGGATGACATATCCGACGAGCTTGATGAGGGCAGGTGATACATCCAAAACGTATCTACTTTTCCGAACACTTTTGCTGTTGTTTGCCCTTTATATTGTGTGTTTTGAATACAACTAACACAGACTAACGTTGTTTTAAGCAGAATTGCTCTGGTGTCGTATTTTTGTGCAGAAATCCAACTTTCGGGAAAATTCCTGGAAAATATAAAAAACCCAATATTTCACCTGAAAACTCCCGGAGCCAGAAGACGAGACGGAGCGGGCCACAAGGGGCCCACACCTGCCCTAGGCGCGGGCCAGGCTTGGCCACGCATAGGGGTGGTCTGGCCGCCTCGGCCACCCCATTGACCTCTCCTTCGCACTATAAGAAGCCCCTAGACCTGAAAACCGAGGGGGGTTCGACGTTTTTCCGGAAAGAATTCCGCTGCTCCGTCTCCACCAGAAACCCCAATCCGGGGACCAGAAGCTCCGTTCTGGCACCCTGCCTGGACAGGGATTTGGAGGAGATTATCGCCAGCACTGATGCCTCTCTATCAACCATCCATGATTCATCCATCCATGTGTGAGTAATTCCCCACTGTAGGCTGTAGGGGATGGTAGGGATTGGATGAGATTAGTCATGTAATAGCTATAAGATTGTTATGGGCATAGTGCCTAGTATTCGTTGTTAGTATTTTTTGACATTGTTGCAACTTGCTATGTTTAATGCTTATCAATTTGGGCCCGAGTGCCATGATCTCAGATCTGAACATGTTATTGAATTATGAGAATAATTATTATTTTTTATCATATTTGCAAGTTGTATACACATATTGTTGTCCGGAACCCGAGGCCCCAAAGTGACCAAGAATTGGGATAACCGGAGGGGATGGCTATGATGTGAGGATCACGTGTGTTCACGGTGCTTTGCTTCGGTATATACTCTATTAAAAGGAATACCTTAATTACCAGTAGTTTCCCTAGAGGCCTCGCTGCAACGGGCTGGTAGGATAAAATATGTCGTGCAAGTTTCTCATTACGAGCACGCACGACTAAATAGGAACACACGCATATGGATATATTATGCTAGGATGCTTTTATCATTATCATTTGCAATGCCTATGTCTTGATATTACATGGACTCTCTCATTCATGCAACGCCTGTTCATCCATCCCTGTGCCTACAATATTTTAATCCTGATGTCTACTGCAATCATCGCTACTGTTGTTTTTATTTTGCTAATGTTGTTACTTCACTACTCCAACTGCCATAAAACTGTTACTAGTGATAAACTGTTGCGAGTAAGTCTATTTTCAGGTGCAAGTAAATTGACAACTCACTTGTTAAAGCTTATAAATATTCTTTGGCTCCCCTTGTGTCGAATCAATAAATTTGGATTTTACTTCCCTCGAAGACTATTGCGATCCCCTATACTTGAGGATCATCAAGACTATTTTCTGGCGCCGTTGTCGGGGAGCATAGCTTTATTTACAAGCCCACTTGAAGGTGATATTGTTCGGTGTAATTTATTCATCATAGGGAATGCTCCTGGATCGAAGTTCCCTATATTGCCATCCACCACAAGAAGAGCTACAACTCTGAACACCTATGTTGCTCTTGATTTTCCATCTGTTATGAATAAGCTTCTTACTCCACCACATGCTACTGCTACTTCTGCTGAATCCGATAATGCTCCTGATGATTTTGATGATGCTTCTACTATGCTTGATAAGAGTGGTTCGCTAGGTTCTTTCCTAGATACTACAATTGCTAGAGCTAAACAAATTGAGAATGCTGAAAATATTATTACACCTGTTAGTTCACCTCAAGCTAGGGGGAATCCTAGCGATGATCTTGATGAAATTTATATTGAACTTGATGATGACTTCATTGAGGAATGTCATGCTAGAGATGCAAGTGCTATGAGAAGTCTTCTTGCAAGACGAGCTATTAGATATAATTTGTCTCGTGATTCTAAATTTGCCACATCTCCCATAAATATCAGAGATAAGGATTATGATTTCTCTCTGGATTTATCTTACATATCTATTGTTGAGAAAAACCTTTCTGTGGTACTGAAAATGAAAGTGTTATGAAACTTATGAATGAACTCTCTACTTTGAGTAATTTAATCTCCGATGATATTAAGATACGCACTTACTTTGTCACTAAAATTTTCCCTTTCTCTCTGAAAGGAGAAGCTAAAATTTGGTATGATAATTTGTCTCCTGGATCTATTGATAGTCATATTGGTTTGGTTAATACCTTCTTTCAGAAACATTTCCCTGCTAGTGCTCAACATGCTGCTTTGCAGAAATTTTTGACTTTGTGTAGGTGGAAGGAGAGAAATTGCCTGAATCATGGGCAAGATTTTGTTCTTTAATTAGAGCACTACCTAAACATCCATTAGCTAAAAATGAACTCCTTGATATATTTTATAATGGGCTAACTGTTAAATCTAGGACATACCTGGATAGTTGTGCTGGTTGTGTTTTCAGGAAAAGAACTTCGGCTGAAGCTGGTGAATTATTGGCTAAAAGAAGCAAGAATTATGATGATTGGACTACTCCGAAGCCAATACGAACACCGAAGAAAAGGGGAATGATTTAATTAAATGATGAAGTGATGAGGTAAGCCAAGAAATCTCTTAAGGAGAAGGGTATTAAATCTGAAGATGTGAAGAATCTACCACCTATAGAAGAATTATGTAAGCCATCGTTCTTACACTATTGAGGTATACTCTCTCCAACGCTTTGCTAATAGAGATATTCCCTGCTCTAAACCTCGTGATCAATGCTTAGATGAATTTGATAATTATAATGTGAAGCAGGATAATTTTAATAAGAGAGTGGAACATCACCTAATGGAAAATTCTAGAGCTATCAATAATTTGCATGATATTGTGTAAAGAACCTCTAATGATGTTAAAATGTTTGTTAAACATTTTCATATGGTTCAAACTCAAATTGATCAGCTCACTAAAGTGCAAAATGATTTGCTAGTAAATGCTTCTAGGGAAAACATGCTTATGAAATAAGAACTAGAAGTGGTGTTTCTACTCAGGATCCTCTATATCCTGAAGGACATCCAAAGAGAATTGAACAGGATTCTCAACAAGCTAATGATGCTAGGACTAAGTCTAAGAAAAAGAAACATAAAACTGTTGTAGAATCCTCTGAACTTGCTAAGGATCCTAATAGTATATCTATTTCTGATGCTGAAACTGGTAATGATAGAAATGATGCTTTCGATAAAGAAGAAATTGAAGAAGAACCTGAAAAGCATACTATGAATACAAAATACACTAAGGAAGATTCCATTGCTACTAAACATGGTAGTGAGAGAGAACCTTGGGTGCAAAAGACCAATGCCTTTTCCTGATAAGAAACATAAACCGAAAGAGGAAGAACATTATAATAAGTTCTGTGAATGGATGAAACCTTTTGCTATTAAATTGCCTCCTTATTCAAAGTATATGAAAGATATTGTCTCTAATAAGAGGAATATTCCAAATGAGGAAATTTCTACTGTGCTCGCTAATTATTCTTTTAATGGTAAGGTTCCGAAGAAGCTTGGTGATCCAGGTATACCCACTATTCCATGCTCCATCAAAAATAATTATGTTAGAACTGCTTTATGTAAGTTGGGAGCAGGAGTTAGTGTTATGCCTTTTTCTCTCTATAGAAGACTTTATCTAGAAAAATTAATACCAACTGATATATCCTTGGAAATGGCTGATAAGTCTACTACTATTCATGTTGGTATATATGAGGTTGTTCCTGTTCAAGTTGCTCATCATTGTGTGATATTAACTGACTTTGTTGTGTTGGAAATACCGGAGGATGATAATATGTATATTATTCTTGGGAGACCTTTTTCTTAACACTGCATGGGATGTTATTGATTGCAACCAAGGAAAAGTAACTTTCAATGTCGATGAAAAAGAGCATATGGTTTATTTTCCCAAGAAGACCGATGTGAATTATGGTCTAAACTCAATTATTAATGTTAATACCATCCAAATTGGGAAATTTCATTTGCCTTTGCCCCAGTCAAAGATGAAGAATAATATTGTCATGATTGGAACTATTCCCGCCGAGGTTGAGGTAAAATAATCATTGTGTGAAATGGAAGGTTTTGCTTCATATAGTTTTTTTTTGATAACAAGACTTGATCAACCTTGTTAACAAAATAATTTTGAATGAATGAAACTATGTTTTCACCTATGTACCATTGATTGACTTTATATTAGAATGACTCAGAGTTGCTGTAGGTTTGGTTTTGATTTGGTTTTTCATCATTCCATAATTGTTTTTCTGCGATAGAATTATTTTTCAAATTCTGAAAATTGCCCAAAAATAAAGTTTCTCAAAAAATTCCAGAAAATGTATAGAAAATTTTTACGTGAGAAAAGGGGCAGAGAGGCACCTGGGGCAGCCCAGGGGGACCCACAGGCCGGCCACACCATGTGGCGGCGCGGGTCACAGCCTGGCCGCGCCAAGGCCAGGTGTGGGGCCCCCTGGCCCACCACTTGCTCCCTCCTCTGCCATTCCCTTCTCTCTCCCGAAAAAACACTCCCCCATTGCTCAAACCCGTGCTCTTGCTGTTCTTCATCGCGATTTTTCTATCCCCTTCCTCAGCCCATATTTCTTGTTGAAATTTGAAGCATTTGCTCTCCGGTATGTGACTCCTCTGATTATCCAAGTAGAATTTTGATTGGTGAAGTATATCTTAAATATTTTTTTGCTGTAGATGACATGATAAGTGCTTGCATTCTTGTATTATGATGGGATAAGTTGTTTTGATGCATGTTTAGTCCTCTTATAACTCTCCATAGTGTTCTCCTTTATTTATTTGTCTTAAAACCATTTTTTATGAGGTTTGTTAAAAAAAATAGAGATGGAAGGCAATGAATATCAACTCAACCAACATGAACTGGAGTTGAATGAAGTCATGAAGGTTCACCAGGAAGCAGTAGTTTTTCCTTCGCTTTATCCATGTGTGGAATTCATGAATGCTGCGGGAATTCTGCAGAATTTCCGGACTTTGGTTTCCAATGCAGGGTTGGAAAGTTTTGTTGATGGTGAACTATACCAACATGTTAAGCTAACTATGTCTGTGGTGCAGGACTTCGGATTGAGTTGGAAATTTCCTGACCCCATGGTTCATTACAAAATATATAATATAGTTGTCGATTTACCACTCGATGATTTCTGTGCAATCAGAGTGCCACAATGGGGATCATGCGGAAAAATCAAGGAGAGACCCAAGCCATTGCCGGGACTCTATAAAGAGATTTGTCGGGGGAGGAGCTTCTCAGAGGAGGATGGTAAAATATGATGCATTCAACTTCCTTCCATTCGGTATTTTGCTTATTTTATTATTAAGTGCGTTCTAGCTACAAAGGTTGCAAGCAAATTATCCTCTCATGATTTAGCCTTCCTAGCTGCTGCCTTAAAACAAGATAGAGAATATAATTTGGGTGCTTTGATAGCCTCCTGCTTTAACCGCGAGAAAGGGGGAGTTTGTGGAGGCCTCATTGCCTCTCGTTTATTAGCCTTTCACGGTCTAGAACCACATGCTTTGGACTTTCAATTTCTATTGGAGAGACTTGATCTTAATTCGATGATGCAACATCAATTTGTTTCTCACGGAGTTAACATGGACTACTTGCCTTATGAAATTTCCTTTCTCGAGAGAAAATCATTTCGGTGGGTAACTAAGACCGATCGTGTAGTCAATTTGCCTGCACCCCTTTTGCTTAACCTTGATGCCAGGGAAGGATGGTCACTCACGGAACAAGAGCTTGACACATACATAGCGGGGCAGGAGCGACATGCACATGACGATGGAGGGGAGGCCGAAGATAACTTAGTCCAGCCCTCTGACACTGCTGGATTCCCATACCAGCAATCTGACTTCGACTATGGGCCTTCAGCTTATTCTTCCCCACGAGGGCCGGGCTATGATCATGCTAGGGATGACCCCCATCCTGGAGCCACTACGCACCATGGGGTTGATCTCCACTTAGGCCAAAAGCCTAAGCTTGGGGGAAGGTATACCGACATCTCACTCATCTACATATCATATTCTGTCGGAACTTTGTATATCCATGTTTCGCTTTCTTTTTATTCTTGCTAGTTTTGTTTCAGTAATTTCTCTTTATTTGAATATTTGGAGTTGTTACTATTGTAATAACATCTCCTTAGCTTATTTGTTTCATTTTTGTACCAAGGATAGCCTCTAATAGGAAGGAGGTAAGAATTTGGGGAGTTGCTGTCTAAAAACAGATTTTGTGTTGTCACCATAAAAATTCGTATAAATAGCCAGAATGGAATTTTGATCTGCCAATATTTGAGCATATGCCCCAGGTTGTTATCTAACTTTCGTTAGTTGAGCAGTTTTTGATATGAGCTACAGAACATCTTCATAAAGATCGATCTTTTCCTACTGTTCTGGGTTGGCAGATTTCTGCCACTTGTTGTATTTGCGTGTTTATTTTAGTTTTCTTTCTTTTTGTTGTTTTTGCTTTCGTTTCTACTTTATAAAACACAAAAATACCAAAAATATTTCTGTTGTTTCTCTCCGTTTTCTTCTTAGTTTGCTTCATCTTCTCATTATGGTTTGCTATGCGAAAAATCCAAAAAGATTTTGCTTTGTGTGTTGATTAAAAATCGAAAACACAAAAATATTTGTTGTCCTTCTTTGGTTTTGTAAAGTTACTGCAGAGTTCAACAATCTTATGTGACTTCATTGGAGCTTGGTTATCATTTCATATTATTCAATCCACACAAGTGAAGAGCAATAATGACGGTCACGACAATTCGAGTTGTGGTGAGAGACTAGTATGAACTCTATTTGTTTTGATTTTTGTACATATGCTCATTTATGTGAACATGCTTAGTTTTTTTGTGTAAGGTGTATGCTACTTGATTATGCTCAGTAGTTTATGCTCTCTCATAATTAGTTCCAATTTACTAATAGTAGGTAACATGTCATATAGATGCTTGCTTGCATTGCTCTATTCATATAACGGTATGACATTGTGATATCCTCCTCTGAATGTTTCATTTGAATCGACTTGACACATGCTCAAGCATGTATAAGACTAAAATGAAAGTCATTTAAGCCTCGATGATTTATCTTGACTCGGAGTTCTTGTATTACTTTTATGCTTCCGTTAATTTTAACCGTCGCAAGCATGATTATGACAGCTACTGCTTTGTTGATTGTCGTTTCCCAGTCTATTGCTAGCCTTCACTTGTACTAAGTATGATCTCTACTCATGCATCCAACTACTAAAAACCAAAGAGGCAATTGTGTCCATCATACATACCTATATGTGATATTTCGCTGTCACACCAAAGTGAATTGCTTGTGTGCTACCTTTAAACCTTCAAAATTATTATCACTTGTTTTGTGTAATTTATAGCTCATGGAAAAGTAGTCTAAAAACTATTGTGGTGAGTATTATGTCGTATGCATTTCAGTTCTTATAAGTTGCTTGTTGTGTGATAACCATGCTGTCATGGGGAACACCATCAACTCTCCTTTGTTGAATATCGTGTGAATTTCTATGCATGCTCATCTTGTTTGAAGTAAGGGAGATTTACCATGAGTTGCAAAGATTGGAGTATGCATATTGTTAGAGAGGAACATTGGGCCGCCAACTAAAGCCATGTTCACATGGTGGAAGTTTCAGTTGGACAAAAGTCCAAATATCTGTTGTCCTTGTCTTCTCGATATGGATGTCCAAAAAGTTGAGATTTATCAAAATTGAGAAATTAAATGAGATTCATCTCCTAGGACCTTTGTATAGGAGACAAGGAGGTACCCCTTTGTGACACTTGGTTGAAACATATGTATGTGATGAAAATCCAAGCTAATTCGGACAAGGTGTGAGCACTATTAGTATATTATGCATGATGCGAGCAACTTGTAGGAAGTGTTATGCATAAGCCATATTATTTATCACTACCGTTGACATGAGTTGCATTTCTCAAAATATATATATTCCACACTCCTATTGCATTCAAAATTAAAAAGTTCTAGCACATGAGCAATCTTACTTCCCTCTGCGCAGGGCCATCTTATACTTTTATGTTGAGTCACCATCTGTTCTCCGAGCATTTTCTTGAAAGCATAGCTGTCATTCTTAGTTTTATGTGCTTGTCCCGAAATAAGATTAATTGTGGTATAACAGTAATGCTTGAATCTTTCGATACTTTTACTTCTAGTCTTCTCTTGAACTTCAGAGGTGCCCCGGCATTTATGTTTTGCTCCACAAATAGGGCAAGCGAGATACCACTTTATCATATCATATTATGAACATTGCAATCCTACAAATACTTATGTTTCATGTTGCCTATTATTGTGTTGGTATCCTTTCATGACTTGCATAACTATTAAGTATCCTTAGTTGCATGCTTCTTATCATGAATTGCCTGAGCATTTGATCATGTAGTGAGAATATATACACCATATGAAGCAAATAGGTTCGTGAAAGTTTCTTTAATCGCACTCAGTTGTCACTGAATCGCTTGAGGACAAGCAATAAGCTAAGCTTGGGGGGAGTTGATACGTCCAAAACGTATCTACTTTCCCGAACACTTTTGCTGTTGTTTGCCCTCTATCTTGTGTGTTTTGAATACAACTAACGCTGACTAACGCGTTTTACGAGAATTGCTCGGTGTCGTGTTTTGTGCAGAAATCCAACTTTGGAAAATTCCTAGAAAATATAGAAAACCCAATATTTCAGAAGACTCCGGAGCGTAAGACGAGACGGAGGGGGGGCACGAGGGGCCCACACCTGCCCTAGGCGCGGGCTAGGCTTGGCCGCGCCTAGGGGTGGTCTGGCTGCCTCGGCCACCCCTTTGAACTCTCCTTCGCACTATAAGAAGCCCCTGGACCTGAAAACCGAGGGAGGTTTGATGTTTTTTCCAGAAAGAGTTCCGCTACTCCGTCGCCGCCAGAAACCCCAATCCGGGGACCATAAGCTACGTTTTGGCACCCTGCCGAGACAGGGTTTCGGAGGAGATCATTGCCATGACCGACGCCTCTCCATCAACCATCCATGATTCCCCCATCCATGTGTGAGTAATTCCCCACTGTAGGTTGTAGGGGATTGTAGGGATTGGATGAGATTGGTCATGTAATAGCTAGAAGATTGTTATGGGCATAGTGTCTAGTATCCGTTGTTAGTATTTTTGACATTGTTGCAACTTGCTATGCTTAATGCTTGTCACTTTGGACCCGAGTGCCATGATCTCAGATCTGAACATGTTATTGAATCAAGAGGATAATTATTGTTTTTGATCATATCTGCAAGTTGTATACACATATTGTTGTCCGGAACCCGAGGCCCCAAAGTGACCAAGAGTTGGGATAACCGGAGGGGATGGCTATGATGTGAGGATCATGTGTGTTCACGGAGTATTAATGCTTTGCTCCGGTACTGTATTAAAAGAAGTATCTTAATTACCAATAGTTTCCCTAGAGGCCCCGCTGCAACGGGTTGGTAGGACGAAAGATGTCGTGCAAGTTTCTCATTGTGAGCACGCACGACTAAATAGGAACACACGCCTACGGATATATTATGATAGGATGATTTTATCATTATCATTTTCAATGCCTATGTCTTGCTATTACATGGACTCTCTCATTCATGCAACACCCGTTCATCCATCCCTGCGCCTACAATATTTTAATCCTGATGTCTACTGCAATCATCGCTACTGCTGTTTTTACTTTGCTACTACTGTTACTTCACTACTCCCACTGCCATAAAACTGTTACTACTGATAAACTGTTGCAAGCAAGTCTATTTTCAGGTGCAGGTGAATTGACAACTCACTTATTAAAGCTTATAAATATTATTTGGCTCCCCTTGTGTCGAATCAATAAATTTGGGTTTTACTTCCCTCGAAGACTGTTGCGATCCCCTATACTTGAGGGTCATCAGCAGGCAACTGCTGCGTGACCCAGGGGAGACGAGCTTGATGGACCAATAACATCGCACACTGAGGCCTCGCGATTCAGAGCATGTGAGGGAATGACGAGCAAACGGACACCAATCGGTTCACCACCGATCCAGGGATCAAGCCAGAAGGCAATGCGCCGCCCGTCCCACACACGCTCTACCGAGGTCTTCTGTAGAATGGCATGAGCGCCACGAGGCGCCTCCAGTGATGCCTAGGCATAGTGTGGCCAGCAGAAGCATTCCAGGCCCAACACGACCAGGGAGCATCGACGACGGAGTGGAGACGATGGACAAGTTTCAGCTGCAAGCACTCATTCTTGGCAGTGAGGTTTTTGATGCCCAGACCTCTCTCGCACTTGGACCGGCACATAGCGTCCCACGCCACGAGGCACTTGGCCTCGGACGACCGATCAGCAGCGTTCCGGAGGAAAGCGCGGCGCAACCCTTCAATGTCGTGGAGTAGGGCGTACGGGAGCTCGAGAGCCCCCATGGAGAGAGTAGGAAGGGCATTAAGGAGGGTGTTTAGCAGAACAACCCTGCCACCGGAGGAGAGGAGAATAGCACACCATACAGATAGATACTTGTCCACTTTATTGATTGGGGAGGGGGTGAAGTGCAGCAATGTCAGCTTCTAACAGGATAGGGGCAATCCCAGATAAGTTTGAGGGAATACCTCAACACGGCAGCCAAGGGCGGTTTGTATCTCCAGAAGATCATCTGCATGCACATGCATGGGAACACGTGTACTTTTATGAAAATTGATCGCCAGTCTAGTAGCTTCAGGAAACTGATAAAGGAGTTGTTTCAGCCGCACCGCTACTGACACGCGTGAAGCACACGTCCGTTGGGAACCCCAAGTGGAAGGTGTGATGCGTATAGAAGCAAGTTTCCCTCAGTATGAAACCAAGGTTATCGAAACTAGTAGGAGTCAAGGAGCACGTGAAGGTTGTTGGTGGAGTGTAGTGCGGCGCAACACCAGTGAAACCGGCGCCAACGTGGAACCTGCACAACACAATCAAGATATTTTGCCCCAACGTAACAGTTGTTAGGGCAATATGCTTGTTGTATTACCAGGGGCCAAAGGCCACAATATATATAAGTACAGGTGCACATATGCAAGCCCCCTAACATATGGGGAAACTACAATAGACAAATATATACATCTAACACCCCCTCAAACTCATGGTGGATCCACAACACTGAGTTTGGAGAGTAAGAAATAATGCTGCGCTCGAGTCTGTGCCTTCGTAAAGAAATCCGCCAGCTGCAAATCTGAAGGCACATAATGAACCGCAACAACATCATCCTACATGTGCACGCGTGTAAAAAGCATCAACACCGATATGCTTGGTCAGCTCATGCTTGACCGGATCACGTGCAATACTGATAGCACATGTACTGTCAGACAAAAGTGGAGTGGGTGTCGTAACAGAGACCCCAAAATCTGCAAGCAACCACCGTAACCAAGTCACCTCAGCAATCAACAAAGCCATAGCCCGCAACTCAGCCTCAACACTCGAACGGGAAACTGCGACCTGTTTCTTCGTCTTCCAAGCAACAAGCGAACCACCAAGAAACACACAAGTGAAAGCGAACGACGATCCGTAGGATCACTCGTAGCGTCCAATAGAATAGGAGGTGGAGAGAGCTGGAACGGGGAAAGAAAAGCGACGAGTGATCGTGCCACGAAGATAACGAAGAACACGGAGGAGATGACTATAGTGAACGGTGGTAGGAGATGAGACAAACTGACTCAGAATATGAACAGGATAAGAAATATCAGGACGAGTGACAGCAAGATAAACAAGACTCCCAACAAGATGGCGATAACGGGTGGGATCGGGAAGAGGATCACCATCAGTAGGACGAAGCTTAACATTAAGCTCCATAGGAGTATCAACCGTGCGCTCATCCCCAAGAGCCGACACGAGCAAGAAGATCCTGAATATACTTTTCGCGAGAGATAGAAAAGCCATCATAAGTGGAGGAAACCTCAATGCCAAGAAAATAGCGAAGGGGACCAAGATCAGTCATAAGAAACTGATCACGAAGACGAGCCTTGACGAAGGCAATATACTCAGGATCATCACCAGTAATGATCATATCATCAACATAGAGAAGAAGAAGAGTACGTCCACGAGGAGAAGTGTGAACGAAAAGTGCCGGATCATGAAGACTAGGAGAGAAACCAGCAGCAGTCCACAGAAGCGCTCAAACCCGGCACGAGGGGCCTGTTTGAGACCATAGAGAGAACGTCGAAGACGACAAACCTTCCCATCAGGAATAGGATACCCAGGAGGAGGCTGCATGTAAACCTCCTCACTCAACTCGCCATTAAGAAAAATTCGAACATCAAGGCGGGAGACAGACCAGCGAACGAAGCAACAACAAGAAAGGGTACGCAGTAGTCATGAGCCACGGGGCAAAGTCTCATCATAGTCACGGCCGTGCTCTGCTGAAAACCACGAGCCACAAGACGCGTCTATAGCGCTCAAGAGATCCATCGGAGCGAGTCTTAATTTTATAGACCCACTTACACGTGATGGGACGAACACCCGAAGGGGGAGAAACAAGATCCAAGTGCCAGTGCGCTCAAGCGCAGCGATCTCCTCAGCCATGGCAAGCGCCATTCAGGATGACGCTCGGCATCCAGGAAGTCGGCTCGGAAACGACAGAGAGACCATACTGACTAGGTGAGTAACGAGCTGGAGCACGACGACAACGAACAGGCCGTGAAGGGGGAAGCTCAGCGAAGACAAGTCATCGAAGAAGAGGAAGAAGGGACAGCATCGGAAGGAGCCGAAGCCGGAGAACGAGGAGTACTAGGTGGACTAGACGAACGAGAGGATGGCGCCGAAGGGGGCATCAGGAGGAGGGAGGAGGAGGGACAGCGGGGGTGCATCAGGAAAAAGAAGAAAAGAGATATCATCCACCGGGTAAGTACCCGAGGTGGGGCGAGGATAGAAGGGACGCGTCTCATCAAACGCGACGTCACGAGAGATGCGCATCCGACGACCAACGGGGTCCCAACAGCGATAGCCCTTATGCTCATCACCGTGTCGAGAAAAACGCTTTCATTGAGCGGCGGTTTGGTGCGTTCGCGAGAGCGAGAAGGACATAGCAGACGCAACCAAATGAACGGAGAGTCAAGTAATCTGGAGAAACACCAGAGAGACGCTCGAGAGGAATGCCACCTGTAGAGCAGCGGAAGGCTGAATGTTAATGAGGTGGGCCGACGTAGCAACAGCCTCAGAAATGTGGCGGAAGAGAAGAAGCAATCATCATAGCACGGTGGTCTCAAGAAGATGACGATGCTTACGATCGGCGACGCCATTTGAGCATGCGCGACGGGACAAGAAAGCGGCGAGTGCCCTCCTCAAAGAAGGACACCACGAAGGTCTTTGGGAGATATACTCACCAGATCACCGCACGGAACACGCGAATGGGTGAGGAATACTGAGTGCGGACCATGGCCGCAAAACGATAAATAGAGAGCACCTCACTGCGAGAGTGCATGAAAAACACCCAGGTGTACCGTGAAAAATCATCAATGAATAAGATATAGTATCGATGGCCCCCTTTCGAAGCGAAGGAGCCGGACCCCAAACATCCGAATGGACTAAATCGAACGGTCGCTGAGAGACAGACACACTAGTAGGATAGGGAAGCTGAATCTGTTTGCCTAACCTACAACCCTGACGGTGTAACGACCCATCTCCAGAGACAGACCCCAGCCACGATGAACCAAAGACGACCGCGAGAGTCACAAAGGTGACCAAGACGATGATGCCATGCTGAAAAGAGCCGGTGACGGAAACAACCGGAGGAGGCGCGGATGAAGTGGCGCGGAAACACGGCGATCTAACTCCCAAAGCCCGAGGCGGCGGATCGAGGGCCAGCTCCAACAGGGCTGTGTGCGACGATCTGAACCGCAGAAGACTCGGCGTCAAGAATGACGCGACAACAGAATTAGTGAGCTGGATAGCGAGAAAAGGTTCATGCGAAGGCGAGAACATGAGAAACATCAGGGACAGAGAAGAGAGGGAGAGAAAGGGTGCTGTACTAGAAACAGGAATAGAGGTACCATCACCGTGACAACACGGACGGAGAAATAAGAGACCGAAGAGCGGACAGAATAGAAGACTCAGAGGTCATATGAAAGGAAGCTCCGGAATCCGGATACAGGGACGTACTGATGTGTAGAAAGAGGTGGTCGCGCGGTGCGAAGAGCCGGTCACTGAGCAATGACGCCGGCGAAGAGTGCAGGTAGCGAAGCGGACCACGAAGACCCCGAGAATGTCCGATCGAGAGTGCAAGCGAGAAGATCTGAAGAGCGACTGCGACGATCCCAGGCGCCGCGTGGCGGGATCCCGCGTCCAGCAGGTGGAGGAAGTGTGGCCAACCTTGCCACAAAGGTGCAATGAGGACGAGGGTGGAGACTCGGACCGCGAGGCTGCTGACGTAACCCCAATCCCAAGCATCAAGCGGCGGGCTGCGCTATCTCATGCGCAGAGGGGCGCGACTGGTGAGGTCGACGTATAATCAGGTACCGACGAGGAGCTATCATCCACACGCACAGAGGCCACCAAAGGGGGCGACGGAGAGCAACACGCCGATGAAGACAGAGTCGGCAAACGCGGTCATAACCACGTGAAGAGGCCGCGAAAGTCGATGTAGAGCAGCGAGGCCGTGCGACGGAGTCGACGAGCCGCGGCCATAACCGCGGGAAGAGGCCGCAAAAGTCAATGTAGAGCGACGGACCGACGTAGACGGTCGGCGAAGCGCGGGCAGAGCCGCATGAAGAGGCCGCAAAAGTCGAAGTAGAGCGGCAAGCCGACGTAGACGGAGTCGGTGAAGTGCGGGCAGAGCCGCATGAAGAGACTGCCAACGGCGACGAAGAATGGCTAGCCGTCAGACACGGAGGCAGCGGGCAAATATCAAGTACCGAAGGGAGGCCCAAAAAGAAGACGGGATCAGTGGAAGAAGACATAGCCTATCAGCACTTTTTTTTTGCTTTTTTTTTTCTTTTTTTTCTCTTTTTTTTGGTCAACTGGGAAGATGCCTTTAGGAGAGGCAGGCAGAGATCACACGAGCAGGCAGGCAGAGATAGCCTGCCTTTAGGAGAGATCGCACGGAGGCAGGCAAAGATAGGATGAGGAGCAGCACGGAGCAGGGCAGGCAAGCAGAGATCGGGTGAGGAGCAGGACGCGCGGCCACATGCAGAGATGAGCAGCGGCAACGCGGGATCAGGCCACGCGGAATCGGGCCTGGACGGGAGCAGCACGCGGACAGAGATCAGCGGGCGGATCGGGACGGCCTCGCGCAGGGGATCGAGGCGGACGAGATCGAGGCAAGAAGAAGCCGGCGGTGAGGCGGCCGGGAACAAGCCTTTAGGAAGACCAATTTTGCTCTGATACCATGTTAGGGCAATATGCTTGTTGATTACCCGGGGGCCAAAGGCCACATATATAGTACATGTACAGGTGCACATATGCAGAAAGCCCCCTAACATATGGGGAAACTACAATAGAAAAATATATACATCTAACAACAGTGAGGTTGTCAATCTCACCGGCTTGCTGAAAACAAAGGATTAAACGTATGGTGTGGAAGATGATGTTTGTTTGCAAACAACAGAGAACAATGATTGCAGTAGATTGTATTCAGATGTAAAAGAATGGACCGGGGTCCACAGCTCACTAGTGGTGTCTCTCCAATAATATAAATAACATGCTGGGTGAACAAATTACAGGTGGGCAATTGACAAATAAAGATTCAATACATATCATGATGATCACTATGAGATTTAATTGGGCATTACGACAAAGAACATAGACCGCCATCAAGATGCATCTATGCCTAAATAGTCCACCTTCTAGCAGCATCCGCACCTCCGGTATTAAGTTGCAAACAACAGACAATTGCATTAAGTATGGTGCATAATGTAATCAACACAAATATCATTAGACAAAGCATTGATGTTTTATCCCTAGTAGCAACAACACATCCACAACCTTAGAACTTGTTGGGGGGATGACCCCCGGTATGCCAAAGGCATGCCAAACCGGATGGTCTTATCCATCAAGATACCGGTTTAATATTTACCGGAACTCAAAGATAGGAATTTGGCTAAGTAAGCCGGTATCCCCAAGAGGTATGCGGAATCGGGAAGGAAAGATACCGGACACGGAAGGAAGAGCGTGTCGGCTGACTGGTCAAAGATTCCGTCAGAGCTAAAAGACAAGGATGAGCTAAGCAAAGTAGCTTTAAACGAAGGCCTGAAGACAAAGAAGAGGATGACAAAGAAGCCGGAGGACGTCACCTCCCTGTTTAAAGAAGACCCCGGTGTCATCTATGATTAAAGTAGCTTTATAAAGTATCTTTGTAAAGTAGTTTGTCTAGTCAAAGATCCCATTAGGGTTTCTTGTCCTGTAAGCCACCCTCTCCCCTATATAAGGAGAGGGGGCAGCCTCTTTCATACGCGCGTGACATTAGAGAGAAAACCCTGTAAGCTAAAACTTGTATCATGTGGAGATCAATGAAGATAGTGATCTAGAGCGAGTTCTTCCTTGTGTCTTTCTTCTTCAACCTCTGGCCTTGGCCAAGTTCTTGAGGAAACCATGGGAAGTTCGTCCCATCTAGTCGCAAACCCTCTCGAATCCTCTAGCGTCCATTCGGCCCCAAGATAAGCCATCCTATGGCATCTGTTCCCCACGACGACAGTTGGCGCCCACCGTGGGGCATGAAGTGGCGCTGCTGGAGTTCATATTCGGGCGGGCATCCTCGACATCAACGGCGAGCGCACGGTGTCCGCGCTCGTGCAACGCATCTACAACATGGACTTCATCAACGATAACGCAGGCTGCTTCGCCAACGGCGGCAAGTTCCGCGTAACGGCCGCACCATCGAGTTCGGCAGACATCGCGTCTATTTGGCACCGTCCCTGTGCGCCGCCCTCTCGCCTTTGGTGGCGCGGATCCACCAAGATGGCTGTGTGCGGCCGTGCGCCGCGAGCGTGGAGGTCATGATGGTGGTGCGGTCAACCGGCAAGGAGCTGGAGGAAGGAGATGAACGTGCGGCATCGACCCGCCCGGCAAACCGCCGCCGAGCGTGACGCGCGTCGCGGGAGCATCGTCGCACCACCGGCAAACCTCTTCAAGCGGCGATGCACACGGCCACGCCCATCGCGTAACATCGACCGGCAAGGCTCGGGAGGAGCTGGAGGCCACGCGCAGGCCACCTTACCGGTGGCGCCGACATCATCCGGGCGCAGCGCGAGCCTGAACCTAACACTACGTACAACGCGCCATGGCTTTGCTTCGATTAGTGCTCATGTTGCTAGGATACCGGAAAACCGAGCTTAAGGCTGCATCTAGATCAGATTTGCGCAAAGAAGTTCTTACTGGCAAGAGTGCATCTGTAAGCATCGTAGAAAGCCTAAGTACGGAGTGTATAAAACTATAAAAACCGCTAAAGCTGCAGAGAATTATGTGAATCGCTTCCGGTGACGAGTTGGCAAACGGAAGAGCGTGTAAAAGAGCCGTTGAAACTATTGAGCAAAATGCTGAGCAACTAGCTGAGCTGAACGAGGCGGTGGCCTCAAAATCCACGCGTTCAACAAAGAATGCCGGAAGCAAGTCCCAGCAGGCATCGTCCCCTCATCCGGACAAGAGAAGGGAAAGAGAAGAACGCAGTGATCGTATGATCCACCTTCTTGGAAGCGAAAGCCGGCAACATGATGCGGAGAAAAAGCCAAGGGGCACCGGGGCTACGCCAAGGCTATGGAAACAATCATCTGCAGATATGAAACCGGCAAAATTATCGAGCCGCAAGAGTGGCATATGTGGATGAAGAAATGCCACCACCGGTCGGCAGGCAAGAGCAGCGGAGGGAAGAATATGACGATTTCCGAGGTGGAACGAACAAGAGTCCACCGGAACCCTTTGGGGAGCTGGGAAAGATGTTTGCCGCACCGGGATGCGAACAAAGTTGGACAGGGTACATCTTTCTACAATAGTTGAATGTGAGGGACCTCGGGCCCAGGTGTTTTGGCCCACGAATCATGAGAGAAGAACCACCTGCGCAATTCCAGTTGCCCCGGGACACGAGAACATATGATGGTACGACCAAGCGGAAGACCGCGGCGATTATGTCATAGCTGTTTATGGGTCGGTGGAGTAAACCGGCGTTGGGCGGTAAGAATCATACCGTCCTACCTCGTGGGTCCTGCGAGGATTTGGCTTAACAATTTGCCGGCAGGAAGCATTAACGGATGGTTGGACTTTGAGGAAGCATTCATGAACAACTTCAGCAGTACCTACAAAGGCCAAACCAGCCCCAGCAACTTGCGTTGTGCCAACAACGAGGAGAAACAGATCGGGATTATCTCACCGGTGGAACTCAATGAGAAACACATGTGAAGGAGTGATTGAGGCACAAGCCATTGCTTGGTTCAGTCAAGGATGCCGGAGAGGATCACCTTTGTGGCAAAGGCTGCAGAGAAGCATGCCCACAACCTTGGCGGAAATGATACGTGGCAGATAGCTATGCATTGGGAGACCCAATGCAACCCGCAAGCAAGCTGAGCGGAGCAACAAACCGCATCATCAGCAATACCGGGATAACCGGAACAACAAAAAGGAAGATTTCCGATCGAAGATATGCATCACACAGCCACTGCAGCTGCGAAAATTATGACGAATGATCGGAAATTGGATCAGCCATGGCGGGTCCTAAGAAGCAAGGTCGAGAAGAAACCACGGCCAGAAAAAGAATTGGCAAGAGCATGTGAAATACACCATGGAAGCCGCCATGGACCAACCTTGCCGTTGGCACACGCCGAACCGGATCACCCGTCAAACCATCGACGAAGGATTGCTCTTGGACCAAGTACTTAATGCAAAAGGGCGGTGAAGATGCGCAAGGACAAGGGTGCGCCACAATGTTGCCGCCGCAAGATATGCTGCGCCAACAACAATTGCCACCACCACCACCACCACAGGAGCAAATGCTCTACCGACAACCTCGCCAAACAGCAGAATACCGCAAGTTAACCGGTGGAAGAGAATCGTGCCCAACCACCTCCACCGGCACCTTTGGGCCGTTTACGAAGACCCACACTTGTGCATGGTTGTCTTTGTCACCGAGCCAACCGACACAGGAGCGTGCATCGCGTTCCATGGAAGTGAACGCGGTGATGCCGGCAGTACCCAAGTACATGCTATGGTCGGATCGAAATAACATGGTGTCAAGGATCCCGAAAATCATGCCGAATCCGGGTGGATACGCTCTTGTTGTGGACCCAATCATGAAAGGGGAAACTCGAAGTAAAATTCAGCAAGGTGCTGATAGATAATGTAGCAACATAAACATCATGTACAAGCACACCATGCGTACGCTGGGCATAACGGAGAATATGTTGCAGCCAACTCACACAACATTCCATGGGATTGTTCCCGGTTTGTCTTGCCCCGATAGGAAGAGTTCTGGATGTGTCGTTTGGACGTGTAATTGTCGTGTTGAGAACATTGAGTTTGAGGTGGTGGACTTAGATAGTCCCTACCATGCATTGTTGGGGAGACCGGCATTGGCAGCTTTCATGGCATCAACCCATACGGCTTACCTCAAGATGAAGCACCTCGTGGACCCTTGACTGTGGTGGGAAACTATAAAGTCTCAATGAAAACCGCTTCCGCCGGATCAAACTGGTGAGTCACTGGTGATAGCGGAAGAAAAGAAAGAATGCAAAGCTGTTGCGCTGGCTCAGTCCTCAAAGTTGAGCTTAGCGGCAATGAGTGGAAACTTAGGCATTCAAGCCGACAAGCGAGACAAAGGACATTGTGCTGGATCCGGCTTATGACGCACCGTTCGTTGGTGCCGGCCTCTCAACATGGGAGCGCGCTCGTCAGCTTCCTCCGTGAGAATCGGAACATCTTTGCCTGGTCTCATATGACTTGGTAGGAGTTCCGAGGCTGGCTGAGCACTCTCTAAACGTCCGAAAGATGTAAGTGGTGCGTCAACCTTTGCGCCGGTTCGCAGAAGATAGGAGGAAAATCATTGGAGAAGAAGTGACAAAGCTGTTAGTTGCCGGTTTCATCGTGGAGGTCACGCACACAAAGTGGCTGGCTAATCCGGTGATGGTCGAGAAGAAAAAAGATGAGAACCTGGAGGCACAAGCTCCAAAGGTGTGGCGCATGTGCATCGATTACCAACCTCAACAAAGCTTGCCCAAGAGATCTTTTCCCTTTCCCGAATCGATCAAGTGATTGATTCTCTTGCTGGTGTGAGTTGTTTGTCGTTCCTGGATCGTATTCCGGCTTCCACCAAATCCTAAAAAGAAGATCATAAAAACTGCGTTCATTACCGCACGGGGCTTATTGCTATGTTACAATGCCTTTTGGTTTGCGCAACGCCGGTGCAACGTACTGTATTGTATGCTAAAATGCTTGTTTGATCAAATCGGAAAGAATGTGCAAGTTTATGTGGATGATATTGTGATAAAAACTAAAGTAAAAGATACCTTAATCGATGACATCCGACAAACATTTGATAACCTAGAGGCGGTTCGGATGAAACTCAATCCGGCAAAGTGCACCTTGGTGTCCCTGTCGCAAAGTGCTCGGTTTCTTGTGTCAAGTCGGGGCAGTGAGGTCAATCCGGTAAAAATCCGGGCAATAGAAAGAATGACTATTCCACGAACCGAAAGATGTGCAAAAGTTTACCGGAAGCTTGGCATCGCTAAGCCGGTTCATAATGAGGAGAAAAGGCCTTGCCACTCTATGCTTTGATGAAAAAATCGGATACTTTTCCACGGACCACGAGGCGCAGCGTTTAAAGAATTGAAAAACATACTCGTAACGGCCCCGATCTTGGCCTCGCCCTTGGAAAGAGAGCCTATGTTGCTTTATATAGCGGCAACGAACCGGGTGGTTAGTGTTGTGGTTGTGGTGGAAAGAGAAGGAAGGAAAAACCGTCCAGAGGCCGGTACTACCTGAGCGAGGTGCTCTCCTCATCAAAGCAAAACTACCCACACTTCCAAAAAATGACATGGCGTGTTATGGCCGCCAGAAGCTCCTATGAAGGTGGTGAGTGAGGCACCCATCTCCGATATCATGGGTAACAAGGATGCCAGCCGTATTGCAAAATGGGCAATTCAGCTATCACCGTATGTGCCGGTGTATGAAAGAAGAGATGCCATAAAGTCGCAAGCTTTAGCTGATTTCTTGGTCGATTGGGCGGAGATACAATACAAGCCGCGGATCACAAAATAGAGTACCGGAAGATGCACTTTGACGGATCCAAACTCAAAGAAGGTCCGGGTGCCGGTGTGGTACACTCCTCGGCTAAGGGAGATCACCTCCGGGTATGTTTTACAAGTACACTTCAGGGGCATCAAACAACGTCATTGAATATGAAGCTCGATACATGGGCTTAAGGTCGCAAAAGAAATCGAGCGCCCGGATCATTTGCTACGGTGATTCAGATCTGGTGGTGCAACAGTGTTCCGAGATTGGGATGCAAAAGATGCAAACATGGCCTCATACCGGTTCCATGTACAAGATTGCCGGCTTCTTCAAGGGTGCGAGTTTCACCATGTGCCGCGAGCTGAAAATGAAGCCCGGATGCTCTATCCAAGTTGGGCTCATCTAGGCAAGAAATTCCCCCCCGGAATAGCCTTAGCACATCTAAGAATTCCATCAATCAAGCCAAGCCCGGAGTCGGAATCAATTTTCGTACAGGAGTCGCATGTGGTGCCAATGGAGATTGACGAAGGAAACCCGGGACTGTACTGCAAACTGGGATGCATCCCATGCTCGGAAGAGGCAATGCTCGTGGACAGCATGGACATAGACATGCGGTGTTTGTGGTTAGAGAAGCACCATCCAGGTTAAACCTATTAAGGAATTCTAGTCAACGGCACCTTGCCGGTTGACGAAAATGAGTCCAGAAGGATACAAAGGAGGTCCAAAGCTTACACTATCATCAACGGTGAGGCATACAAAAGAAGTGTTACCGGTGTCCTACAAAGATGTGTGGAGCCGGAAGAAGGAAGAGAAATGCTTGAGGAGATTCATCGAGGAGAATGCGGGCACCACGCCTCGTCAAGGGCACTGGTGGCAAAAGTGTTCGGCATGGATTCTATTGCCAACGGCTTTGGAAAATACGGGAGGATATGGTAAGAAAATGCAATGGGTGCCAGTACGCCAAGCAAAACCATACCCAGCATCCGGTTTAAAAACCATACCCCTAACCTGGCCATTCCTGTCTGGTGGCTGGACATGGTTGGACCATTTAAAACCGCGGGAAACATGACCCACATCTTGGTAATGGTGGATAAGTTTACCAAGTGGTGGAAGAGAAGCCTATCGCAAAATGTGATGGCCACACAGCAGTAAAGTTCCTAAAAGATATAATTCTGCGGTATGGATACCCACATAGTATCATAATCGACAATGGCACAAACTTTGCTCAAGGAGAGTTCAAACGATTTTGTGAAGACAAGAACATCCGGTTGGATTTGTGCTCGGTGGCGCACCCTCAAGGCAACGGCCAAGTTGAAAGAACGAATGCTTTGGTACTTTCCGGTATCAAACCAAGACTCGTTGAAGCGATGGAAAAATCGCGGGATGTTGGATCGATGAGCTACGTCGTCTGTGGAGTCTAGAACAACTCCGAACGGTCTACCGGGTACACGCCATTCTTCATGGTTTATGGAGCAGCGGTCATACCAACCGACATTCTCCATGATTCCCCAAAGTGCAACTCTATACCGAAGAAGAGGTAAAGGAGGCCGGGAAAATGATGTGGACTTGCTAGAAGAAGCAAGAGAACTAGCTCTGGCAAGAACAACCATTTATCGACAAAACCTCAGAGCTATCATAGCGGAAGGTTAATCCAAGAGTGTTCCGAGAAGGGGACCTGGTGCTACGCCTGGTGCAGCGCAGCGAAGGCCGGCACAAACTTTCCCCTCCATGGGAAGGACCTTTCATTGTGAGCAAGGCTCTCCACAATGATGCCTATTACCTAATTGACGAATGGAAGAAAGGAAAGGCGGACAAGTCAGGAGAGGAGACCAAACGCCCATGTAATGTAGCTTTGTTGCGTCCCTTCTACTCTTGAAGTGGTGCTGTAAGAGTTCCTTTTTGTACCTTAACTATGAATAAAAGATGTCGGAACCTCGAATGAATCTCGGGGACTACCCTTATTAAGTTGCATGAAACATGTTTATTTTTTCTGTTGCCGGTTGCTTATTGAACGTTTTTTCTTTCCGGTTTAGTAATGTGCTAGACCATACCGGAGTCTTCGACTCTGCTGTTGTCCATAACTTGGCTTCATGGCAAGCAAGATAAACCGGTAGGGGATAAGCACATGAACCGCGGAAAGAGAGAGAGCAGGAAAGAACAATCCGGAAAAAGTTTAACTAACCCGGTTATACCGGTTTTTTGCAAAAATTTCGAGTTATTTCTAAGTTCAAGAAAATGCTTGCTTGGTAAAAGAACTTTGTGCTCATACGCCAAAAATGCCCAGAGAAGGTAGGCAGAGCCAAGGCAAAAGAGCCAAGTATGCATCAATTGGATGCGGAAACAATTTCGAAATCATTGCAGTGCAAGAAAAAGCAAATCAACAAGCAAATATCTTAAGACAAACATAACTTAATAAGTTACCCAGCTTACCGGCATAAAAGTTGCAGCACAAACCAAAAGGTTAAGTCTTATCTTACATCATAAACCCCGGCATACCGGTAGAATTTAACAAGTTTCATGACAAGGTAATCAGGAATAGGTGATCAGGCAGCGGGGGCTTCGGGGAGGCGGCGCCGCATCAGGAGTTGGCGGTGGCACGTCCTCGCCTTCATCTTCCTCCTCCTCGCTCGGATAATCTTTGACATCTTCGGGAGGGGATGAAGGTGCGCATGTCGGCATACTCCGCGATGTGGTACGCACGGTCCTGCCGCTTAGCGGTAAGAACAGGATCCACATCGAGGAGCACCTTCACGCACGCCCGATGAAAGCATCCAGGTCCCGGCTCCGGATACCGGGAGCGGGGCGATGCGGAGCGCGGAGTCCGCTCCGGCACGGGCGGCGAGCACCGCCACTCCCGGATCCTTGCGGGCACCTTTAACCGGTCGGTCGATGAGGGAGAAGGTTTCCGCACCGCTTCACCGGCCAAAGGGTCTTGAAAAGCTGGGAGGCTACTTCGGGGATATCGGAAAGGTTCCGATCCACCGAGCGCATGTGGGAGATCCGCGGCTCAGAGTAACCAAGTGATCATAAGGATCCCAAGGTGCACCCAAGTTGTTGCCGCCTGCTGTGCCCGGTGCTCGCAAACTTTATGGCATGGGCTGGGAGTCGGAAGAGCCCTACGAAACAAACGAAAGCTAAGTATATGATACCGGAATGAATAAGCTTGAAAACGGAAAAGAGAAAAGGAGAAACATACGGAGGGCAAGCGCGTCGTCCGCGTGACCAGAAGGTCGTCCTTCGTTCCGCTTTCAGCCGCGCAACCTCGCCCTCGGCGCTTCGCCTTCCTGGCCTCCTCCGCGGCAGCTTTGTGCGCTGTTTTTGCCTCGGCTGCTTTCAGCGCCTTGGCGCCCTCTTCCAGCTCAACACCACGTTGGCGTTGCCGGCATCCTCCGGCGCCTCGTTTAGCCTGGCCTCCGCGGCAGCCTTGGCGGCCTTCAGCTCCTCGGCACCGGACTCCGGCCTGCATGGTCCTTGAGCTCTCTGGAGATCTCCTTTTGGGCGTCCAAGGCCTTCTGGTGATCCCGGATGAGCTGCTCCTTTTCAGCTAAGAGCCGGAAGAGAAGATATTAGCAAAACACAAAGGCAGGTGAGAAGCAAGTCAACCGGAAAGATAAAAGTTGTACCTTGGAGTTTGGCAACCTGGTCCTTGAGGGCCTCAATGGAGGCTTCCGGAATAGCTATTATGCGAAAAACTTGTAAGTCACAAAGAAAAGAAAAACCTTCCGGTAAAAGGATGTCGGAAGTGCGAGAACTTACCTAGGCACTTGCTGTGCGCTTCAGCAAGGCTCCGGTGCTCCCATAGAAGCTCCTCAAAGAGAGCTTTCCGGGCGTCGGCCGTGCTCTATTTAAGGAAATGATGTTAGTGAAGAACGAAGGATTTTAACCCGAAACTCGGGGAAGCCGGTTTCATGCATTTCTAGTTAGTTTTACGCTAAGAGTGAGCTCTCAACCCAAAACTCGGGGACTGGGAGTTTGCGGCGTCTTTTAAAAGAGAGTTTTGCGCTAAAAGCAAGCTCTCAACCCAAAACTCGGGGACTGGGAGTTTGCGGCGTCTTTTAAAGAGAGTTTTGCGTAAGAGCAAGCTCTCAACCCAAAACTCGGGACTGGGAGTTTGCGATAACAAAGATGCCGGTTTCGGAAATTCTTAAAAGGGTTTTGCGCTAAGAGTTGCACTCTAAACCCAAAACTCGGGGGGGGAGGATAGACAAGATCCGGAAAGAAGAAAACCGACATCAAGAAAATTTACGAGAGAAGTTGATAAAACTTACCACCACGTTGGCGGTGGCGTCGTACCACGCGCTGTCGAACTCCTTCACGGCACGCTTGAGGCGCGAAGTGTTCTTCAAGAGCGAGGCGGCGGGGATCTGGCGCTGGGAGGCGGTCCTTCCCCAAGCCGCGGGTAGCTGCGGAGATAGTTCCAGCGCTTTGCATAAGGGAGGAGAGGCCCCAAGTCTTGGCCTCCGCGCTTAAGCTCAACGATCCGGCCCAAGAGGCCGGAAGGTTTGTCTTGGACCACCATGGCGGCAGGCCCGGTGTGCAGCACTAAGGGCTGCGGGCCGCTTGAGCGCTGCCGTGGCCTTTCCGCGCGACACCCCGGCAGAGATAATTCGGTGATCTTGAGGGCCGCGGCGGCGCGCTTAGGCGCATCGCGAAGCTCCTTGGGTCGGTGGAGGCGTTGGCGTGGGCCCGGTTGCCTCAGGAGCAGAGGTTTGTGGCGGCGGCGGTGCGAAGTTTCCGGCGCGGAAGCTTCCGGCGCGGTCTTGGAGGAGGTTTTCTTCCTTTTCTTCTTCTCAAGGACGGGAGGAACAGAGGGTTCCGCCCGCCGCCGGTTCTTTTCGGCGCCCATTTGGCGCCGGCTGTCTTGGTCTCGGAGGGGAGGCAAGTCCTCCTCCGCGGGGGATCGCGGTGTAGGGGCCGCGCACCCTGAACTTGTTGTGCCCCCAGAGGAGGCGGAGGTGTTCGGCACCAGATGGTGCCGGGCTGGAGTGAGGAGAGAGTGAGGTCTGGCCGGCGGCAGAGCCCTCAGGCCAGGGCCAAGCTTGAGCGCGGGGCTGAAAGAAATAAAAGGAGAAGGTTGGGAAAAGAGTAGCCGGAAAAGAACTTGGTGAAAACAGGCAAGCGGAAAAAGAAGCCTTACCGGTGGCCGTCGGCATCGCTTGCCCTTGCGGCGCCTCATGGCAACGACCTTACCCGCGACGGGCTCGGTCCGGAAGCGTTTGGCAGGAGGAGCTTGGCTTGAGCCGGCATCGGAGGCCGGCGTCTTGTTCTTCTGGCCCTGGGCCATGAGTTTGTCCACAAACTCTTTGCCCGCCTCGGCCTGCAGTGGCGCCACATGCTCATGGACCTGTGGGTTGAGGTTGGCTGAGGGCACATCTATAGAAGAACAATAGCAAAATAATATGAGAGGAATGAAAGAAAAGCTACCTCAAGAATGGTCAATTCATCAGACGAACCGGAAGGTTCCGGCGGAGCTTTGCCAAGGCGCGCGGCTGGAGTCCGGCCCATCTTCAAGTCCTTCCAGAAGATGACGGGGTCGGGGTCAAACTTGTCGAGACCGCGCTTCCGGCAACGGCCTCGCTTGTCGGATTCGATGCGGGGGAAACGGTCCTTGGCCTGAGAAAACAAAAAGGAAGAAGAGGTTAGCCGCAATAAAGCTTCCGGAGAACCGACCCGAGTTATGTAATTTCTTACTTCTTGGGTCGGAGGGTTAGTGGAGCTAAGGCGGAGGCCCCATTTCTTCGGCATGGAGGTCTGCAGATCTGCCTGGCCTTGAGGACGACGTCCTTCTTGTTGAGAGGGAGGCCGGTGATCTTGGTAGGATCGCCGGGACCGTACATCTCGCACATCTTGTGGGCGCGGCGCTTAAGAGGAAGCACCCGCGCGAGAAGGTGCGGATGATGTCGTCGGAGCAGAGGTTGGTGTCCTTCATGCGCTGTTTCATGAAGCGTATAATCCGGTTTGTCTCGTTATGAGACTCCTTCGGATTGTAGCTCCGTTAGTCTTGGTGGGCGGCGCTGGATCAGAAGGAGCAGATCAATGAGATCGCGGCGCCGTTGTTCCTAACATAGAAGAAGGTCCCTTGCCATGACCGGCATGACTCGAGACCAGAGAATTTGAAGAAGGGGCTCGCTTGACGAGAGCCAATGATGCAGGACCCGCATTGTACGGGGGGTTTAGGTTTCGGAATGTCTAAGCCCGAACGGAATTAATCCGAAGGGCGAAGAATCGAGCAAACGTCTCGCGAGTGGGACGATGCCGATGTATGCCTCCATGAAGGTGACATAGCAAGAAAGGTAGAAGATGGCGTTGCCGGGAAGATGGTGAGGTTGGAGTTTGTAGAAATCGAGAAAATCCCGGAAAAAGGAAGAGACGGGGAGGCCGCCGCGCTCGAAGTGAGCGAGAAAGACAACGCGTTCGCCGGGTTCGAGCACCGGTTCAATCTCGTCGGCGGGAATCCGGCAGGTTACTCCTTCCGGAATCCTCCGGGACCGGTCTACCAATCAATCTCGTATTGACTAACGCTGGAGCCCATCCAGGCTCCGCGGGTGACCTCGGAAAGATCAGCGCCGGAAGCTTGGCTAGAGCTTCCGGCATCTTGTTCTTGGGCGCTATCGCTTTCCATCTGCGCGAGATCTGCGCTGACCCCGTCACTGGGTTGCTGGAGGAAGAAGTGGAAATGTATTGTTCGGAAGACATTCGGATTTGAGAGTTTTCGGTATCTACTCGGAAAAACAGATTCCCCAAGAACTACCCCCGTGAGAAGATCTACGAAGGAGAGAAAAAGCAAAGAAAAGGAAAGAATAAATATGCTTTCAACTCGAGATCTAAACTGCAAGCAAAAGAGGAGTAAACATGAGTAAGGCCTAACCTGGGGCGGCAGAGTCGCAGATGGAGAGGTTCGCCGGCGTTTGTACGAGCTTGCTGTAGGCGTAGGGGTCCGTCGACGGTGGGGCGGAGACGAACTTGAAGAAGCTCCAATGTCGTGGCCGAGAGAAAGGCGCCGCGGAAGTTTCTCCCGCGGTGAAGTCCGGCGGCGTCCGGCGGCGCGCTGGTGAAGGTTTGCTGGGCGGCGGGACTCGAGCGAGCAAAAGGAGCGGCGGAGGCGTACGAGCAAGGAGCAGTACTGCCACGAAGCAGGAGGAATGCGAAGAGGAAGGAGAAGGGGCGGTTTGACCTTATAAAGAAAAAGAAGTGGGCTAAAAAACCGCCGAACCGTAGCGGTTCAGCCCATGGGCCGCGACGGTTCGCCCCGCGTATCGCCACGTGGCGCAATGATACACGCGCGGAAGAGAAGAGCACGGAGGCGCACACGGATCCGGAGAAGTGGTTGGGATCCGCTGCGAAGCTTAATGCAGCGCGGAAGCCGAACGGAAGTGACCCACGACAGCGCGTCGATCCCAGTGTGCATGTCTCACAGGGCGCGGGACCCGATATATTCTCGACTTCGCCGAGGAAGTATTAAATGACCGAGATGCCGGAAGATAAGCTGCCGGAGAGTGCCTTGCAAAGAGAGAAGGCATGAGTCCGGGCAAAGATGCCAGAGCCAAATTGAGCGCCGGATGGATTAAACCGGTATACAAGAACATGAGAACCTGGCATGGTCTGTTGGATAGAATCCGCCGGACTATACTTCGGGGACTAATGTTGGGGGGATGACCGCAATGCCAAAGGCATGCCAAACCGGATGGTCTTATCCATCAAGATACCGGTTTAATATTTATACCGGAACTCAAAGATAGAATTTGGCTAAGTAAGCTAAGCCGGTATCCCCAAGAGGGGTATGCCGGATCGGGAAGGAAAGATACCGGAGCACCGGAAGGAAGAGCGTGTCAGCTGACTGGTCAAAGATTCCGTCAGAGCTAAAAGACAAGGATGAGCTAAGCAAAGTAGCTTTAAACGAAGGCCTGAAGACAAAGAAGAGGATGACGGCCAAAGAAGCCGGAGGACGTCAGCCTCTGTTTAAAGAAGACCCCGGTGTCATCTATGATTAAAGTAGCTTTATAAAGTATCTTTGTAAAGTAGTTTGTCTAGTCAAAGATCCCATTAGGGTTTCTTGTCCTGTAAGCCACCCTCTCCCCTATATAAGGAGGGGGCAGCCTCTTTCATACGTGCGTGACATTAGAGAGAAAACCATGTAAGCTAAAACTTGTATCATGTGGAGATCAATGAAGATAGTGATCTAGAGCGAGTTCTTCCTTGTGTCTTTCTTCTTCAACCTCTGGCCTTGGCCAAGTTCTTGAGGAAACCATCCGGAAGTTCGTCCCATCTAGTCGCAAACCCTCCCCCGAATCCTCTAGCGTCCATTCGGCCCCAAGATAAGCCATCCTATGGCATCTGCGTTACCGACGAACTTTGTCCTGTCCCGATTCAATGGAGGCATGAACCCACTATCGAGCATAAATACCCTCTTGGAGTTACAAGTATCAACTTGGCCAGAGCCTCTACTAGCAACGGAGAGCATGCAAGAACATAAACAACACATATATGATAGATTGATAATCAACTTGACATAATATTCTATATTCATCGGATCCCACCAAACACAGCATGTAGCATTACAAATAGATGATCTTGATCATGTTAGGCAGCTCACAAGATCTAAACATGATAGCACAAGAGGAGAAGACAACCAACTAGCTGCTGCTATGGACCCATAGTCCAAGGATGAACTACTCACGCATCAATCCGGAGGTGGGCATGGTGATTTAGAGCCCTCCGGTGATGATTCCCCTCTCCCGGCAGGGTGCCGAAGGCGATCTCCTGAATCCCGAGATGGGATTGGCGGCGGCGGCGTCTCTGGAAGGTTTTCCGTATCGTGGCTCTCGGTACAGGGGTTTCGCGACGAAGGCTATAAGTAGGCGGAAGGGTAGGGTTGGAGGCGGCGCGAGGGGCCCACACCATAGGGCGGCGCGGGCCCCACCAAGGCCACGTGGCCCTGTGGTGTCGGCGCCTCGTCGCCCCACCTCGTATCCCTTTCGGTCTTCTGGAAGCTTCGTGGAAAAATAAGACCCTGGGCATTGATTTCGTCCAATTCCGAGAATATTTCCTTTGTAGGATTTCTGAAACCAAAAACAACAACCGGCATCTTGTTAATAGGTTAGTGCCGGAAAATGCATAATAATGATGTAAAGTATGTATAAAACATGTGAGTATTGTCATAAAAGTAGCATGGAACATAAGAAATTATAGATACGTTTGAGACGTATCACTACTTGAAAATCAACCCTCATGATGACCAGAGTGTCGTCTGCGTACTGCAGCACCCGACAGGGGTCGCCAGGGACAAGGGGTGGCATAACAGCGGATCCTGACAGATGAGTTATTGCAGCACGTCTGTACCGAGAAGGAACAAGTAGGGCGACAAGGGATCTCCCTGATGGAGCCCCTTTTATAGTCAATCCAGGGACCAGGCACACCATTGAGAAGGACATCGGATTTTGACGAGGTGAGTATCATGTCCATCCAATCACACCAAAGAGGAGGGAAGCCCCTTGCAAGCATCACAGTTCACAGGCTCTGCCAATCAATGGAATCAAAGGCCTTCGAGAAGTCCAACTTCAGAAAAAGAGTGGGAGCTTTCTGTATGAAAAAACACTAAACCAGCTCGGTCGCAAACACGAAGTTCTCGGAGATACTCCTGCCAGAGAGGAATCCAGACTGATTTTCATCCACAAGCTTCCCAAGTTGAGACTGCGGACGAGTGGTGAGTGCTTTCCAAACATCTTATGGAGAGACACCCGACGGTAATCCTTAGGAGCGAGAACCCCCTCCGTCTTGGGTAGCAGAACCACATGTGCTCTTGATACGTCTCCAACGTATCTATAATTTCTTATGTTCCATGCTAGTTTTATGACAATACCTACATGTTTTGTTCACACTTTATGATGTTTTGATGCATTTTCCGGCACTAACCTATTAACAAGATGAAGCGCTTGATTTGTTCTGCTTTTTGGTTTCGAAATCCTACACAGAAATATTCTCGGAATGGACGAAACAAAAGCCCACGGTCTTATTTTTCCCGGGTTTCCGAAGACCGAAGAGATGAGAAGTGGGGCGACGGAGCCGCCACCAGGGGGTGGGCCTCGAGCCCCCTCCGATTCTGCCCTTCCGCCTACTTCTCCGTCGCGAAACCCTAGTACCGAGAGCCATGATACGGAAAAGTTCTGAGGCGCGCCGCCAATCCCATCTCGGGGTTCAGGAGATCGCCTCCGGCACCCTGCCGGAGGGGAATCATCACGGAGGGCTCTACATCACCATGCCCGCCTCCGGACTTATGCGTGAGTAGTTCATCCTTGGACTATGGGTCCATAGCATAGCTAGATGGTTGTCTTCTCCTCTTGTGCTATCATGTTTAGATCTGTGAGCTGCGAACGTGATCAAGATCATATTTTGTAATGCTACATGTTGTGTTTGGTGATCCGATGAATATGGAATACTATGTCAAGTTGATTATTGATCTATCATATATGTGTTGTTTATGTTCTTGCATGCTCTCCGTTGCTAGTAGAGGCTATGGCAAGTTGATACTTGTAACTCCAAGAGGGAGTATTTATGCTCGATAGTGGGTTCATGCCTCCATTGAATCTGGGAATGTGACAGAAAGTGGTATGTTTGTGCCACTAGGGATAAAACATCGATGCTTTGTCTAAGGATATTTGTGTTGATTACATTACGCACCATACTTAATGCAATTGTCGTTGTTTGCAACTAAACTGGAAGGTGGTTAGGCATAGATGCATGCTGGATGGCGGTCTATGTTCTTTGTCGTAATGCCCTGATTAAATCTCATAGTGATCATCATGATATGTATATGAATCTTTATTTGTCAATTGCCCACCTGTAATTTGTTCACCCAACATGATATTTATCTTATTGGAGAGACACCACTAGTGAACGTGGACCCCGGTCCATTCTTTTACATCTGAAATACAATCTACTGCAATATCTGTTCTCTGTTGTTCTTCGCAAACAAACATCATTCTCCACACCATACGTTTAATCCTTTGTTTTCAGCAAGCCGGTGATATTGACAACCTCACTGTTAAGTTGGGGCAAAGTACTGTGATTGTGTTGTGCAGGTTCCACGTTGGCGCCGGAATCACTGGTGTTGCGCCGCACTACTCTCCTCCACCAACAACCTTCACGTGGCCTTCATCTCTGGTTCGATAACCTTGGTTTTCTTTCTGAGGGAAACTTGCTGCTGTACGCATCACACCTTCCTCTTGGGGTTCCCAACGGACGTGTGCTTCACGCGTTATCAAGCTCTTTTTACGCCGTTGCCGGGGAGATCAAGACACGCTGCAAGGGGAGTCTTCCACATCCAATCTCTTTACTTTGTTTTTTTGTCTTGCTTTACTTTACTTTATTTTCTGTCTTGTTTGCTTTATATCAAAAACACAAAAAATTAGTTACTTTACTTTCTGTCTTGTTTGCTTTCTCTATATCAAAACACAAAAAAATTAGTTACTTGTTTTTACTTTATTCTTCTTGCTTAGTTTACTTTTATTACTGCTAAAATAGGTACTCCTGAAAATACTAAGTTGTGTGATTTCACTAGCACAAATAATAATGATTTTATAAGTACTCCTATTGCTCCACCTGCTACTGAGAATTTTATGAGATTAAACACCTTTACTGAATCTTGTTATGAGAGAGCAATTTTCTGGTGTTAGTTCTGATGATGCTGCCCATCTTAATAATTTTGTTGAACTTTGTGAAATGCAAAAGTATAAGGATATAGATGGTGATATTATAAAACTAAAATTGTTTCCTTTCTCCTTAAGAGGAAGAGCTAAAGATTGGTTGCTTTCTTTGCCTAAAAATAGTATTGATTCATGGACTAAATGTAAAGATGCTTTTATTGGTAAATATTATCCCCCTGCTAATATTATATCTTTGAGAAGTAGCATTATGAATTTTAAGCAATTTGATAATGAGCATGTTGCTCAAGCATGGGAGAGAATGAAATCTTTGGTAAAGAATTGCCCTACCCATGGACTAACTACTTGGATGATCATCCAAACCTTTTATGCAGGATTGAATTTTTCCTCGAGGAACCTATTGGATTCAGCTGCTGGAGGTACTTTTATGTCCATCACCTTAGGCGCCGCAACAAAGCTTCTTGATGATATGATGATCAATTACTCTGAATGGCATACTGAAAGAACTCCTCAAGGTAAGAAGGTAAATTCGGTTGAAGAAACCTCTTCTTTGGGTGATAAGATTGATGCTATTATGTCTATGCTTGTTAATGGTAGATCTCATATTGATCCTAATAATGTTCCTTTAGCTTCATTGGTTGCTCAAGAAGAGCATGTTGATGTGAATTTCATTAAGAATAATAATTTCAACAACAATGCTTATAGGAATAATTATGGTAACAACAACTATAGGCCATATCCTTCTAATAATGGTAGTGGTTATAGTAATTATTATGGTAATTCTTATAACAATAATAAGAGTGTACCCTCTGGTCTTGAAGTCATGCTTAAAGAATTTATTAGTACACAAACTGCTTTTAATAAAACTGTTGAGGAAAAGCTTGGTAAAATTGATGTTCTTGCTTCTAAGGTTGATAGTCTTGCTCTTGATGTTGATCTTTTAAAACTGAAAGTTATGCCTGATGAAGTTAAAGATACTAAGTTTGCTAAAACAAATGCTATCCAAGTTCAAATCAATGATAATATTAGAATGTTGGCTGAATTGCATGCTAGGTGGGAAGAGAAGAAAAAGAAAAACTTGCTAAAGAGAATAATGTAGCAAAAGTTTGGACTATTACCACCACTAGTAATGTTGATTCTTCACATGTTGCTAAACCTCCTACTATCAATGGTAAAATAATTGGTGTTGGCAATGTTTCTACTCCTAGTACAAAGCGTGCAAAATTGCCTGAAACTGCTGAAACTGTTTGTGATAATAGTGCTGAAATTTTTCAGAATGTTGTAGATCATAATGGTTTAGATTTTGATGATTGTCATATTACTGAAGTTATAATGTTCTTACAAAAACTTGCTAGAAGTCCTAATGCTAGTGCTATAAATTTAGCTTTTACAAAACATATTACAAATGCTCTCATTAAAGCTAGAGAAGAGAAATTAAAACTCGAAGCTTCTATTCCTAGGAAGTTGGAAGATGGTTGGGAGCCCATCATTAAGATGAAACTCAATGATTTTGATTGTAATGCTTTATGTGATCTTGGTGCAAGTATTTCCGTTATGCCTAAGAAAGTTTATGATATGATTGACTTGCCACCATTGAAAAATTGTTATTTGGGTGTTAATCTTGCTGATAATTCTCTAAAGAAACCTTTGGGGAGGATTGATAATGTTCGCATTATGGTTAACAATAACCTTGTCCCCGTTGATTTTGTTGTCTTGGATATTGAATGCAATGCATCTTGTCCTATTGTCTTGGGAAGACCCTTTCTTCGAACAGTTGGTGCTGTTATTGATATGAAAGAAGGAAATATTAAGTATCAATTCCCTCTCAAGAAAGGTTTGGAACACTTCCCTAGAAATAGAATGAAGTTGCCTTTTGATTCTATTATTAGAACAAATTATGATGTTGATGCTTTTTCTCTTGATGTTACTTGATTTGCACTTTCTGCGCCTAGCTGAAAGGCGTTAAAGAAAAGCACTTCTGGGAGATAACCCATGTTTTATTTTAGTACTGTATTGTTGAGTCTTGGAAGTTGTTAATACTGTAGCAACCTCTCCTTATCATGTTTTTGTGCCAAGTAAAGTCTCTATAGTAAGGTTGATACTAGATTTGGATTTCTGCGCAGAAACAGATTTGCTGTCTGTCACGAATTCGCGTCCTTCTCTCTGTAGAGGAATCAAAACAATCTGCCAATTTACGTGCGTGATCCTCAGATATTGACGCAACTTTCATTAGTTTTGAGTTTTTCCATCTGAGCAATTTAAGTGCCTTAGAAAAATTCGTCTTTACGGACTGTTCTGTTTTGACAGATTCTGCCTTTTTATTTCGCATTGCCTCTTTTGCTATGTTGAATTGATTTCTTTGTTCCATTAACTTTCAGTAGCTTTGTGCAATGTCCAGAAGTGTTAAGAATGATTATGTCACCTCTGAATACGTGAATTTTTGATTATGCACTAACCCTCTAATGAGTTTGCTTTATGTTTGGTGTGGAGGAAGTTTTCAAGGGTCAAGAGAAGAGGATGATACAATATGATCAAGAAGAGTGAAAAGTCTAATCTTGGGGATGCCCCCGTGGTTCATCCATGCATATTTCAAGAAGACTCAAGCATTTAAGCTTGGGGATGCCCAAGGCATCCCCTTCTTCATCGACAACTTATCAGGTCACTTCTAGTGAAACTATATTTCTTATTCCATCACATCTTATGTTCTTTACTTGGAGCATCTTTTTGCTTTTGTTTTTGTTTTGGTTTGAATAAAGTTGGATCCCAGCAATCTTTGTATTAGAGATATACACGCTCCGCTTTTTCATTTGAACACTTGTGTTCTTACTTATGCTTTAATGTTCATGGTGAAGGCTGAAAATTGCTTCGTTGATTGCTATTTGGTTGGAATCAGAAAATGCTTCATATGGTCTTGATAATTTGATACTTGGCAATTGTTTTGAGCTTTCATAGATCATGTTTAAGCTCTTGCATCGTGTAGTTTAAATCTATTAGTGGAGAACTACTGTAGAGCTTGTTGAAATTTGGTTTGCATGATTGGTCTCTCTAAGGTCTAGATATTTTCTGGTAAAAGTGTTTGAACAACAAGGAAGACAGTGTAGAGTCTTATAATGCTTGCAATATGTTCTTGTGTAAGTTTTGATGTACCTATTCATACTTGTGTTTGCTTCAAACAACCTTGCTAGCCAAAGCCTTGTACTGAGAGGAAATGCTTCTCGTGCATCCAAACACCTTGTGCCAAAACCCATGCCATTTGTGTCCACCATATCTACCTACTATGTGGTATTTTTCTGCCATTCCAAAGTAAATTACTTGAGTGCTACCTTTAAAATTTCATTCCTTTGTCTTTGCAATATATAGCTCATGGGAAAATAGCTTAAAAACTATCGTGGTGATGAATATGTAGCTATGTATCTTAGTTCTTATATGTTGCTTGTTGAGCGGTAACCATGTTTGGGGACGCCATCAACTTTTACACCTTTGTTGAATATCATGTGAGTTGCTATGCATGTTCGTCTTGTCTGAAGTAAGGGTGATTTATCATGATCAAGTGGTTTGAGTATGCATATTGTTAGAGAAGAACATTGGGCCGCTAACCAAAGCCATGTATCATGGTGGAAGTTTCAGTTTGGACATTAATCCTCAATCTCTTATGAGAATATTATCGTTGTTGAATGCTTATGCATTAAAGAGGAGTCCATTATCTGTTTTCTATGTTGTCCCGGTATGGATGTCCTTAGTTGAGATCTATCAAAAACGAGAAATCAAATGCGATCTATCTCCTTGGACCTTTGTACAGGCGGCATAGAGGTACCCCTTTGTGACACTTGGTTGAAACATATGTTATGCAATGATAATCCACGTAAATCCAAGCTAATTAGGACAAGGTGCGGGCACTATTGGTATTCGATGCATGAGGCTTGCAACTTGTAGGAAGTTTTATGCATAACACATATGAATTATTACTACCGTTGACAAAGTTGTTTCTATGTTTTCAAAATAAAAAGCTCTAGCACAAAAATAGTAATCCATGCTTCCCTGCGAAGGGCCTTTCTTTTACTTTATGTTGAGTCAGTTTACCTACTTCTTTCTATCCTAGAAGCAAACACTTGTGTCAACTGTGTGCATTGATTCTTACATGTTTACTTATTGCACTTGTTATATTACTTTATGTTGACAATTATCCATGAGATATACATGTTACAAGTTAAAAGCAATTGCTGAAACTTAATCATCCTTTGTGTTGCTTCGAATCCTTCTACTTTGAATCTATTGCTTTATGAGTTAGCTCTTATGCAAGTTTTTTTGATACTTGTCTTGAAAGTACTATTCATGAAAAGTTTTGCTATATGATTCAGTTGTTTAGTCATTATCTTTGTTAGCAATCTATTGCTTCGAATCACTCCATTTATCTCATATGCTTTAAAATAATGTTGATCAAGATTATGTTGGTAGCATGTCACTTCAGAAATTATTATTTTTTATCGTTTACCTACTCGAGGGCGAGTAGGAACTAAGCTTGGGGATGCTTGATACGTCTCCAACATATCTATAATTTCTTATGTTCCATGCTAGTTTTATGACAACTAGCACAGTGGCCCTCGCAAATGCGAGGGCATCACCTTTAGTCCTTCATCCTTTGTCTAACAAATTAACTACTTCATACATGTTCACATTAGAAACTTTTGATTTTGTTACCACGAAACGTGTCATATAAAATGTCACATTTGTGGCAACTTCTTTATCATGTTAAATTTTTGATACATTTTCCTAAATGTTACATTAATGATAATACATGTTATATTTATATCAAATTGTGAGCTAGCACATACTATGTATTTTATATTATATGAACACGTGAGTTGTTTGTTTGTCGCTTTTAGGTGTACATTTATCTCGTTATTCCGTATAGTATATCCAAATAATGATTGGTGTCCAGATAGCAATGATGGGATTGTATTTAGGTCATGTTTTAATGGGATTGTCAAAATATATTAGCTTACTAAGTGAAATGATTTTGTTTACTTGTTAACGGTTAGACAAACTGCGAGAATTTTCATTTGAATAACTATCTCTAGACTCTAGACCCTTGTTTCTCTCATGTCCTCATTTCAGTTCGAACTATGTAACGTATTATACATGGACGTGGTCTTTCCGATGCAACTTTGACTTTATAAAAAAGAGTGGATTCCACTTTTTACCCTATAATT
This sequence comes from Lolium multiflorum, assembly GCA_030979885.1. Taxonomy (NCBI): domain Eukaryota; kingdom Viridiplantae; phylum Streptophyta; class Magnoliopsida; order Poales; family Poaceae; genus Lolium; species Lolium multiflorum. Next base: position 27,011,441 of record CM061749.1, on the reverse strand, counting down.
GTGCATTTGTAACACATATTACCCCATTCAGAAAAACTTCTACCAAAATATCCAATTTAGGAGAATTTGCATCATGAATATGTTTCTTTGGTCAACACACATTCTTATTGAATTACTTAATGCACACATTTGTGTGCAAACTTCAAACCATTTCTCTCTAATAACTAATACATTCAAACTTGAAAAATTGTTTTACTACAAAATTTATTTCGCGGTAAAATATAAAAATCACTATTTTCTTCACTGCATACATATTCATGCCTTTCATAGAAAAACACTTTTTTGGAGGATCAAGTTTGCTTTTTGCACATACCACAAAGGTTATGTGTTGCATGAAAATTTACATAAAAATGAGGACAATGACATATGGACGCATCACTTTCTTTGATTTTTTGACACTTCTAACATAATTTTTTCACACCAAAAATATACTTTTGGGAGATGATTTGATTATACGGTGTCCTTTCAATGATTAATCCAAGGGAAGTAAGCTAACAGACAACCGTGAATATTTTCCTTTGATAAACACCAAATCAGTATTGATTTACTTCGCTTACGTGTTTATGTTGAAATTTCAAGTATTTTCTCTCTTAAGATTTAGGTGTGAAAAGTTTTACTATTTAATTTACTCCAAAGCGTGCATCTAGTTTTGTGTTTCATATTTTAGTTGGCAATATTGTTTACTTTGGGGCGGGCCTTTTGGCACCGGAGCCTATGCTCCTGACTGCCTGAGATGAACAGTAAAATGTTATAACTTTTTTTTTGCAAAAAATAAATATTATTTTCTTTTATATGTGTACGAAGGTTCACGGAGAATGAAAGACATGTCAATGTTCTGAAAATATTGGAGCATGGCCGCATGGGATTTATATTTTGTATAGATCACAAAGCTTATATTTTTTTCATGAAAAAATACATGTGCACTTAGATGACAGACATGTAGTAGCATAGGTACAGTTTGTTTAGATATTTAATCACTATAATTTTATAATTTATTTTACTTCATAGCACGTTAATTTTTTGAACGAATTTGGATATCTGTTGTCTTTTCATTATCTTGTATACTCGGTCATGTACATATGCATATGGAGCAGCATATAGCTTGGCATATTTTTTCTATCCATGTCATAGTTAGTGATGTGTGTAGTTAGCCAATACCGTATATACGCCTTGAGACACCAGTATGAATCGACTAATTAAAAACTCTATCGGTCAAGTACATGAGTTGCTTTTATAGTCGTATTCACCACAAATTTCATGATCGCACACTCCATTAAACATGATTCCAATGTAATATGGTATATAAATTTGAGGCGAAAAAAGATTAGATATAAATTCTAGTTGTTTAATTTGATACGGACTCTTCCGTTATATAGAGTTAAAGAATTGTATATCTCTTGGACTCTCCAATCTCTCTTTAAATTCTATCCTTAAATAATTAATTAATATTTTATATTGTATTATCAGATCTTCCAACTGAATCACCACTCGTCTAGCTATCTTTTTTCTTTTTGAATCACGTCTAGATTCATTAGCCCGGTAGCGAGCATTTTTTTTTTTGGAGGGACTCTATTCTCCGTACGTTTCCTTATTATCTGTCATATGGATCTTTCTTTTGAAATCACGTTAGCTGGGCTTAGGTACGTAACCTTTTCAATGTAAAAATAGATCAGACTCCCTTTATTCTAGTAATCAACTCAGGCCTTTATTGTTTCCAACGTGTCAAACGGACCTACACTGTTACGTAACTAATAATCTTTCGTTAAATCGCAGCCACTAATTTTAGATCTAACCATTAAAATAATTAAGATGATGTGGATCAACCTAATGGCTCTATTAAATATCCGTATTTTACTTTTAGTATATAATAGATACCTACATGTTTTGTTCACACTTTATGATGTTTTGATGCATTTTCCGGCACTAACCTATGAACAAGATGCCGAAGCGCCAGTTCCTGTTTTCTGCTGTTTTTGGTTTCAGAAATCCTACAGAAATATTCTCGGAATTGGACGAAACAAAAGCCCACGGTCTTATTTTTCCACGGAGTTTCCAGAACACCGAAGAGGATACGAAGTGGGGCCACGAGGAGCTGCCACCATAGGGCGGCGCGACCAAGGAGGGGCCCGCGCCCCTCGAGCCCCCTCCGACTCTGCCCTTCCGCCTACTTAAACTCTCCATCGCGAAAACCCTAGTACCGAGAGCCACGATACGGAAAAAGTTACTGAGACGCCGCCGCCACCAATCCCATCTCGGGGATTCAGGAGATCGCCTCGGCCCTGCCGGAGAGGGGAATCATCACCGGAGGGCTCTACATCACCATGCCCGCCTCCGGACTGATGCGTGAGTAGTTCATCCTTGGACTATGGGTCCATAGCAGTAGCTAGATGGTTGTCTTCTCCTCTTGTGCTATCATGTTTAGATCTTGTGAGCTGCCTAACATGATCAAGATCATCTATTTGTAATGCTACATGGTTGTCTTCTCCTTTTTTTTAGTTCCTCCTTGATGAAAATTTCGTCGAGTTCCTCCTTGAAGAAAATTTCTTCGGGTCCTCCTTGAGGATAATTCTTCGGGTCATCCCTGAGGATAATTCTTCGGGTCCTCCCTGAGGATATTTCTTCGGGTCATCCCTAAGGACAATCCTTCGGGTCCTCCCTGAGGTTAATTCTTCGGGTTCCTCCTTGGGGATAATTCTTCGAGTTCCTCCTTCGGGAAAATTTTGTCGGGTTCTTCTATTATATACTTTGAAATTTGCTTTCTCCTGCACCAATAAACAACCTTTTTCTATCTTTTTCTTGACTCTCTTTTTCGCATGCGGTGTCAGATGCTCGGATTCGATGATATGTAAAGTAAATTTATGCCGCACAGCCCACGAGTGTCGGGTGCGACGAAAGTAAACGATAATCAACTTTGTGCAAAATAAAAGAACACTTAGTTTTTTGGACACGACGAAGTCGATGCATAATGAAGTTTTCTAGTGTAGATAAGAAATCTAGCCAAAGTAGAAACCACCAAAGAGCAAAAGTGGATGCCGCGAAATTGTTGATGAAGAAATAGCCGAGCCCCCGAGCGTTGCTGAGGTGATGTCATGATTGTTCCTTAGACGCCGTGTCACAGTTGTTACTCGGGGCGAAGTCGTTGTCGAGCCCCCGAGTATTATCCGCGTCGCCGAAAGAAATTTTCGGAATTGCGGTGTCATATAAGGTGAAGCCATTGAGGATGAATCCATTGACAATAATATAATATGAATCAGCCGAAAATTTACGCCATTGAAGATGAAGTCGTTTGAAAATTGAACCATTGAAGATTACGCCATTAAATATGAAGTACTGGAGATGATTCCAAGATGAAGTATTTGAAATGAATCCATATGAAAGATTACGACATTAAATATCAAGCATATATTAAAGATGAATCCGCCGAAATCATAGATGATGAATCCATTGAACCGAAGAATCTAGTAATAACCATAGAAGATGAATCCGTTGATATCATAGAGGATAAATCCATTGACCCGAAGAAATTAGTTCCAGTAATAACCATAGAAGATGAATCCATTGACCCGAAACCGCATCGGGTAATATTATATAAGAGTGAACCAATAATAACCCGAAGAAAACCAATCCAGTAAGCCGAAGAAAAATAAATCCACTGAGCCGAAGAAGATAAATCCACTAAGTCGAAGAAAAAATAATTCCACTTGAGCCGGAGAAAATAATTCCACTGAGACGGAAAAGATATATTTCGGAGAAGATAATTCCACTAAGCTGAAGAAGAGAAATTCACCAAGTAACTGAGTATATTTGTGGTAACGAAGTAATGGCACAACCCCGAGTATTCTAAATAATAATTAACTCTCGAAAGAGGAACACTTAGCTTTTTTATCGGGTGTGGTGGAGTCGACGTGGAAGTAGGTCATGTGGCGGACGCAGTCGATGAAGTGGACGCAGCCGATGAAGCGGAGCCGTGCAGCGTTTAGGGCGGGCGAGCCCCTGAGCGAAGCTGGTGCGCGTTGTCAAGTTTGCGGCGGGCGAGCCCCCGAGCATGCGATTGCATATGGCGAAGTATCCGGAGCTTGTTCCGATCTAAAGTTGTATTGGAGCGCGGAAATCTGTGCGCAAATAACAGCACAAACCGAAAAAAATATTTGTCCAAATAAATTTTACGAATAGTGATTAGTTGGAAATATAGCACCTGATGATCTCTTTGTCGGATGAATTCGCGATGGCGAGTCCATGGTGGGCGAGTCCCCAAGCGTGGCAATTTCGCACTGGCGAGTCTACGCTGGGCGAGTCAGCGAAAGGCGACTCGGCGGCGGGCGAGGCCCCGAGTATGGAGAGTCCGCGGCGGGCGAGACCCCGATGGAGAATCTGCGGAGACCGGCGACCAGAGAGTCTTTGAGCGTCGCGAGTGGCGAGTTGCTGGACGAGTGCGCAACAGCAGGTCCGCGTTGGTCCAGTCGTGGGCGAGCCGCCCCCGTGTTATGGCATGTATCCAAACAGCTGAGTCGCCATGTTCTCTGTGGTCGATTTGTTCCTTCTCGACTCCATTGTTCGGGACATGTAAACCAAATAAACATGCACCATCATGGAGAATTAGATCAATAGCAAATTAAGTGAATAAATACAATCAAAGGAACTTGGCGTCCCATTGTTTCTGGTTGATCCGCCGCGAAGACGCGTGTGTGTTTTACGCGGACTGCCACGATGGTCTAGGTGGCGACGCTGAAGTAGAGCCGGTCAGATTCCAAAAACATGATGAGTTGCGACTTTATTTCTTTGTCAGGCTCTCCTCTATGCAACCAAAACATGAAGAGATTACTAGTAGCACTATGCATGATGAATTAAACATTCTAATCGGAGAGGGTGTCACAACGCATGGATGCTTTGAGACTGCAAGTACTAGTATGTATCTTTTATCTCTAAATAGCAACACCCCACTACCTCATTTTGCTGAATTCTGGTGAAGCCACGTCACCTAAATTTCTCCCACCACTTAGGCCACGCTTCGCTCGCTGGAACAGATGTTTCATCGACATGGGCTGGACTTCGCTCGCTCGAACAGATGATTCGTTGACGTGGGCTGGACCAGATGCTTCCGACTTAGCCCCTTTGGTACGACATGGGCTGGGCTATATTGGCCCGCTTCAGACCGCTCGACGTCCTCCACATTCGTTCCTCGTAGAAAAAAAAAACTCCTCTGTTCGTCTTCCTCCGCTATCCCCCAACGCCCCACCTCCTCCTTGAAACTCTGCGGCGGCGACTTAGTACTGCCTCATAAATTCCACCATTCAACCTAATAAATCTGACCATTCAAGGACTGAAAACCGCTCAATGAAGTTCATCCGCCGCGCCGTCTTCTCCAGCTTAAAAAGCACATCGTCATGACATCCGCCTCCACACCAAACACGACAGACTCCTCTTGCCGCCACCACGCCCAGCGGCCTCCGCGCTGGACCGCTGGTGCTGATAATTTCCCATCCTACTTCTTTCCTTTTTTACAATTCCTAAATCCCTCAATATTTTGGCAGGTTGATTCCGGCTCCGGATTTCCGCTGAAAGTTCTACAACTGCACGATTTTGGCTGCTGCTACCTCTGGCCGTACGGATTTCTTGGGATTTCTTCTGGATTTCTTCAGAGTTTTTGCAATCTTCGCCTGGTTGATGGATGCTAATTTCCGTTGATTCGTTTCTCCGTCTGCTGCTATCATCGACACTGCACAGCGCTTCTTCAGTTTGGTACGCACACTCTTCTAATCTACTCTTAAATTTCAATTTCCGTTCATTGGATGAGCCCAACAATATAGCTGCTTCTTCTCAATTTATTAACACTCACTGGAATAGTACGTGCTTCTGTTCGTTTGGTTACCCACCGTGAAATATTAATCAGCATCTGTTTTCCTAATCATGCTGTACTAATTTAGTGGTTACCCTCGGTGAAATGCATGTGTTTAAACTTATTGGCTACAACCATAATAATAGTAGCTGCTTCTTCACATTATACGCATTGTCAGGAATCTACGGGACAGGAAATAATTATCAATCCATCTCCAATCATAGGTACCCAAAGGTTTGCTACCGATCCTGAGATTTAAGTTACACACTCTATCTGCACATCCTGACCAAACCTTTGCTATCAGTAGTTCAAATGACAATACTACACAGGAGTTGCATAATAATACACCTCCTTTGCGCAAAACACCAGCTATTACCATGGACAAAGACAAGCTCGGGTAATATATTTTAGTCTATAATGATGCCCTGATTTCTTTAGATTCAACATGAATTTCAAATGGCATTTATTTTTCTACAGCCACTCTACAGCAAAAAGAAGCATTGAATTTCCAGAACATGAACCTACAAACAAATAAAGGTAACTGAAAATGAAAAATTTACAGTAAATTATTATTCAATTTCTCAACAATACAAATTTTTACATGCCACAGTTGAAAATGTGTAGATTATCCCGCTGGAGAACTTGATCTTCTGTCAAACGACCTAAGCAAGAGTATGTACATCTCCTCATATCAAATACCAAAAATCTCATTTGCCATTCTCATTTTTGATCCTCAAACAGCATTTCAGGCAACACAGCTGCAGCAGACATCTAAGAAAGACACGAGGATAAACAGTAAAATAACATAAGTATCATCAATTTTCATATCCATGCAAAATTATCCAAAAGTTCAGTATATATTGTAAACACGAACAAACAAGCATTACCTTTTTGATACTTCTCTATCGATAATTCGATATTTCCAGCACCATGTTTGTCCCTGCAAAAATGTATGTGCAACGAGGTGTCAAGTGTCATTGCAGGTTATTTTCCCCCCGCTATGTACTTTTTTGTCATTATGTAAAGTAGGAAGCACTAAGAGCGCAGATTGCTTCTACACCTGCTGATCCTCATTCACCTCAGACTACCCTGATGCAGCAACGGAACATACTTGATGGCCCTGAGACATTTATCTCTATTTACTATTTTCTCATTCTGTACCGTACAAGAAACAATAGGGGCGCCCTTGATGCAGCAACGAAACATACTTAAAGGCCCCGAGACATTTTTCTTAATAATACTAACCTATTTGATTTATTTAAGTGTTCTCAACTGGGCCAGTTTGGTTTACTCTATCTCTCAAACAGGAGCACGACCAGGAAGATAGAGTAAATGGAAGAGCTCATGGAGCCGTTAGTTGGCATGCTTGAGAACACTTAATAGAAGCGGATTAAGCAAATGCTCCTCCCGTGCCTCTGTCGATGTGAATGGAAGAGCTCATGGAGCCGTTAGTTGGCATGCTGTGGAACTATGCCTTTGAAATCAAGTAATTTTGGGTGTGCATGACACATGTTTGGTAAAATTTAAGTCTACCATAGTCGCTTCACAGTACTCTTTCCTCGCGCTCGAGCAAGAAGGTTGATGTGTTACTCAGCTTGCTCCCGAAGCAAAATTTACAAGGGTGATCTCATAATTGTTCTCCACAACGCTGCTGGTTTATTCTTCAGAAATCTGTAGCGGTTTATCTTTCATAAAGCTAATATATATATTATTTTTATTCTATACATATCCCGCCGCAACGCGCGGGGTATCATCTAGTTACATCTAGAAACGACAACCTCTGCCGAGGACACTGGAAAGCATTAAAAAAAACTGAATTAAAACGTGAGGAAAGGCATCACCGATTGGTTGGGGCGGGCGCTGCTTTCTCGGGCACGCCCCCACACATCCCATGAAGCGGGCACTATCGATCTGTGAATTAGCTCGACTCGCCAAAGTAGTTCCTGCCGATTCAATCTCACAAATCGAGTAGCCGAGTAGGGTTTGGCAGTTGACGATGATTGATGTTGATCTCGCCCGGATGACAAAATCCACTCGTCGCGATCCCTACGGACGGCGCCAATTGACGAGGGATCACCTCGCCAATGCCTACGTATTGTAGACTAGGGTTTCGGGAGAGAGCGACGATGGAGATTCCGGGGGCGAGATTAGGCACACGATGTACCCAGCTTCGGGTCCCCTCGGTGGAGGATCCCTATGTGTTGCTAGCAATCCAGTATATGATCATATATATCTTTACATGGTGCCGCCGTAGGCGGAGCTATATTGTCTATCTGCTATCTATCTGTTGGCCTATCTCTTCTCCTCTATTTCGGGTGCCCTGGCTAGCTTTATATATGCAACCAACCTAGAGTTTTACAAGAGTCCTAGTCGACTACTTCTTCGGGTTGCCTTGTTGGGCCTTCTCCATATTGGGCCGAGCCAACCCAGGTATACCAATAATGGGTACCCGAAGGGTATACCCATGTCAGTGGGATCCGATGAATATGGAATACTATGTCAAGTTGATTATTGATCTATCATATATGTGTTGTTTATGTTCTTGCATGCTCTCCGTTGCTAGTAGAGGCTCTGGCCAAGTTGATACTTGTAACTCCAAGAGGGAGTATTTATGCTCGATAGTGGGTTCATGCCTCCATTGAATCTGGGACAGTGACAGAAAGTTCTAAGGTTGTGGATGTGCTGTTGCCACTAGGGATAAAACATCGATGCTTTGTCTAAAGATATTTGTGTTGATTACATTACGCACCATACTTAATGCAATTGTCTGTTGTTTGCAACTTAATACTGGAAGGGGTGCGGATGCTAACCTGAAGGTGGACTTTTTAGGCATAGATGCATGCTGGATGGCGGTCTATGTTCTTTATCGTAATGCCCTGATTAAATCTCATAGTGATCATCATGATATATATATATATATATATATGAATCTTTATTTGTCAATTGCCCACCTGTAATTTGTTCACCCAGCATGCTATTTATCTTATTGGAGAGACACCACTTGAACTGTGGACCCCAGTCCATTGTTTTACATCTGAAATACAATCTACTGCAATCTCTGTTCTCTGTTGTTCTTCGCAAACAAACATCATTCTCTACACCATACGTTTAATCCTTTGTTTTCAGCAAGCCGGTGAGATTGACAACCTCACTGTTAAGTTGGGGCAAAGTACTGTGATTGTGTTGTGCAGGTTCCACGTTGCGCCGGAATCACTGGTGTTGCGCCGCACTACACTCCTCCACCAACAACCTTCACGTGGCCTTCATCTCCTAATGGTTCGATAACCTTGGTTTCTTACTGAGGGAAAAGTTGCTGCTGTACGCATCACACCTTCCTCTTGGGGTTCCCAACGGACGTGTGCTTCACGCGTTATCAGCTCTATAATCGCACCCAGATTTGTGTTGCAAGCATGGACGGCGTCGAAGAGACAAAGCATGGGCGGTTGCACAATGGGCCAAGCAGCCCGGTAGAAGATAGGCCCCAGTCCATCAGGGCCTGGGGCACTGGATCGGTCCATCCCATCAATGGTGGTCTTCACCTCCTTGGGCTCAAAAGGGGCCATGAGAGTCGGCCCATCGACCATTCTGACGACCCGGTAGAGCTGGGGCAGGTCAAAAGCCCATCGAGTGGGACGACCCCTCCCCAACAGGTTGGAGTAGAAACCGTGAAGGGCCTCCGCCTTCGCGGTGTGATTGACGATCACCTCGCCGTCCACCTCTAGAGCCTAAATTTTATTCCGGGGAAACCGCTGCGATGCACGAGCATGGAAGTAGCGAGTGTTCTCGTCCATCTCCACGATCGCGCGGAACTTCTCGCGTCGCTTCCAATGTGCCGCCACGCGGAAAATCGAGGCAAACACCAACACACGAGCCTCCTCCGTGAGCTCTAACTCGGCACTTGAAAGAACACGAGACTCCTCGAGGAAATCCATCAGGGAGATAGCGAAACGACATTTTTTGTCAAGACGAGGTATATATCTGTAACACCTCAAGTTTTTAACAATAAATAAAGAAAGAGGAATTTCAAATACTCAATTTTGACAACAAACAAAAACTTTATTTACTCATATAGTGCTATATCTAGTCTCATGCATAGTATGTGTTTTTGGTGTGCTATTGCCATGATGAGTGTATTAGTATGGATCAATGGCACTTAAACCCTAAACCATGATCATATCATCTCAAGTTGAGAGAAATTCAAGAAATGCCAAATAACCAAAAACCCTCACATACACCTTAGACCAATATTTCAAATCTTCAACCAAGGCCACCAAGGCTTGATCCAATGCTTGTAAAACACTTATATAACAAAAACAAACATAAATGCATAGAAGAAACTAGATTCAAATCAAAGGAAAATTCAAATTGTAGATACATATGATAATGGTCATATGACCACTTTATAAAATGTTGCCCTCTTAACACCCCTGGTTTGGAAGAATCTTAAACTAAACAACCTTAACTCTTTTCACCTCATCCAAGACCAAGTCAAGGTGAACACTTTTTATGTTGACCACCAATGTTAAAGTTGACCAGGTTGACCAGTATATGTTTGACAAGAGGAGACTTTGAAACAATGTGAAGATGAGCACTTTTTGGAAACTTTGCAAACCAGCACTAAAATGACTACCACCACCATCATTAGATCACATTATTTATATGAATGAGCTCCACCAAAAAGAATTTCAAATTTCAAATATTTTTCTCTTGCGGCCATTCTGTCGAGCACTTGGCAGGCACAAAACAGAATTGATCAAACTTTGCAATACCCATCAGTCCATAGCCTAAACCAGTGATGAATCTTGTTGATCATTGCCTATCCTGTACCTCTCCATCATTCCCAGTACTGGCCCGAGCAAGTGGAGGCATGGAGAAACCCTAAAACCACCAATGGCAAGCTCATGCCGGCCACCATGCTCTCTCTCTCTCTCTGGCTCACCCCTTGGTCGATCACCATGTCCTGGAGCACGCCCTGTACCTGGTGATCATCACCCAGCATGGCCCGAGCTCGCCAAGGCCCAACATTGGCTGAACCAGCTGCGCCCATGCACGCCCAGTACCATGCCGTGGCATGCCAGGCACGCGGTGAGCGCGCACCGGCCGCGCCGAGCATGGCGCCGCACCGTCGCCGTCGTCCTCACCTGCAAGCCTACCCCTGCGTTGAGCATCGCCACCATCACCCCTAGCTGCTAGACACACTCGAGCATCACCGGAGGACCTGTCGCCGTCGCCATCGTCGGAACCATGCCGCGGGTACTGCGGCATGATCATCAAGCGCCTGAGCCATCCCATCGTCCCTGGACGCGTGCCCGAGCCTCGCCATGCCGTCGCCAATCGAGTGCAGTACCTCCCTTGCCCCGCACGCCGTAGCAGCCACGCCGTCGACGACCACCCACGGCACCCACAGCACCCCTCCCCTCTATAAATAGGGACCTCTCGCGGCCTTCTCCTTCACACCACCACGACCGCCTCACCTCACTCGCCTCGACCAAACCACACACCAAATCATCGCCGGAGCTGCTCCAATTTGAAGCCGAAGCTCGCCGGAGCCCGCAGATCGCCGTCGTCGATTCCGCCCGAGCCTCGCCCCGCTGCTACCAGCGCTTCCTCACCGTCGACAACACCGCCTCGCACCCTCCAGAACCTCGCGGGAGCACCGTCGCCCTCCGACCCCCTAAGCTTGCCGCCGAGCTCTCGCTTCTCGGAGAAGACGATCGTCGTGAGCCGTCGATCGCCCATCTGATCGACGCTCCACGTTCGCCATACCGTTTCGGGTTTTAAGTGAGCGACGAGTGGATCCCTCTGTCGGGCGGCCGCGTGTGCGAGTCACACTGCTGGGCCGGCCCAAGTCTTTTTCGCCCGTTTAGCCCACGTAGCCTTCCCGCCAAGCCCAGTAATTCAAATTCTATTTTTCGTTTTCGAATACCTTGCAGATGCTTTTTCAAATTTAAATACAACAAAATCCACTGAACCAAATTTAGTAAATTTTATATATTCAGAAAGCCCATGAAATTATCTAAACAATGCCACTGGCCTCACTTCCAAATTATTGGTAGAATTTAAATGATAAAAATAACAAGGCAGAGCCTTTTCCAACTTCAAATAAATATTAAAAATTATCCCTAAATGATTTTAAGTTAATTCCAACTCCCATAAATCACATTTGATACCCTTTAATTGTTTATGCAAAAACATAGTATAGTTGTTTTGCATGATCATGGACTAGAACTAAATAATGGCTATGTAGCCATTTCTAGTTCATTTACACTACCTTAAATTAATTATTAAATATTATGAGAGCTATTCTCTCATTTAAATTGTGATATTAAGTAATTCAAATAGAGGTACTGACTTTGGTCTAATAAACCTCATGCTTGATTACTTAGAGATATTAAATCATGAGCATGCTAATATTAAAATGCATGAGGTGTAGCACCTCATTTAAATTTCCCTCTCAAATAATAGATATGAAGTGTTGACCTTGGTCAACTAATACTCATACCTTATTATTATTTGAAGAGATTAAATCTTAATAAAATTCAATGAGAGGGAATTATCTCCTCTAAGACCTTAAAGAGAAATCTTAATAAATAATTAAAATGAGAGGAAATTATTTTCTTTAAAACAAGGAATTAAATCACCATTCTAATAAAGTGTGATGTTAGCATATACTTGTGTGCAATTTGGGGTGTGCTTAGCTTAGCACTTAATTGTGTGTAGTGATCGTTATACCTTGTATTCGTATATAGACGCTAGTCTCGAGGAATACCCGGAGGAGGAAGGCTACAATCAGGAGGAGGAGGAAAACTTTGACTCCTACCCCAACCAAGGCAAGCTAATACTCTTGCAAGCCACCTTAATGCAAAGCTTTTCATGAGCAAGGCACTATTACATATTACTTTATGCTTAAGGATCCCATCCCATGTTTTACTTTGATTTTATTTCAAGTATTGTATTTCAAAGCACTTTTGATTCATGATTCACTTGGTTTAGAATAGAACAAGAGTGTCAAGGTTAGCATAAGCAAATCAAGATAGATAGCACCCCCTCATGACTAGATGCTATTGCCAAATAAATAAAATTGACTACTCTAGATGGGAACAAGGTGAAATGAAATGACCTTGAAAGAATTTGAGAATGAAAGAGAAGTGAATGAATTGGTGAAGGTTTGTGAAAACTGATGATTGGGTTCGGATGCGATACCCTTCCAATTATACAAGTACCCCCACAATACCTGATTATGGGTAGGGCTTAACTAGAAGCTTATGTAGTTTAGTATGGGTTCCTCTAAACAAGCATCATAGGGGTTATGCCGAGGCTGCCTCCGTCGAAAGTGAAATGATGTGAATATGAGGTGAATGTATGACCCAAGCCCTGTGCAGTTCCCGGGTTGACGGTTTGTCTTCAGGGAGGCCAAGCTCATGGGGAGAGGTGCCTATACTAGGTTATCTAAGTGGAAGGTTATGGTTGATGATCCGCGTACTGAGTTACGATGATTCGGGGTTATCCCGACGGATGTAATCAAAAGTTGTGGCACAAGAGTACAACCTGCAGAGTGTTAAACCTATTCGAATAGCCGTGTCCACGGTTACGGACGATTGGAAAGGCCATACTGTTCCGTTGTGAGAACTTGTCTTAAAAAGGAATGATGATTTTGAACGGTGACTTGAGTTGTGAAAAACACCGAGGTGGTGGGAATGACACTAATGTTCCCACTTGAGTTAGTCTAGAGATTCAAGCATCTTTACTAAATACTTACAAAATAAACTTGGCTTTATGCAAATAAACCTAGAGCTTAGCGACCATGAATATTGATAATTACTTACATTAGTGTTAGTTTGCGAGTACTTAAGTACTCATGGCTGTGTCCCTGGCTATTCCAATGCCAGACTTTGAAGAGGAGCAACATAGGATGACGGTCAACAAGACGTCTACCAGAACTAGGATGCTTCTAACGTCAAGCGTTGGCCTGTGGATAGATAGTTCCACCTACTACGACGCTTCCGCTAGTTATTTATGTTCGTTGATCGTTTAGATCAACTATTTGTGTAACTTTGAATAATGTAATATATGGTGTAAGACATTATGTGTTGTAATAAATAATGACTCTATGGTATTCAACTGCTATGTCTCGCAACAACAATATTCCTGGGATTGCGATGTATGACATAATAGGCATCTGGACTTAAAAATCGGGTGTTGACAAGTTGGTATCAGAGCCATTGTTTGACCTTAGAAGCCCCTAGTTTAGAATGGACGTTTGAAACACATAGATTCAAAACTAATGAAAGAAATAGTTATGAAAACCTACTCACACTCTTACCTTTGAGATCCTTTACAAAATAACAAGTTCATGTTTTCTTCTTACAATGAAATTAAAAGTTTGAACACTTGCACTTCTCTAACTTACTCATCCATGTCTCTACAGATGGAGCAATTCGCTCAGACGGAGTCTTACCGGCTAGGCAACGCTGGAGGCCTAATCTTCGAGCAGGACCTGACCGAGCTCTCCCTGTTCCTCGGACGCCCCTTCCCGGAGTTCTTCGGGGGACAGGTCACCAACCAGCTCGGAGGACAGATGCAGTGGATCATCTGCGCTGACCTCCGCGGGACGCCCGAGTCACCCCCGACCAGCAGGATCCAGTTCTCCTTCCTAGAGAACAGCTGGATGGACGGCCTTGCTCGGGCCATGAAGGAAGCACTAGCCCGTCTGTGCGGGCTGGAGCTGCCGAATCCGGGGAACCCGCTACTTCCACATGGCAAGGCACGACTCCATGGGGGCACCGATGGACCTCTCGCCCCACCCCGAGTTGAAGTCCCACGTGGACCACACCGACTACATGCTGTGCGAGACCTACGTCCAGCTCGACAACGCTCGCGCCCTCGCCAACTTCGCCTACCACCAGATGGCTCAGAATGACGAGATCACCAAGATCATCGCCGCAGAACGCAGGACCCTTCGCCGTGAGAACGCGAAGAAAGACTACAAAATCTCCCGCCTCCGCGACCAGATCGCCAACCTCAAGGAGACCATCAAGACTCAGGAGGACCAGCTCAAGGCCCTCGAGAGCGAAGGAGAGGGGGAAGACATCCAAGGGGATGGCTACTCCTATGTGAGCAACGACAACGACTATGAAGAGGATGATGATGACCTGGCCTACTATCCTTACGAGGATGGCCATGAGCACCTGACAGCCGGGATGGATGACACCGTCCCGATCCATGTCGATGAAGCTTAGTTTCACTTGTGCACCTTGCGTAGGTGTGAGTTGTATCGGTCCCACTGTATCGTAGTTTGTTGAAAAGGTTCTTCAAACCCTCCTATGTGTAAGCTTGTAATGTTTGCATCATGAATAAAATAAAAGTGTGTTTAAATTGCAATATATCAAAGAACTCAAGTTTTTAAATTTAGTCCAAAAATAAGCCATAGAAATTTCCCTCTCGTCTCATGATCTATCTCCATGTTCAGATGGCCCCTCCTACTCGAAGCGCCAATCAAGATGCATTGATGCAGATGCTGCAAATTAATCTTGATGGAAGACCGAGAGGCTGAACGTGCGGAACGCCAAGCCAACATCACTGCCCTACAACAGCTTGTGCAGAACAACCAGGGCCACGGAAACCACGAGCATCCGGGCTCAAAGTTGAAGAACTTCCAACACCAACCCACCGGTGTTTAGCAAGACGGAGGAACCTCTTGATGCGCAGACGATTGGCTCCAGACAATGGAGAACAATCTGGAAGTGGCCGGAGTAGAGGCCAACGACAAGGTTCTGTTCGCCACACACTATCGGCAGGACCTGCACGTGCCGGTGGACGAGTGCCCGCGCATTGAACGCAGGGCAAATGATGACTTGGGCTGACTTCAAGCTCAAGTTCAGCAAGTACCATGTGCCTCAGGGCCTGATCAAGAAGATGCGGGATGAGTTCCGCGAACTCAAGCAGGGGCGGATGACAGTGGTGGAGTACCGTGACAAGTTCCTCACCTTGTCAAGGTACGCACCTGATGAGACGGACACCACCGACAAGAGGAAGGAGAGGTTCCTGAACGGACTACATGATGAGATGCAGACCGTGCTGGTCAACATTCCATTTGCTGACCTTGAAGCCCTTGTCGACTCCGCCATCCAGATGGAGGGTAAGCTGAACCAGGCCAACGAGAACCGCAGGATGATGCAACAAAGTGGGCCCAGCAATACCTCAAGGGATCGCCCCAACTCAAGCGGAGGATTCCCTCCCAGAAGCAACAAGCCACCAACCTCGATGTCACGCCCCGGTTTTCAACACCGGAGCGGAGGAAACTCCAGGCCAGAGGCCACCACAACAACAACCACGGCAACAGCAACTACGTCCACCACAACACCAACTTCAACCGCGCTCCGATGAGAGCCCCCTCCAACAACAACAACACCAACACCGCACCAAGGACCGGAGCAACGCGTTACCCCCAAGGACAAGTCCACCATCACCTGCTATGAGTGTGGTGTAGTGGGACACTTTTCCAATGAGTGCCCCAAGAGACTCGCCAAGATCGCCGCCAACGCCGCTGCCCTGCCCAGCAACGTCGTGTTTCCACCGGCAAAAAGTTCACCCCCAACAACCCCAACAACCGCGGCGGCCGCCTCTTTCACATGAGTGCGGAAGAAGCTCAGGAAGCGCCAGATGTGGTGCTGGGTATGTTCTCTGTTAACTCCGTACTGGCAAGAGTGTTGTTTGATTCCAGCATCGCATTCTTTTGTCACCGAAGATTTTGCATGCACTAGTAAGATTCAACCCATCAGTTTGAAGCATGTTATGATAGTTCAAATACCTGGATCCACAACCAAAGCTAGAAAAATTTGCAAAGATGTGCCCATCATCATACATGAAATAGAATTTTATGCAAATTTGATTGTTCTGGGAACAAAGGGTTTGGAAGTAGTACTGGGTATGGACTGGATGTCCAAGCATCAAGGATTGATTGATTGTGCCAAGAAGGCCATCACCATGACTAGTAGCACCGGAGTACTAGTGGAGCACATATCGGAAAGGCTACCTAGAAATTTCACTGTAATCAGAGTCAAGCCCAACCCACCTTGGATCAGATCGGGGTCGTTTGTAGATACCCGATGTGTTTCCCGATGGTTTACCCGGTATGCCCCCAGATCGGGATATCGAGTTTATCATTGAGTTAATCCCGGGACAGGACCCATAGCCCAGAGAGCTTACATCATGAACCCAAGAGTTAGTGGAACGAAGAAGCCTGGACGAACTCTTAGCCAAAGGTCTGATCCGACCAAGTGCGTCACCTTGGAGGTCCCTAGTTTTGTTCGTGGATAAGAAAGATGGTGCCGATCGTTTATGTACGGACTATCGTAAGCTTAACGATGTCACCATCAAAAACAAGTACCCATTGCCGAAGATAGAAGATCTGTTTGATCAGTTGATAGGTGCCACCGTGTTCTCCAAGATTGACCTCAGGACAGGTTACCATCACCGAAGATCCGTGCAACGGATATCCCGAAAACTGCATTCACCACCAGATATGGGTTGTATGAGTACAACGTCATGTCGTTTGGTCTAACCAATACCCCGGCATACTTCATGAACCTCATGAACAAAATCTTCATGAACTTTTTGGACAAGTTTGTCGTTGTTTTCATCGACGACATCCTAATCTACTCCAAGACCGAAGAGGAACATGAGCAACACCTGGAGATAATCCTAGAAACCCTTAGACATCACAAGTTGTACGCAAAGTTCAGCAAGTGCGAGTTCTGGTTGAAAGAAGTAGGATTCCTGGGACACAACTTGTCGGCAGGAGGAATTGCCGTGGACCCCGCAAAGATCAAGACCGTTGCAGAATGGAAAGTCCCAACCACTCAGACCGAAGTCCGCGCTTTTCTTGGATTGGCGGGCTATTACCGCCGATTCGTTGAAGGATTCTCGAGCATAGCAAGACCCATGACCCAACTACTGAAGAAGGACAAGAAGTTTGATTGGACGGACAAATGTGAAGAGAGCTTCCGAAGCTCAAGGCAAGACTGACGACAGCCCCAATATTAATCATGCCGGACATCACCAAGCCTTTTGACGTTCTGTGACGCCTCCAAGATTGGTCTTGGATGTGTGTTGATGCAAGGAGGGAAAGTGATATCGTATCTGTCAAGGCAACTGAAGCAGCATGAGCAGAATTACCCAACTCACGACTTAGAGCTCGCAGCAGTTGTGTTAGCTTTGAAGGTTTGGCGTCATTACCTCATGGGTAATCGATGCGAGATTTACTCGGATCACAAGAGTTTGAAGTATATCTTCACTCAAGGAACTGAACATGCGGCAAAGAAGATGGATCGAGTTGATCAAGGATTACGACCTAGAGATTCATTACCACCCCGGAAAGGCCAATGTGGTAGCCGATGCTTTGAGCCGACAACCATGTCAGCTCAACTCCATGATCGCGGAAACCTAGCCTGTATCAAGAGTTTGAACAGTTTAGACTGGAGCTGGTTAGCGAAGGTTATCTTGCCAGCATAGAGTTACAACCTACCTTGGTTAGTCAAATCAAGGAAGCACAGAAAGGGAATGCTAGCACCGACGGAATCAAGAACCAGATAGCTGCAGGAAAGGCACCGTGATTCACCGTAGATGAAGAAGGAGTACTCTGGTACAACGGACGCTTGTGCGTCCGTCAGAGCTGAACAGGTCATTGAAGGAAGCCCATGACACCCTTTATTCCATTCATCCCGGTGGTACCAAGATGTACCAGGACTTGAAGGAACAGTTCTGGTGGCATGGAATGAAGCGAGAAATCGGGAGCTACATCGCCAAGTGTGACATTTGCCAAAGAGTCAAGGCCGAGCATCAACGACCCGCAGGACTACTACAACCCCTGCAGATTCCCGAGTGGAAGTGGGATTCGGTAGGAATGGACTTCATCACCGGACTGCCCAAGTCTAGCAAAGGAAATGATTCTATCTGGGTAGTGGTCGACAGGTTGACCAAAGTCGCCCATTTCATCCCCGTCAAGACCACCTACCAAGGACCCAAGCTGGCAGAATTGTACATCTCCGAATAGTCACCCTGCACGGAACCCAGAAGTCAATAGTGTCGATAGAGGATCTCAATTCACCTCGAGATTCGCGAAGGTACATGAAGGGCTAGGCACCCGCCTGAACTTTAGCAAAGCATACCACCCGCAGACGGATGGACAGATGAAAGAGTCAATCAAATCCTTGAAGATATGTTGAGAGCATGTGTACTAGAGTATGGATCCAAGTGGGAAGATTGCCTGCCCTACGCAGTTTCGTACAACAAGGCTATCGCCAGCCAGATGGCCCCTTTGAAGCATTGTACGGAAGAAAGTGCCGTACCCCTCTGAATTGGTCGGAAGTCGGAGAGAGCCAAGTGTTTGGACCAGACGTCTCCGAGAAGCCGAAGAGAAGGTACACAAGATAGAGTACTGAAGACAGCCAGTCCGTGCAGAGTTACGCCGACAAAAGACGTGGAAATGACCTTCGAGATCGGAGATTTTGTGTATCTCAAGGTATCCCCTCTTAAAGGAATGCAGAGATTCCAGCTTAGAGGAAAGCTTGCACCCCGTTATGTTGGACCCTTCAAAGTTCTTAGTCGCCGGGGAGAGGTATCATACCAACTGGAATTACCGGAAGAAATGGCAGCGGTACACAATGTGTTTCACATCTCATCACTCCGCAAATGCTTGGAAGTACCGAAAAGACCGACGTCTTCAAGAACATTGATCACAGATCTTTGGACATCAACTCAGATCTGACATGAAGTACCAATTCGCATCCTGGAGGAAGCTTTAACTACTCGCACCCGGAGTATCAAATTTCGAAGGTCCAATGGAGTAATCACACCGAAGAAGAAGCTACGGAGAGGGAAGACTTCATGAAGAGTACCCCAATCTCTTTAGTACCTAGTTTTCTTTGAGATCTCGGGACGAGATCTTTTGTAAGGGGGAAGGGTTTGTAACACCTCAAGTTTTTAACAATAAATAAAGAAAGAGGAATTTCAAATACTCAATTTTGACAACAAACAAAAACTTTATTTACTCATATAGTGCTATATCTAGTCTCATGCATAGTATGTGTTTTTGGTGTGCTATTGCCATGATGAGTGTATTAGTATGGATCAATGGAACTTAAACCCTAAACCATGATCATATCATCTCAAGTTGAGAGAAATTCAAGAAATGCCAAATAACCAAAAACCCTCACATACACCTTAGACCAATATTTCAAATCTTCAACCAAGGCCACCAAGGCTTGATCCAATGCTTGTAAAACACTTATATAACAAAAACAAACATAAATGCATAGAAGAAACTAGATTCAAATCAAAGGAAAATTCAAATTGTAGATACATATGATAATGGTCATATGACCACTTTATAAAATGTTGCCCTCTTAACACCCCTGGTTTGGAAGAATCTTAAACTAAACAACCTTAACTCTTTTCACCTCATCCAAGACCAAGTCAAGGTGAACACTTTTTATGTTGACCACCAATGTTAAAGTTGACCAGGTTGACCAGTATATGTTTGACAAGAGGAGACTTTGAAACAATGTGAAGATGAGCACTTTTTGGAAACTTTGCAAACCAGCACTAAAATGACTACCACCACCATCATTAGATCACATTATTTATATGAATGAGCTCCACCAAAAAGAATTTCAAATTTCAAATATTTTTCTCTTGCGGCCATTCTGTCGAGCACTTGGCAGGCACAAAACAGAATTGATCAAACTTTGCAATACCCATCAGTCCATAGCCTAAACCAGTGATGAATCTTGTTGATCATTACCTATCCTGTACCTCTCCATCATTCCCAGTACTGGCCCGAGCAAGTGGAGGCATGGAGAAACCCTAAAACCACCAATGGCAAGCTCATGCCGCCACCATGCTCTCTCTCGCTCCCCTTGGTCGATCACCATGTCCTGGAGCACGCCCTATACCTGGTGATCATCACCCAGCATGGCCCGAGCTCGCCAAGGCCCAGCATTGGCTGAACCAGCCGCGCCCATGCACGCCCATGCCGTGGCATGCCGCCGCGGTGAGCGCGCAGCCGCGCCGAGCATGGCGCCGCACCGTCGCCGTCGTCCTCACCTGCAAGCCTACCCCCTGCGTTGAGCATCGCCACCATCACCCCTAGCTGCTAGACACACTCGAGCATCGCCGGAGGACCTGTCGTCGTTGCCATCGTCGGAACCATGCCGCGGGTACTGCGGCATGATCATCAAGCGCCTGAGCCATCCCATCGTCCCCTGGACGCTTTCGCTGCAGAGCCTCGCCATGCCGTCGCCAATCGAGTGCAGTACCTCCCTTGCCCTTTCGCACGGAGCGCCACGCCGTCGACGACCACCCACGGCACCCAGCCCCCTCCCTCTATAAATAGAGACCTCCCGCGCCTTCTCCTTCACACCACCACCGCCTCACCTCACTGCTTCGCCTCGACCAAACCACACACCAAATCATCGCCGGAGCTGCTCCATTTGAAGTCGAAGCTCGCCGGAGCCCGCAGATCGCCGTCGTCGATTCACGCCGCCCGAGCCTCGCCACGCTACCAGCGCTTCCTCACCGTCGACAACACCGCCTCGCACCCTCCAGAACCTCGCGGGAGCACCGGTACGCCCTCCGACCCCTAGGCTCGCCGCCGGAGCTCGCTTCTCTCCGGAGAAGACGATTGTCGTGAGCCGTCGATCGCCCATCTGATCTGACGCTCCACGTTCGCCATACCGTTTCGGGTTTTTAAGTGAGACTGACGAGTGGAGCCCACCCTGTCAGGCGGCCCGCGTGTGCGAGTCACACTGCTGGGCCGGCCCAAGTCTTTTCGCCCGTTTAGCCCACGTAGCCTTCCCGCCAAGCCCTAATTCAAATTCTATTTTTCTGTTTAATTCGAATACCCTTGCAGATGCTTTTTCAAATTTAAATACAACAAAATCCACTGAACCAAATTTAGTAAATTTTATATATTCAGAAAGCCCATGAAATTATCTAAACAATGCCACTGGCCTCACTTCCAAATTATTGGTAGAATTTAAATGATAAAAATAACAAGGCAGAGCCTTTTCCAACTTCAAATAAATATTAAAAATTATCCCTAAATGATTTTAAGTTAATTCCAACTCCCATAAATCACATTTGATACCCTTTAATTGTTTATGCAAAAACATAGTATAGTTGTTTTGCATGATCATGGACTAGAACTAAATAATGGCTATGTAGCCATTTCTAGTTCATTTACACTACCTTAAATTAATTATTAAATAGTATGAGAGCTATTCTCTCATTTAAATTGTGATCTTAAGTAATTCAAATAGAGGTACTGACTTTGGTCTAATAAACCTCATGCTTGATTACTTAGAGATATTAAATCATGAGCATGCTAATATTAAAATGCATGAGGTGTAGCACCTCATTTAAATTTCCCTCTCAAATAATAGATATGAAGTGTTGACCTTGGTCAACTAATACTCATACCTTATTATTATTTGAAGAGATTAAATCTTAATAAAATTCAATGAGAGGGAATTATCTCCTCTAAGACCTTAAAGAGAAATCTTAATAAATAATTAAAATGAGAGGAAATTATTTTCTTTAAAACAAGGAATTAAATCACCATTCTAATAAAGTGTGATGTTAGCATATACTTGTGTGCAATTTGGGGTGTGCTTAGCTTAGCACTTAATTGTGTGTAGTGATCGTTATACCTTGTATTCGTATATAGACGCTAGTCTCGAGGAATACCCGGAGGAGGAAGGCTACAATCAGGAGGAGGAGGAAAACTTTGACTCCTACCCCAACCAAGGCAAGCTAATACTCTTGCAAGCCACCTTAATGCAAAGCTTTTCATGAGCAAGGCACTATTACATATTACTTTATGCTTAAGGATCCCATCCCATGTTTTACTTTGATTTTATTTCAAGTATTGTATTTCAAAGCACTTTTGATTCATGATTCACTTGGTTTAGAATAGAACAAGAGTGTCAAGGTTAGCATAAGCAAATCAAGCTAGATAGCACCCCCTCATGACTAGATGCTATTGCCAAATAAATAAAATTGACTACTCTAGATGGGAACAAGGTGAAATGAAATGACCTTGAAAGAATTTGAGAATGAAAGAGAAGTGAATGAATTGGTGAAGGTTTGTGAAAACCGATGATTGGGTTCGATACCCTTCCAATTATACAAGTACCCCCACAATACCTGATTATGGGTAGGGCTTAACTAGAAGCTTATGTAGTTTAGTATGGGTTCCCTCTAAACAAGCATCATAGGGGTTATGCCGAGGCTGCCTCCGTCGAAAGTGAAATGATGTGAATATGAGGTGAATGTACGACCCAAGCCCTGTGCAGTTCCGGGTTGACGGTTTGTCTTCACCGGGAGGCCAAGCTCATGGGGAGAGGTGCCTATACTAGGTTATCTAAGTGGAAGGTTATGGTTGATGATCCGCGTACTGAGTTACGATGATTCGGGGTTATCCCGACGGATGTAATCAAAAGTTGTGGCACAAGAGTACAACCTCTGCAGAGTGTTAAACCTATTCGAATAGCCGTGTCCACGGTTACGGACGATTGGAAAGGCCATATTGTTCCGTTGTCAGAACTTGTCTTAAAAAGGAATGATGATTTTGAACGGTGACTTGAGTTGTGAAAAACACCACTGAGGTGGTGGGAATGACACTAATGTTCCCACTTGAGTTAGTCTAGAGATTCAAGCATCTTTACTAAATACTTACAAAATAAACTTGGCTTTATGCAAATAAACCTAGAGCTTAGCGACCATGAATATTGATAATTACTTACATTAGTGTTAGTTTGCGAGTACTTAAGTACTCATGGCTGTGTCCCTGGCTATTCCAATGCCGACTTTGAAGAGGAGCAACATACGAGGATGACGGTCAACAAGACGTCTAGCAGAACTAGGATGCTTCTAACGTCGCGTTGGCCTGTGGATAGATAGTTCCACCTACTACGACGCTTCCGCTAGTTATCTATGTTCGTTGATCGTTTAGATCAACTATTTGTGTAACTTTGAATAATGTAATATATGGTGTAAGACATTATGTGTTGTAATAAATAATGACTCTATGGTATTCAACTGCTATGTCTCGCAACAACAATATTCCTGGGATTGCGATGTATGACATAATAGGCATCTGGACTTAAAAATCCGGGTGTTGACAATATCGGTGCTCCTTTTTTCCATGCCTTGGCAGCGGATCAGAAACGCTTAATACTCACGGAGAGATCGAGCGCGGCATTTCGGGCGGGAATCACAGAGGACTAGCGAGCGAGGGTGGTGGGGAGAAAGATGGGGTCAAGAAGCCACGAATTATCGAAGCGGAAGTGGGAGGGGTTGGGTATGGTGGTGGAAGCAGTGGCAATGAGTGGGTCATGGTCAGAGGTGGGATGAGGAAGGGAAGTCAGAGAGGACTTGGGGAAGGTCGTGTTCCATTCAACATTGAAGAAGGCTCTGTCCAGCCTAGCCAGGATCGATTTTCCTATTTGTCCAGGTGAAGAGACGATCGAGGAAAGGGAGCTCGAACTAATTCTTGTAGGGGAACATTATCAATATTTTTATCGTAATCGTGCCGCTCTTGTGTTTTCTAATTGCGTGTACAATCATTTGTATGCGACATGCAATGCTAGAATTGAGCTAATAGGATCACCACATGGGGTGCAAGATAACCACTTCTGACGTCATATGTGCAACTAAATATCCACATTTGCATCTACCCAACACAAAAACCACATAAGCCAACCAAATAGTAGGGGTAAAGCTTGTGCTCTCATCCCCATAAGAAAAATACATGAACCAAATAGTTACAAAACATGACTAAAAGCCTTCATACAACTAAGTAGGCTTACATGAGCCATGTAGCCAAAATGCACGCAAATCTCGTGAACAACCACACACGTCCTAGAACACATAATGAGCCATGTCCAAACTGCCGAATCCTCCCAGGCCCAACAAGGCCCATTCTCCCATCTCTCGTAAGGTCGATTCCACGTCACCATTTTGCATCGATGCTATATTTGGTTGCTAGCCGTCTCTTAGCTAAGCTATATTTGATTACGGTTTAGATTTGAGATGCCAAATATTTGTTTACAGATGTATACCGAATTAATTCTACCTTAAAGGGGGCTAGCCTACCAGGCCTCCCAGGCCATCCTCACACAATCGTGTTCATTAGCTATTAGACGCGTCTGCCAGCGTATTTCTTTATTGTCGACAGGCTGTGCGCCGTTCTTCCTGATTTCACCGTTGGCTGGTCTTGGAAGGTGCATGACCGGTGGACCTCGTTACATGGAGGCCAGGAAATGACAGGAGGGTTTTCTCCGGTTGGTCATACGCGAAGCACGACCATATATAGGTGTGAAACCCTATAAGCAGCGGCCGACTCCCCTCCTCTCTCTTCACCTTTTCCTCCCTCGCCCAGCCGCCACCGCCGCTAGGGTTTTTCTCCGGTTGGTCATACGCGAAGCATGGACCTTATATAGGTGTGAAAACCTATAAGCATCGGCAGACTCCCTCCTCTCTATTCACTTTTCCCTCCCTCGCGCAGCCGCCACCGCCGCTGTTGCCTCGTCCCCCCAGCCCAACGCCGCCTTCCTCGCGAGCGACAGCCACCCACTCCCTCCGCCTCCATCCCCTTGCGTGCAATGACAACCGAAAGAGGACCTGCGAACTCGGCAGGAAGAGCTCGAGCCGCAGCGGAGGTCCACCGCACCGCCGCCATCGTCATGGGCAGGTTTGTAGAATCAATCTACATCGCTTGCATCACCTTATTGTTCTCTTGTGTTTATTACCAAATATTATTTGGCCGTGCTCCAGCTGCTACGTTAGGATTTTTCTCCATACACCAAATTTATCTCATCGAAATAATATTCGGTGGCGATCTTGCGTGTGGTATATTTTCAGATACAGTGAATTAAGTTCACTGTAATCATTGTGAGCCGTTGTGGCTCCTCTATTCGGCAGTAAATACCTCGCAATTACCGACGGTAATAATGGGTGTGGGAGCCAGCAAAGACCACTGCTGCTGCTACAGTGCCTGCGACGTGACGGCCGAGGGGTGACGGCCGAGAGGGGGCAGAGCTTCTTTCCAGCGGTGGCTGCCCAAAACCCCGTCGCGGGCTCCGCCGTCGTCCCTTGAGCCCCGCCGTCCCCGCGCCTGCCCCGCCTCATGCCCCGCATCGTTCCGCGCGTTTGTGGAGAGGGGAACGGCCGGGAGGTTATATCCGGCGGTCCCCCTGTTCTCGGATTTGTTCTGGGTTTCTTGGCTTCCGGACGGCGGCCGCCTTTGCGACTGCGATCTCCCTCGATTTTGCTTCCGATTCTTCCTTGCATGCGATGCGGGGTTGGGGTTTTGGTTCTGTTTTTTTTGACAATTTTCTTGTTCTGGTTCGATTACTGAGGCTGTGTATGAATTTGCGACTAACGGAAAGTTCTTGTCTGTGATTGGTGCCAGCACGCCGCATGCTTCCGGAGGCCCCGTGACCCGGGCGGCGGCGGCGAGAAGCCGCGCAAACGATGCTCCCCGCCCGCCGGCGCCAGGCGAGCCGGGTCTGAGGAGCTCAGGTGGGGAGAGGGGTCCCCCTGACATTAGCCACGGAACAGAAACATTCACCAAGAAGGGGAATGGGAACGGTAGCAGCACGGGGAGGGAAGACGCAGGCACGTCAAGTGCGCCCAGAGCGTCAGACGTGGTTAAGAACAGTGCTTCGGGTTCCCTGTCAACAGATTCAGACAGGAGCGCTGGCTCTCCGAAGGGCGCAGAAACGGCAATTGGTGAGAATGCCAGGAATGGGGACGCTAGCAGCCCGTCAAAGAAGCGGAAAAGGATAGTTGCCGTGTATTCCAGAAGGTACCCGAAGAGATTCAAGGCGGTCCAAGGAGGGAATGCCGCAGGTATCGAATCCTCTTATGGTATATCTACTTAAGGGGTCCCTTCCTGTGAGACAAATAGATTTTTATGCAGGATGCCACTGCCTAACTTATCTCTGAACTTTCCAGATGTAGTTGTTGCTTCTCCTGACAGAGTGGGGAAGGAAAACACTTCAAGCCGGCATGTGGCAGACAGCAACATCTCTAAGCTATATGAAGGTAGCAGGTTAACTTCAGGGATAAAAGTTAACCAATATTCTGCACCGGTTTCAGAGGTTTGTTTTCCACTGTCTGTATTTCATTTTGACCAGCGCTAATGCCACCTGTTTTACTCTCTGCAAAATTGAAACTCTTTGAACATATTAGCAAGTTCTTGGTAGACTTCAATGCCATCTGGTGCAGGATCTAATGTAATGTTGCAATACCTTTTTCTTTGCTTCTATGTTACTGGCAGGGGGGTTTATTGTCCGTTTCCTTGGTAATCTTTGCTAGAACAGTTATCCACTTAAGTGGGATATTTCATACTGTACTGTCTGTACATTGAATTGAAAAAGCATCTCCAGACTTAGAGAGCCACATATATACCTATTTTTTCTCGGTCTGATTCAGTTCTCATTCACGTACTTTTGCATGTGCATCAGGCAGGACCTATGTTTTCAATAGCATGTACTGCAAGATTAGTGGCTATGTATTCTCTCACAGCAAAACTCTCTTGGTTGTATTCGCAAATTCTTCAAATCACTCAACTCCATCTACCTTAAAGTGGACCGGTGAAGATATATAAGTCAACATGATTAATATGCCACGAAAATGTAAATTTCAGCATCATGAATTAATAGTTTTTCGTTCTCGTCCAAAGGTACTGGACTGATGCGTTCTTCACTCCTCTGTTTTTGGTTGTCAATGTGCATGTCTGGGATCTTGGTTAAAGAATTTATAATGACAGATGGCTAGATAAGAAAATGGTTAGTGGAAGATGCCACAGTATTAAAGCTCAAGCATGTTAAGTGCAGTTTCATGCATCGATTGTTCATGATAAATGATGTGCATGTGCTTGGGAAGAAGCAACATGCAATAGATGGCTCCCGTTGAGTCCTGAAACATTTTCTGTGCTAAAGCACCAATATACTTTCCTGCTATAGTGGCAACTGAGTGGCACATTTGCACTACAAATCTAATCACTAACAGCAGTCAGGTGCCTTGTACTCGATTGGACATCATTTGAAACAGTGAAAATGACCAACCTCTTATCATCAATTGTTGTAGGTACAGCCGCGTAAACCTACCAATGTGTGCCCGCAAACTGCAGCGGCTGAAAGCAGTCTTCCAGTGAAAGCTGGAGACCAACACACTGCCCCCGCAAGGTGCTTTCTTTCTCAGTGCAAGGATTGCTATTCTCAGCTCAGCCTTTGCGGCTTATTAGATATTAAGCAGCTGGGTATGCATTTGAATCCATGTTGATTCTATGTTAACCTTTTCATTTTGCAGACAAAGTTGTCTGTCATCATCGCAAAGTGTGCCAATATCTTTTATTCATCATGAAGAGGTACCTCTCCAAACTAAAAAAATAATTCGATTCTTTCGGCAATTTGTTTTTATGCACTAACCCTCTTGTCTCATCCATTATGTGCTTTCTGGATTTTATGCATCAACGGATTTGGGGCTGAACATTTGCTCTTTGACATTGTGTTAGATCAAGAGCACACTTGGAGACAGTGAACCAATTATCGTTCAGAAAGAAGATTCTGCTTCAGGACATGTCAAGGTGATGCCATCTGATGAAACAGATGGTAACTCCAACATATGCGGTTCTTGTGGGTCCCCAGGAACTCTTAGGTAAGTCGATTATTTTTTTATCAACATCAGTTTTACTAATGTTTTTAAAGAACAGCCGTGCAAACAAAGCCATTTCTCTTGGATAGCAACATAACAGATTATTGTGATTTAGTGATTTATAAATGAAAATATCATCGACCCTTGCTGAACTAAGGTAAAATTGCTGGGTTTCTCCATTCAATTTGAATGTTCGGCCTTGTATGCTCCTTATTACCCAATTTATCCAGGGGCCTGCTCTGAATTTTAAAGTGTCAACAATTATAATCCCAAATCAATATTTTCAGAACCGTCATGAAATATATTTCCATATTATGTGCATTTAAAATTGTAGGTGTTGATACTTTTTGTTACTCCGTATACAGTTGATCAAACTTCAAAAAGTTTGACTTTGACCAAAAACTATAGGCATCCTAATTTGGGAAGGAGGGAGTATATGTTTGTCTGTGTGTGTATGTATAATTTTATGCGAGCAACATGCTTCAGCCTGTAGTAATATTTGGCATGTTTTAATGTTTAGTGGGCAACAAAATTAATAGGTATTGTTTGCTTTGTTACCATGGTACTGAATTCTGTTTTGGCTTCCATGATGCCCAATCTTATTTCTTATCCTGAAGAATGTACCGATTCTTAATGCACCCAAAGGAGATATATGCATTCATGCATTATAAATCCAATATGTATACTTTTGCCTTGTTCCATCATGATGAATGGAGGGATGGCATGCCATGTGATGGCTGTGCATTGAAGAACGTCTGAATGCTGGACATGGTTTTTTCCTTCTTCATAATTTCACTCGCCACATCTCCAATTTCTATAGTTATGTACTTCTTAAATTTTTTATTTGGAGAGTTATCATAACAATTCACCCAAATTAATGGTTGTACCAGTTATCAAACCCTGTGGTATAATCTCAGCCGAACACCAGGTTAGTAGAACTTACAAGAATGAAAATGCACATCTGAACCCGAGCTCATATGCTCCTTGCCCGAATATTTTTTTTTTTGCAAAAAACAATCAAAATAAAAAATTCTGATTTTTTTTATGACGAACATGAGAATGTGTTCTAACTGCAAGCAACATTGGGGTGAGAAATGACATGTTTGGTGGTCTATGAAAAAATAACAAAATTTGATGCTGTTTGGAGCATATGGATTTGTTGTTTGCAACAATCAGATTTGTCTTTTTTGCACAGACCAATACATATATCGTTTCTCGGAGATTTTTGGTAGGCTATTGTAACACATGTTTTTTGTTCATTGTACAAAATTTTCAGAATTTTTTGACTTTATTTGCTATTTTTCTGAATTTTTTATTGAAGCAGGAGCATATGAGCTCGGGAGCAAAAACAAAAACCTTGCTTACTTAGTTTAAGACTTAAGAGTGGGTATCCTAAAATTAAAATATCACAGAATCAGATAACATGTTTTATGTGTACCAATTTGTAAGTGCGCATGTAACTCTCTAGCATGGTAAGAGAACACACTATTACAACTTATAATCGGATCTGTGTATATTACTGATATTCTGCGTTTACTTTGGTCCATCATGCACAATATTCACTTCATGATCTGATTTATATATTCGACTGATAATAGGTCTTGTGATGGGAAATCTTGCCAAAGTAGATACCATATCTCTTGTTTGGATCCTTCCCTGGAATATTTATCTCCTGGAATTTGGTTCTGTACCAGCTGTACAAAGAAGAGGTTCCAGTTTGGTTTACATTCTATTGTTGATGGAATAGAGTCTGTGTGGGATGTCAAGGAGGCTGAGGGTAAGTACACCTTTTCTTATGGCGTGAGACAATCTATTTAGCAGTTCTTCTATTTCCAAATTGGTTAACTCTTTTTATCGGTTCTATGTTTGTAGGAATGCAAAATAGCAAGCAGTATTTTGTTAAGTATAAGAATCTGGCGCATGTCCATAATCGTTGGGTTCTAGAAGATGATATCAATGTCATGCCTGGAGGTCCTGATGTTCTTTCCTTGTTTAACAAGAGGAATCATACTGAAAAGGTGATTGCTTTTCTGGTGAACTTTATTTTGTTATCCATATGAGCAATGATTCAGGCTTTGCAAAAGAACTGTGCTGTTGTGGACTTCGATTCACAACGGGATAACTGCCTTGCAGAAGATAGCCATACGGCGTGGCTGCGAGGGATTGGGTAGACATAGATTGGGTTTAGAGAATAGTTGGGAGAGATTAGATTGATTATTCTTCCTTGTCTCAAACCTAGATACATGACATCCTTATGTAGTGGATGCTAAGCAGCGGCGAAACCAGCGTATGAACAATGCGTGTACAAAGCAAGTAAAAGTTACAGTTATACTCATATTTCTCCTAATTTATTTGATGTATATTGCTCTACATGTGAATTAGACACAAATATACAAGCTTTTGCCAAAAATAACGGGTGTACATTTGTACACCCTTGTACTGATCTCCCGCCGCCCATGATTCTAAGGCTCCTGTCCTTTACTAACACAATACGGACTCCTAATACATTATACTCCTTTAATCCTAAACTTTCCAGCACAATACTATTTCCTAAAAGACTCTGCTCTCTTCTGTTTTCTTCATGTCGTATGTCTGTCCCCAACACGTGACCTGCTGCTGCAACATGTTGTTGCATTGGCCCTTTTGCTGGCCAGCTGCATGTACCGTGCTAGTGTTCCACAACATGTGCTGATGCTTTTTCTTTAATGATTCTCCAGGCAATTTGGAAGGAGGAATGGACTAAGCCACACCGCCTGTTGAGAAAGAGGCTCCTTATGCCCCCAAAATTAGTTCATGATTTCTTTTCCTCATCTGGCCTTAAATATTCATATTGTAATGTTGAATGGTTAGTGAAATGGAGGGGTCTTGGTTATGATCATGCAACATGGGAATTAGAGACTTTACCCTGTTTATGTACGCCTGAGGCCGACGAACTTAAAAAGAACTACGAGGACCGCCGTGAAGTTGCAAAACGATCATCTATCACTACAAAAGCAAAGGTGTGGCGGGAAAACTAATTTTAATGCTTTATCTTGTACTCCTAATATTATTTGCAATTCATGCACGATACGAGTCTGATATGGAACATATCCTGGCCAGTTCGATAATAATAAAAACTAACATCATTTTGTAAGTTATATATATTGTTAAGATTGTCGCTGCTTAAGATGATCGATAAACTAACCACAAAAATTGAAAACTGAAAGCTGGGTTAACTGGTCTGTTAATTCATAAAAAAGTTTAAGTGCACATTAACTGCACTATATTATCTTTCCACACTTATTTTCTTTTGTCTAGCTGTATTGAACTATCACAGCATTGATATTATATTATGTCGGTTCTCTTTGTCACATATTAGTTAGACCTGTGCGCTTAAAACCTATACATATTCATGAAACTGCTAATTTTCTGTGTCATTATTACTTGTCTGTACAGGTTAAGCAAAGCTCATTTAAGAAACTTCAGAGATTACCAGATGGGTGCCATCCTGATTTTGACAATGATCACTTGTGTTCTATCAATCTCCTCCGAGAGTTCTGGTACAAATCTCGTGGCGCTGTTCTTGTTGATGATAAGGTAGGACTTATGCAAGTAGTTTAGCTGCATTAATCTTAAAAAAGGTCAAGAAACAAAACTTCATCTTTCTATTCTAGTTTTCCACTCGTTTATACTTGTTAGTTCTGGCCACTGGCATGGTCATATGTTGTAGTACTTCCTTACATGGATCTTACATTGGACTGTTATAAGTACATCTCTTGCATTCATACTTGGTTAATTTTGAATTCCTTTCTGAATGAATAAAAAGGACCCCATGTTTAACTATCATGCAGGAATTTGTAACAAAGACCGTCTTATTCACACTGTCTGTATTACCTGACGTCAGCCAACCCATCCTAATTGTAACAACTCCTGCTTCTCTATCCTTATGGGAGGTTCAGTTCAATATCTTGGCACCATTTATCAATGTTGTTGTGTATGACGGAGGGAAAGACAAGCTCAAATTAATTCAAGATTTGGAATTCTATGAGAGTGGAAGCTCTATTATGTTACAGGTTCTCTTATCCCATGCTGATGCTGTCTTGGAGGTAAGTCCCAACTGCTAAGTATCCCCTTGCTAGTCTTATCAAACAAATGCTGCTTACCAATGAAGAGCACATAAATTGCACAGATCCACCTATATCATATCGGGTGTCGTTACTAGTTACTACCCCATAGCTCTGTTAAGCTTATGCTTTTCATTTAATTGTAATCTCTCTGCCATGGCACAGGATATCGAACCTATAGCACGCATTGATTGGGAGGCAGTCATAGTTGATTATTCTCAAAAATCAACCCTACAACATCTCGAACAACTGAAGCAACTTTCCAGTGATTTTAGAATGTTACTTGTGAGCTCCCCAATGAAGGTTAAGGTGCCTATCAATAGTTCTCGCCTGTTAACTGCTTTTGTGCCACAAATAAGCCATGCTGAAATTTTCTATTTCACAGGAGTATCTTCCTGAGTACAGGAAACTCTTAGGTTTCCTTAATTCTGGAGAGCAAGAAAATGGCAGTTTCGTTGATGCTGAGGCCCTTGTGATGACGAAAGTGAACTTCAAAAGTCATATTGCATATGAGCGCCCAGCAGATTCTTCAAAAATATTGGAGCACTGGGTTCCTGCTCACATTTCACAACTGCAGCTAGAGATATATTGTTCCATACTGCTTTCAAATTCATCTGTCCTCCAGTCGAAGATGAAAAGTGATGGCTCTCTTTGCGACATTATTATCTCTCTCTCAAAGGTGTGCTTTGCAAACATATTTACAGCTTGCATGATAACAAGTAAAACATTCTATGTGCAATCTGCAGCAATGTAATTTTCTTCTTCTTCTACAAAGTTACTGACACTGCTATTAACTTTGATCTATTCTTGTCCTTATGTTTTAGTGCTGTGATCACCCTTACCTTGTTGATGAATTCCTGCAAAATTCGCCTGTCGACCATCATGATCGTACTGGTACTCTAGATACCAGAGTGCAAGCATGTGGCAAGCTATGGCTTCTTCAAAAAATGCTTATAGAGATAAGGAACAAGAGGCTGAGAGTCATTATTCTTTTTCAAGTGAGATACTCATGGCATTACCCTCTTTAGTTATTACTTATTACCTATGTATGGCACAATGTACTAAATCTTAGATCTCTGTAGTCGTTCCATGTTATGCAAATAGTTTATCGTCTTAGAAGGTTTCATGCTATCTATTGTATAACGGTGATGGTAATTGCTTCTAAATACTGGTATGCAGTATTCGTTCGGTCATACACCTAGACACCTAGTAGTGATTTGGTAGCCCCAACTAGTACAGTTATGGGGCCAAACCGGTAACATTTATGGGGCATCTGTTCCTTTTTATGCCATGTGATCTCTATTTTGTAGCACTTGCGTCCTATATTTGTTCGGTCATACATCTGAACACCTAGTAGTGATTGTGTGGCCCTAACTGGTCCATTGTGTGGCCTAACCGGTGATTATACAGTAAAATGTAGATGCACCTGTTCCTTTTTATGCCACATGATCTCTGTTTGGAGGACACTGCTGCCTGTAAATTCCTTAGAGGCTGGATATAGGTATAATTAGCATCTGAACTTTAAATAATCATACGTAGTCCCTAATAGGCTAATACTATTCTCTACATAATCAGAATATGCTCATTAGCTTTGATGTTTTGCATCTTGCCTTGGTTTCAATGTCATGCTGCTGCATAAAATTCCAATATGCTATTTATGTCAGCAGATATTTACATGAATGAACATGGTGACCTGCAGAAGTATTTATTTTATAACAAGTAATTAACAATTCAAAAAAAGTATAGATGACAATTTCCTAAGTTTGACATATAAGCCCCACTTCACATATTGTTCCGAACGTGTTCCCACATATTGTTCGGAACATGTTATCTTAAGTACTCATCAATGTTGTCATTCCCTTTTGAAGTATCCGCTTCATGCTTTTCTAGGGAATCTTTTGCCCCTTTGACAACTTTCCTTTAATTTTCTCAATTTACTAATTCAGCCGTCTTTTTGGGGTGCTATGGCAGTCTGGTGTAGCAAGTGGAAACTCAATGGGTGGTATATTGGAAGGTGTTGTTTGTGACATATTTGGCCGTGAGTCATATGAGCGTGTTGAAAGTGGTGCACCATTGGCAAGGAAACAGGCAGCAGTAAATATGTTCAATGACAAGACTAAGGGGAGATTTGTTTTTCTGATTGAAAGTCGTGCATGCCTCCCTAGTATTAAGCTCTTATCTGTGGATGTTGTTATCATATACAATAGTGACCGTAACCCGCTAAATGATCTGAAGGCTATTCAAAGAATCAAAATAGAGTCACCGAAGTATCCGGGCATTTTTCGTTTATACACTCCTTTCACAACGGAAGAGAAGCAGCTTGTGCTTGCAAAACATGGCGTGCTTACTGGTAACTACAAAGATATGCCACATAGTTTGGGCCATTCATTGGTCAGTTGGGGTGCATTATCTCTTTTCACCAGATTTGATGAGCTTCAGCATGATAACTATGCAAGTAAAAGTTTTGAAAGGGATACAGTAATTCTAGAGTTCTTAAAAATGTTAGCCACAAATGTTAAAGAGAACACCGAATCCAATTGTGTGTTCATATCGAAAGCTAATATGAGCGGGGAGTTTTATTCAAGAAGCATTACTTTAATAGGCGAAAGTGGGGTGCCTGCATCGGATGGAGATCCATCTAATTTTTGGTTAAACTTACTGGATGGGAAATCGCCTCGTTGGAGCAATCTATCTGAGCCACAACAATCAAGACACAGAATGTTACAGAACATAGAAGAACTAGCCAGAGTTCCGGCTGAAGAAGCTAGAAGGATGCGTACAAAGGTTGACGGAATCACAGTTCCATCTTCAAAATGTTCATCTGACAACAGTCATGATGATATGTTACCTAAAAGTTGTTCTACATTGACCCCCCCTCTTCAACAACTTGATGACACAGAACAAAAAGAAGGTATCACGTTTGTGACAAGAATACATTCTGCTGCAGATATGCATATTACATTGTTCTGATATTATTTTGTTCTGAAGGGATGAAAAAACTGACCACACCAAAGAATCTTCATGTTCAACTTAAGAAAGAGCTGTCGAAACTAATTAAGGTGTTACAACTGCCGGTATGCATTTGCTTAGTTCTTTTACTTCCTCTTTGTTTTCATTATGACACACTATTGGCAGAATGCATCAAAATAACATTTATGCATGCTTAGAGCATGTTCCACTAATGTAAAAAATGTTGCACAAAAATCCTTACCTGCATGCAAAAACAATCTGTCTGTCGTTCAGACATGCTCTTCTGCAGTTTCTGCAGTTATCTGATATGCCTAATAGTTATACAATTTTGACACCCACGTGAAAGTTAAAACAATGATTTCATACTGGAATACCTTCTTGCCAATGGTTCATTTGATTTTTATTGCATAACTTCTGCATTTGTTCACACTGTTCTTATTTTTTTTATTCCTTGGCTCCCCCACTGCCTCTTTGTGCTTTACCTGATCTGTCATGCATTTTGTATAATTTACAAATGCAGGATAATGCAAAACTTAAGGCCGAACAGTTCTTTGAATATTATTTGAACAATCATCTAGTTCTTCCCGAGCCAGTGGACATATTGCGCACATTCAACATAGCCTTGGTAAGAAAGGCACCCATACATTTTTTTTATGTTTTTGCTTTTCATGTTTATATTTATCAAATATGCTTATGTGCTTTGATTTTTTTTCTTCAGTGTTGGCGTGCTGCTTCTCATCTAAATTATAAGGTAGATCGCAGAGAGTCGCTTGCCCTTGCTGAGAAAGGCTTCAATTGTGAGTACAATGAAGCGCTTGTGGGGTTGATCTATAAGAAATTAAGGACCCTAAAGAAAAATGTTCCAGATAGAGCAGGTGAAGCAAGTATCAAGGGTCAACCAGTGTCAGTAGAGGACACCCAGCTTTCATGGCAAGAAAATCCTTACTTGGAAAATGACCACATGTTCCAAAACAAGAAAATTGATCTTCATGGTAATTTCATAGATGGTGCACCTCAGGAGGTCTCATCTGTTGCTGAGCAGATGATCTCAGAGGGGCAAGAATCTGTTAAGGAAACTCACAAAGAATGTCACATGCTAAATGATGAGCCTCCTAATATGATAATGGAGAAAAGTATAGATTTAGTTGAAAATGTTTTCTCCATAAGAAAAAATAACATCCTTTGCAAACAACAGCTTGAGATATCAGGTTTAGTGACACACAGGCAGAACAATGTCATCAGATTGAAAGAAGTTTACAGTTTAGTTCTGGAACATATTCGTAGAAGTCACATTGATGAAATGACCAGGAGTGAAAAAATAAAGCTGACTGCTCAGTGGTTCAGTATGCTTATTTATGCATTTTTGGAGCACATGAAGCTCCAGCATGGCAAGCTTGAGGGACTACAGTCTGATACATGGTCTTCAGAGTGTCAACTGAAGGAAAAGCTCCACCAGGTAGCAAGATCAGGCCAATTAGATCGAGACTTTGATCGGCACATTGCTCTACCTGACTCAAACTTTGTTATGGAAGAATTCATCCATTTTGAAGAACAGAATGATGTGTATCGTATTGCTGAAAGTTCTGTGTCAGATTGTCAACAGTCATCAAATGACACAGTGTCGATGGAAATTACATTAGTACGAAGTGAAGCTCTCTCAGAGCCCATATCTATACACGCAATGGAAAATGAGCCAGTTGAGACTTCTGCGGGCTCTGCCGGAGGACCAGCATTAGAAGCTGTTGATTTTCAAGAAAACAACATCCACTGTAGTTCTGATGGCATTAGTGTACAAATAGCTGGGTGTTCATCGAGTACTATTCCTGCAAATGATGATTCCACCGGCCAGGTATTATGTTGCTCATTTTCCAAGTGCATTATGTTTGTCATATGCTGATATGCGTGCATAAGCTTCTTAGTTCTTGACTTACACAAGGACTATGTGCTACTTGTGACATCGTTTGACTACAGAATCTCCTTATGTGACATGGTATTTGACTACAGAAATGATTGTACCCCACCATATATTTGTCTGGTCCAGATTGTTTAGTGATGTTTATGCGGTCTATTATCATTTTTTCCGCTGGTATTGCCTGCTGTGCTCTAGGCATTGAGAGTGATATATGTTACCTTCACAAGAATATTTTTCTGAGCAATTAGCTCTTTCGGTTGGTGGAAAACATTTCAAAGTTGTGCCACTTGGCATAGCTGATATTTAATTAGTAGATTTCAGAACATATTTGTCCTTTTTCCACTGTTCATAAATCACCAGCGCGCCTTGCTTTGTATTTTTGTGTTTCCTCGTACTTGACTTATTTATGTGTTCATTTATCACTATATATATATATATATATATATATATATATATATATATGCTTTGGTGATGCCAGACACTGATCACAAATACCTTTAATGTATATCAGGAATCCTTAACCAGTGAGTCTAGAAATGCTGAACATATTGAGATATGCAATATTACTAAGTCAGATGATGAACCTGCAGAGGCAGAGCGAGCAGGTACCTTGGGTGCCATAGCAGCTCAGGATTTGCAGCCTGAAATGCACTCATTAACCACCCATGTAAAACCTTCACTGGATCCACATGGAAGGGTAGAATCAGCAGGCATGGTGACAGCTCATGATCTCCAGGCCGAAATACTACCATCAGCCTCAGTGCCTACGGAACAAAGTACAAGCCCTGCCCAACAAAGTTTAGCAACTTCAGGACATTCACCAGCAGAAGCCGAACAGGCAGATATTCTGGGCACAGAAACCACTTGCAGTTTGCAGCCTTCGCAAGGTGAAGTGCAACTGTCAACCACAACGCAAGATCAACCTGCAGAAGTACAAGCATGCACCTTGGGCGCCATAGCTGCTCGGAGTTTGCAGCCTGAAACACAACCATCGACCTCAACGCAGAGTGCTCCTTTCGAAATAACCTATCTGGTTGGCATGCCTGTGCTACGAAGTCACAGTGCCAGGGCAGAATCAACACGTACTTTGGGCTCACTGATAGCTCACAATCTGCATTCTGAATTACATCCATTGGCCTCAATGCAGGATCGACCTGCAGAAGCAGAAGGAGCAGTTATGTTGGGCTCCACGGCAGCCCAGGATTTGCAGCCTGAAAGGCAATCATCAACCACAGTTCAGCATGTTCCACTTGAAAGAGTACACTCTGAAGAAAGGATACAAATTGGTTTTCAGCCAAATATGGTACCTGGTACTGAGCAGCCCACCCAACACCCTCCAGTCACAGCGTTAGTGTTTAATAATCCAATACTTAGTGACGAGCCGCTGAAAAATGAGTTGGAAAGGTTAATGCATTGCAGCAGGGTGCTTCATGAACATAAGGTTTGCTTTTTTATTCTGTCTGTAATCTGTTTTTACTGTGAATTGTCTGTGCTAGTCGTCAGTTATTTCATTTCTTCCTTGGCTGCACCTTTATTTTTGAACAGAAATCACAACTTCTAATAGAGTATAACCAAGAAAGAGAGAAGATAACAAAAAAGTATGACTTGTTATCTCGAAAGGAAGATTCCGCTTATCTTCAGAAGCAGCGCGAGCTTAGTATCTACAGGAATGTTTTTGTGAACAAATCACTAGCTGAGAATTTTCGAAGGGTCTTCACACCATCATCTGCAGCTCAAGGTATACAACTAAGCGTCATATCTCTTGTTTTTCAAAATAATATTCTGGTCATAACTAGTCTTTCATCATTTAGCTTCGTTCGCTGTGGTATTTTTTTAATGCATATTATTCAACTCCACCTTTTTTGTTTTGGTGGACCTATACTGTGGAGCATGTTGTTCTTACACGATTCAATCTACCAACGGCTTGTGTGTCTTGTGTATATTCGGTCGTTATGTATGGCGAACATACTATATTGTGATCTGTTAGCAGTGTCATTCTCCTGTTGTTTCTGGTTTCCTTTCCAGTAATGCCATGCTAGGTAGTTGCGTTACATTGATCTTAAAAATTGAAAGGGCGACTTTGATCTACGATCTGTTACGTAGTCGGATGCTCTTTAAACCGTAGATGATCTGAATAATGGTTTGTTTTTTCCCTGTGCAATGCAGGGAGATTGACGACCCCTGTAGCGGAGCAGCCATTTGAGTTTTCTTCAGCGGCTCAGACCACAACATCACCAGCTATCTCGTCATCAGCCATCAGACCACCAGGATCTTATATGCGACCTTCGTTTGTGGCTCTGCCGCCATCATCATCATCATGGAATGCCCAACTACCTGGCAATCTCTATGGAACAGCATCATCACCTTTTGTTCCAGCGCCTGTGTCATACAGCAGCCACAGACCAGCTGGAGCACAATCACGTGCTGTCCAACCACTATCAGCCTTAGCCAGCAATCTCTATAGAACGATGCCACATGCTCCTCCGCCGCATCTGCCACATGGAAGCTACGGATCCGCTGCAGCACAACTGCGTGCGCCTTCTCCTCATCTCCAGCAGCTCAGGATGCCCTCTCAGTATGCCATGCACACAGACCAGCAGCAGCGTCGTGAAGCTAGTGGAGCGGTTCCATTGTTGGGACAGTATGGCAGGGGAAGCTACGCATCGACAGCTCCACAGGGAGGCGCCATACGAAACTCCATGGACCCAAGTTCAGCTCACCAAGCATCAAGCTCACGCCCACCTCACCGAGCGTCCTTGCTGCCACCCTGCAGACACCCAGAGTCCATGCTCAGCTTGCAGCCATCTACTTCAAACCCCATCTTCATGCCAGCCCACCAACCGTCGTCATATCCAAGCATGGCCTTGGGCGGCACTGCAGGTCCGCAGAACGCAACGCCAGGAAGCCAGCAGCACGGAGGCGCCCAGATAGCCGGCGTCAATCACAATCAGCCCGGCTCCAAACCATCGTCATATCCGAGCATGGCCTTGGGCGGCACTGCAGGTCCGCAGAACGCAGCGCCAGGAAGCCAGCAGCACGGAGGCGCCCAGATAGCCGGCGTCAATCACAATCAGCCCAGCTCCAAACCGTCGTCATATCCGAGCATGGCCTTGGGCGGCACTGCAGGTCCACAGAACGCAGCGCCAGGAAGCCAGCAGCACGGAGGCGCCCAGATAGCCGGCGTCAATCACAATCAGCCCGGCTCCGAACTGGCATCGCTGAATGAGTACCTGAAAGATAGGATTCGCGTGGTTAGCAGTAGCAGCCCCGCAGGTGCCGGGGGCGGCCAGCCCAGATGAAGTTGTGTGCCTCTCCGACGATGAACCCATAGCAGCGACAGTCAGATGTCTGTGTTGACTTAGAAGCCGCCCATCTAACGCCTCTAGCATCATCATCCTTGTAGCGAAGAGATGGACAGCTGCACATCGGAAGAGAACGCTGCACCTGTTGAGAAGTTGTAGAAGCTGATATAGTAGTACTGATATTTTCACCAAGTGTTGTGTAGTGCGAGTTGATGTTGCCAATGCCTGACCCTTTCTTTTTTATGAGAATCTGATGACTGGCTGTCTTACCCTTTGTAAGCTTGTTGAGATGCTCCTGGCTTCAGTTTACAACCGTGCCAGGCTTCTCCTAATTCCTGATGAGTGATGACAAACTTAATATGTATATCAAGCTTACTCTAAAGCCAGAAGAG
Source organism: Lolium multiflorum (assembly GCA_030979885.1). Taxonomy (NCBI): domain Eukaryota; kingdom Viridiplantae; phylum Streptophyta; class Magnoliopsida; order Poales; family Poaceae; genus Lolium; species Lolium multiflorum. The sequence continues at coordinate 26,970,204 of CM061749.1, read as the reverse complement.
TTAAGTTGCATTTGTCAGTTTTTTTAATTATTTTGCTTATTATCGTTTATGTTCTATTTTTTGAAAATGTCGTAGCTCCTGTTGCTGCAATGAGGTTGGTTGGTTTCACTGGAATAACCTGAGCTGACCTGTACCTGATCCGATCTAGTGGCCACACCACACATAGAGAGATGTTGGTTTGTGGTGTGTAAAACTGAGATGCAGAGGTGTGATATGGGTGGGGCAAATCAACTCAGCTGCACATGGCAGATGCGTATGTCAAGGGAGGGAGGGAGGTTGGAACACTGATCCAGGTCTATGAATACTGGGGAGTTAATTAGTTCACTAGTGTCGCACTTGTTTACCATGTCCTAGTACTATTTTTTGTATGTTCGGGGAACTGAAGGAATGGTGGATTGACACCGTATTTTTCATTATCGGGTTGCTTAAAAGTTCAAACTGACACTAGTGCTTAGCTGTTGTGTGCAACCTGCTGCTAGTGCTGTGTGTGGCAAGAGAGAACTTTCCGAATCCGGACGGTGCGGTGTGTTTATGTTTTCGGACGTTCGATTTTCAGAACCGGATGCTGGTGCGTACGTGCGGAACGCATAAATCTTGTGTGCGACTGCTATGGATTGATTTGGGGCGTGAGCCACACAAAAGGGTTAGAAACACCCGAAATAATCCTTCGGCCAAACTATTTCACGTCTCTAACCCTTTTCTGTGGCGCCTTTGCAAAGAGAGCCACACTCTTCAGTGTGGCACCCTTACAAAGAGAGCCACACAAAAGGGTTAGAAACGTGAAATAGTTTGGCCTGAGGGCCATTTCATGCAATTCTTATCCAAAAGAGTTATTTTTGTGTAAATCACCTCGATCATCCTACATGCATTGCATGCACATTGTAGCCGCACACGCCGATCGATTGGCATGCAGCAGCGACATACATGGCGTGGCACTCCTCGTGTCTTACATGTCCTAGTCTGCACAGCTAGCCTCTAGTCCTCTACCCTTCCATCTGAGATCCGTCTCTTCCATGGAGGGGCATCTCGCACAAGAACGCTGCAGCAGCCGCGCAAGATCGTGGGGGCAGGAGGAGACCTGTAGAGACAAGAAACAAATAAACCGTCCGGACGGTGACGCCCTAGAACGGCCAACGGCGTATATATAGGTTTTCAAGTGGATCGGAGTCCGGACTCGAACCAGTACGTCGACCGATCTGGCCGATCCAAACTTCCACTTCTACCTGGGTACAGGTCGTTTAGTTCTTCGTTTTTTTTCTTGCGGATCCCTCGGGGAGAGATGTCCCAAGGTCTATTCCGATTTTTTTTCCGTGCGCAGGTCGACTGTGTAGCTCGTTTCTCTCTTGACGTACCACACGGTCTCTTTTGAATTTAATACAGTAGTAAAAAATTTGAATTTCGAAAAAATTGATACAAAAAATCCGCACGTGCATCTTCACGTGCTACGCACACAAAGTCGTTTCATAAAAAATCAACTTATCATGTGATGTGTGCGAAAAGGACAAAATTCAGTGCTAAAAATAATGCTATTCACAAGATAAATTTTCTCTTTTTACATAGATCATAGAAAATATAGCTTTTTCGTGAAACTTGACGAATGTACATATATCATGGAGATGTACTTGTAGATTTTTTGTCAAAAAATTCCGATACTTCTAAATATGATTTTTTAGTAGAGAGCATATCTAGGAGCCAAATTGAATTTCGCAATCTTATAACAAACTATTATGCATATTGGCAATAAGCTAACTATAGATAACATAATACTATTTTATAGGCAGCTGACTCTACTATTAAACTTGCTCTAATACGGTAAGTTTTTTAAGGTACCACTATTTTCCTATTGCAGTAAGTTGCACATGTGTTGTCAATTTTATGGTACCTGGCCACTTGGGCACACACACAAACGCCAGGCCCAGGTGGTCTCTTGATTTGCCACAACTAAGCTGTCGGCTTGTCAGATCTTAGTACCTTTGTCCGCCTTGTCCTAGGCCAAGCCATATGGCTAAGTTTATTCAACACTCCAGGTCAGAAGATAATTGGAAATAAAAAAAATCGAATACAAGTACATGCATTCTTTTTTTTGTTACCCTTGGCTTCCAGATCTGAGCTAAAACATACTGAATGTTTTGATCTTGCTTTCTTAGCGAGGTTTTCAGTTTTGGATGGTCCACTCAATGCTTGTCGACCGGTTCGATTGTACGACTATCACCTTTGGGAAATGGTGAAAAATTGGATTGGCATACCTTCCATTCACATCCATGAGTGGACGGATAATCTCACCCTCGAGGGTTGGTGGTCCAAGATGTTGAATGAGGCTTCGGACAACCGTAAGGCGTTGGCTTCCCTAACCATGCTTCTTAGTTGGACCATTTGGAAGGAGAAAAATGCTAGAGTTTTCAACCACAAATACGCACCAACTACCACCCTCCTCAACATTATCAAATCCGAAGTGAAGCTTTGGATAGCCGCGGGTCCGAAGTGTTTGAGCTTTGTAATAACGGGAGAATAATCCCTTAGTTTCATGTCTTTTGTTTTCTTGGTGGACCTTGGTCTTGTCTAAACTCTTCCCCTTATTTACTAAAAAGTGGCAAATCTTTTGCCACTCGTTTAAAAAAAAAATGCTGGTTGTTGCTTTCAACAGTGAAAGCTGGCTCTTGGTAAAGCCTTCTTCGCTTGGTGCATGGCCCTGTTTACCGTCTCAGCTTTGTTTCCAAGGAGAAGCAACTTTGCAGTTCCAAGTATGTTCGAGTGTTTTATTCTTCTTTTAGCCTCGGTTGCTATGGCCCGATTCGGCTAACGGGAACGTCGCCTTCCATGGCGTGGACCTGGCCACTTGGGCGCACACAGACCAAGTACCAAATGGCCTCTTAGGGCATCTCCAGCGGCGCGGCGCAAACGGACACGGAGCGATCGTTTTCGTCCACCGTGACCAGAAATGCATCTGGGCCCTGCTCCAGCGGGACGATGTAAAGTGACCGACCCGTCCGTGGCGACGCAAATCTGGTCCAAATATGCGCCAGGTTGTGTCTCCGCTGACGGTACGCGGTCGCGCCGAGCGTCCTCCTTTTCCTAGCCGGTCCCGCAAGTCAGGGATAGCGAAATCGACCGCTTCGATTTGCTTCTTTTCCCCTTCTTAGTTGCCTTAGTGCGACGCCACCATCCCAACCCCAGCCGCCGCCGTCCCGCCGCAGCGCCGCAGTACTCGCCGTCTGGCTCGGTTGTCGTCACGATTGGCTCCGGCGCGTACCTGCCAGCTGTTTTGGGGCCAAACGTTGCCGGTTGGGGCGCCCTTCCGCGCCGCCCACGACCTGTTCGGTCATTTCCGTTTTTCCCCGGTAGGTTTCTTCTCCTGTTTTCGACGCAATTGTGCGGGCCATTGATCCACAGTTCGTACCCACGCAGATGGACATGTGGCAGATGCTGCAGAAGTTCCACGCGGAGGTCGTTGACTCCTCTTCCGACGAGGAGTCCGATCAGTCGACGCAGACATTGACAACTACTGCGGCCTCCATGATCCACGAGTTCACTTCAAATGAGGGCCCGGTGCACCGGGGCTTTGTCAAGGGCCGCTCAAAAAACCTGCCGCGCAACAGAGTGCAGGGGCAGCTCCGGCTCCACAATGGCTACTTCCACCTCATCGATCCGGTGTTCAAGGAAAAAATGTTCCGGCGTCGGTACAGGATGTCAAGGGAGCTGTTCTTGTTGGTCATTCTCCGGGGCGTCAGAAACTACGACCCGTACTTCCAATGTAGGCCCAATGCAACATGTGCGCTAGGCTTCACCTCCTACCAAAAATGCTCCGCCGCTATTCGCATGCTATCATATAGAATGACTGATATATTCGATTGAGCATCAGTGGGCATTGGCTGGCCATGAAGATCATGCCTAGAGGAATACCATCTTATTTTCATGTACCCCCTGTTTGGTTGCACAGAATTCGCCTCCGAATTGAATTGGCAATGGAATACCAAATCAACGTTGCGAATGGAATTCTAAATATGTTGTTTGGATGTGCACGGTATTCATCTGTAGAATCAACGTTGCGAATGGAATTCTAAATCCTGTTTGGATGTACATTGTGTGGAATTGAATTTGAACAATATAAAGTGTGTAATATGAATGAAATATACATGTGTATATTAGAATGCTATTATTTTTCACATAATAACAAAATTTAGGTAAAAAGAAATCAAACAAAAAACAACCAAATCACTGCCCTCCTGCAGGTCGAGTCGAATCGAAGAGAAGATGGCGAGCTCATCTTGCAAGGAATCTTGCAGGTCGAATCGAATCGAAGAGAAGATGGCGAGCTCATCTTGCAAGGAATCTTGCAGGTCGAATCGAATCGAAGAGAAGATGACGAGCAGATCGACCTCCTGCGCTCCCGCGCTCCGTCGTCCACGCGCAAGAGGCGTACCGGGCGGGTGGCGGGTCCAACGGAGCTGACGACGGTGTCTGCTGCGCGGCCGGTGGTGGGGAAGACAGGGTGGTGGCGGAGGGCGTGTTGCTGGCGACGGTGGTTGTCGGCAGCGTGGCGGCGGCGCGGAGAGGGCTGCAGCGCTGGTGGTGGGGAAGACGGGGTGGTGGCGGAGGGTGTGTCGACGGAGGGCGTGTCGCTAGCGACGGTGGTTGTCGGCGGCGCGGAGCCCGACAGTTGGCGGCGACGCGGCGGCGGCGCGGAGAGGGCTGCAGCGACGGGCGAGGTTGTGCGTGAGGTTGGGGGTGACTACCCCTTCGCTCGATTCAGAGCCATTTCAGAGGTCTGGACCTCGGAATTGGTGGGCCGAAAAATTACACGCGTGGGTGGGCTGCTCGGAATTGAGCCCGAATTCCACGCCCCCAATTCTGAGCGCAAACAAACAGCAGAATTGGCCTATTTGGATCTCAATTCCAATTCCGAGCTCCAATTCCGTGCAACCAAACACTGCAGTAGACTTTTTAAAATTTGGATGTAATAAGGACTATGACTTCGTTGAATCTCTTTAATTTGTTGTTTTCAAACTTCATATTGCATGCCGACGCGGAAATGCGTCGGGCCGCTGGAGGCACCTCCAGGCGCAAACGAACGCGAGGACAAATACGGTCTTTTTCGCGTCCGCCGCGCGACGCAAACGGACACTCCCGGACACCAATTTGCGTCGCACCGCTGGAGATGCCCTTAGTTTGCCAGAGATAACTGCCTGAGCTCGTCAAATTTTAGTCACGTAAGCCGCCCTGTCCTGCGCCGGCCGTATGGCTAGGTTGATTTGATCAGCCTACGAGAACCGGTCCAAGACTGGGACTTGTCGTCAATGGTAAGAGAGGTAATCAACATGTCACTCTCTCTATGGTTATGGTATGGTCTTAGGATGCCCTGCCTTTGGTCTGATTGGCTTTATTAAAGCAAACGTGTTGCATTTCGGCCGTCAGGACTACAAAGAGTTTCGTTGCATGAAGCAAGCGGCAGCTCTGCTACTTTGTTTTCTTGCTGTGTAGTACACTTCTCCTTGCTTAACGCAGTTAACAGTTGTTAACACTCAGACCAATTAGTGGTTGGTACTGACGGCCGCCAGTGTCTAGTGGTAGTAGTAGAATCACCTCCCTGCCTCGGGATCACATTAGTTATCTGGCACATCAAGGATGGAAGCTAGCTTGGAAGTTGGAACTTGGTCTAACAATATGTATGGTCATGTCACACTGGAGTTGTTTCTTTCTGGTTTCTGTCTTGCTGCTGATGGCTATGTGCTGAGAGGAAAACACAGGTGAGGACTGAGGCAGCCTATTGTTTTCCACCATGTGTGGAAAACACAGTTTCTTTTGAAAACAGAAGATTATATTGGGTGACTAGAAGACATGGGCATGCAATTAATATGTTGGGCTGTTCTCGTAGAGTGCTAGAGCAATCAGCCTCATTGCCACCTCCCATATGACAAAAGCTTGAGGGATTGGGGTAGGTTCAGATATCTTATCAGAAATCGTTCAAGCTTTTGCTACCTTGGATAAGGTAGCATCTGCCCGGAGCCGGGCCAGCTAACTAATTGTGTTTTTTTTTTTCTGTCGATCAGTACGATATCACTCTGCATCATTTGGATATTCAGAGTAAGGTCGGAATCCAAGAGTATACCTCAAAAGGGTGCGTGTAGACGTCGTATATCTAGTGTATACTCCCCCACTGTCGTTATGACCAGACAGCTCCGATCTTTTCCTGCATTGACTCTTGTCCTTGAGTTTGTTGTTCTCTTAGAGTGATAAGCAATCAACATCGCTGCCACCTCCCAGATGACAAAAGCTTGAAGAACTGTCAGATATCTTACAAACCATTCAAGCTTTTGCTACCTTGATAAATAGAAGTATATATATTATACACCAAGGGTAAGTGAAGATCGTATAGTTGATTTCTATCCTCAAGGATGTCATACCCAGACTCTGCATCTGCTAACGAACTCAGGTCTTGCTGAACAGTATTACACCAGAAGAGCTTAATCGGTGCACATCATCTGCACACTGATCAACGTTAGGCCACCATCCAAGAGTGTACTTTAAAAGGGTATGAGCAGACGTCGTATATCCGGTATAAGTAGCATGCTACCATGTTACTGGTATTGATTCTTCAGGTTCATTGCACGCACAAGATCGTCATGCCACTCGATTTGACTGAACCATAGGCAGACCAATGGGTACTTCCCCACTGTCGTTGTGACCACTGACCAGACGACTCCCATCTTTTCATACCTTGACTCTTGTCCTTGAGGTTGTTGTGCACGTCTCTTAGTCCATTAATTCTCTATTGTTTCAGAAACCATATATACACGGCAAGCACAGCACTCCATATATGCGTACATATCTCCCTTAACAAATAAAGCACAGGTACAGGATTTACCATGAAAGAGCCTATATATGAACAGTTCCTAGGTAGGAGTAGTAGCCATATGGATACAAATTTCCTAGAAACATGTCAAGTCGTTGGCTAGCCTGATTGGGGTTGCTTCAGACGAAGACTTGCTGCCTTGCTGGGTGTGGCCCATTGTTTTTTGGAACCAAGTTAAGTCGTTTCAAATCCAAGTGTCCGATCGACCAGTAGCATGACAAGGAATTGTCGATGCTTGGATATGATGGGTCCTGACTTTGATTGGACGAGATGGTTTTCCTGTTCGATGGGATGTAAGGGAAATCGGTGGAGCAGAGAATAAGCCCGTTTGGTCTACTACCACCGGTGAACATCCATTTTGTGGAAACAATGAGGATGGTTCGGGTGGTGGATCAGGCCATCAACTATGTGCAAAAGACACACATAAGTGCTACTTTTTCTCTCGAAACGGAGAGCATATAGCTCCCACCTCTGCATCAATTGATGCACACATCTGCTTTATTTCGAAGTTGAGAGTTCAAAATTTAAAGTTTACATCTCAAGGGTCATGCAGAATGTTCATAAAAATCAACCATCAAAATAAAAGAAAAAAAATGCTTATGCAACTTGTAATATACCAGAAAGCCGCTAGCCACCCTGGTTGTATATATTCTGAGTTACCGTCTCTAACTGGGTGAATTCAGAAACCATATGCTCCCGCTGCATCTTTAGTAGAAGAAAATACCAGTTATGGATCAAATGTGTACCCATACATATAAGTGGCAATTCTTAAATTGTGGCAAATCCTAAAGCACGTCTTAAAGTTGTGAATTTCCCATAAGAAGTAAAAGAAATAAATTGTCTACCTCATATTTTCCTTAAATGGGGTCTACTTTTGGCAGAAGTGGTCCCGATATTATGGCAATGTTTATCTTATCGGTTGTAGCTATTTCCACAAGGGTTGCCGTTTCGTCCGAAGCCTACCGTTGCATGAGCTTGTCTCCGCACGGTCGAGCTCGTCTTCACCGAGCTTGCCGAGGCCCACCGGTGCATGGACAACCTTCCTCGACCCTGCCTTACCCCTGCCTAGCCCGTCGTCGGCCCGCCTGGTCCTCGTGTTGGTGCCTGTGTCGCGTCAAAGCTCTTCCGATCCAAATATCCTATCTCATAGAATCACTTGAGATCATCTTTTTTATGTGAAAAGTACTAAACCATAAAATATGCCATTTAAATCTCATAAGACTGGCACAAAGCTGTGAGTCCCCTGGTTTCCACTCAATTTGAGCAAGTATTTTGGACCGTATGTATTCATTTCGGACAAGCTCTTGGTACACACCATCCTCATTCAAAAGTTCTGAAAGCCATTTCCGCAAACAAATTGACATTTTATTTTGTTTCTAGGTTGTTAATATCGAGCCCACCTTGATTTTTAAGTCTATAAATAGAAGGTCCATTTGCTTTGGAGACATTTTTATTTTAAATCATTACTTTGCCAATAAAACCTAGACCTAGACCAATCTAACCATTTATCATCCCTTAGAAACCTGGAAAATATACTTCCTCTGTCTATAAAAGGATGGCTTAGTTTTGTCTAAATTTAAATATATATTTGTACACTAAATATATCTATACATATTTAAGTAAACAAATCTAAAACATCCTTTAATATAGTATCATATATACACTGACAGTCTAGTAATGATCGGATCAATTTGGACAAGTTTATATCTAGCTATTGTTCAAGGTCTGGTCTTAATTGGTTGTGTCTGGCAATGTTCTTTTTGAAGATATTGTTTTGAGAGTGAGAACTTTCTTCAGGGTGAAAATCTAAGATCTATAATCGGTTGACGACAACGTTTGTGCAATGTTTCCTTCTTGGAGGCGTTGCTTATGGAGAAGCTGAACTTCTGGTGTTGTCTTGGTGGTGCCAGTGTTGTTGTTTCAAGTTTTGGATCTCTGTAGCGGGACTTCTATTTTTTGTAATTCTTTTCTTTTATGTGTGTGTCTTTTATGCCATTAGAGCATGAAGTTGTTGCAGATGCTGGGTGATATATGCTCTTTATCGAAAAAATCTAGCTATTGTTCATGGGAGCTATATCTGACATTCTTACGTGGCATGAGTTCAAAGTGCCATCCTTTTTAAAGACCCAACTTTAATTACTTGGAGGCATCTGCTAAGTGGAAATCAGGAGTTTATTGAGCTTAATTCATTTTGGCGACAAGGACTTCATAATAATCCTCCTCCACGCGATGAACCAAAAGGAAAATCTCTCCTTTCCTACTTTTCATTCGGGTCATGCTTCGCTGTCAGGGTGCATACATATAGATGCTACAGTGCTATATCAGCATCCGCATGCACAGTACGAGCTGACTCTGATCATGAACGCTAATGGAAAGCACAATAAGTTATTTCTGCCGGGCTCTTTGACTCGTAGGATTTCTTAAGTAGTACTCTCTCCCTCCTATAAAAGATATGGCAGATTCATCTAGATTTCGTAAATTCAAAATTTAGATTTTTTGGGGTGGAGGAAGTAGTTGAATGTCAAAAATTACGACTGGTATTACCATGTACTACCTCAGGTCAGAATTAATCGATGCGGTGCTCGCACTAAACTAGTTGATGAAGTGTACTACTCCGCATCGATTAATACCGACCGGAGGGCGTACATGAGAAAATTATGAGGATTTAAATCCTCTGAAAACCCTATGTAGTTTTCTAAACTGAAGAAGCCTTAAAATTTTCCAGCTGCTGGATATGTAGCTGCAGCGGCGTGCAGAATTTTGGACGTGCGTGTTTGTCCGTGGCGGTCAACTGGAACAAGCAGGGAGACATGGTCGGCTTCGAAGGCTCCAGCAGTCTACCTCCGTCCATTCTGCGAACAGCCGGTGATCAGGAACATTTCCGTGTTTGTCAGATCAGGTCAGCTCTACCATGCAGCTGGCCAGGTTCTGTATTGGTCTCTCACTATATCGTGTTGCTCCGTGGAAGGGGACATGCATGCATTACATCCTACGAGAGTAGGGGCATGGCAAAACCGGCACTGTACGCCTGAGGGTGCTGTTTGGAATCCCATGGACGATTATTACACGCAGAGGCATAGTGTACAGTTGTAAATTTATACATGTTCTGTTATAATCGAGATGCACAATAAACGAAGAACGAAAAATAAAACACTGCAGGGGACACGAGATTTTAACGTGGAAAACCCTTGCAACACACAAGGGAAAAACCACGGGCGCCAGCCAGCAAAACTTCACTATTTCGGTGGTGTTTACAAACGCCGTGGGTGTACAATGATGCGATGAAACCCTAGCGGCGGCTTACAGGGAAAATAAATAGACGGTGGCAATGGGCCTCGCTCCGCTCGTCAGAAGTTAGCCTCTTCTTGAAATTTGGATCACAATATAACAAACTCCACCTTGAGACAAATTCCTTGTAGCATGAACTTCAACAATCACCTGAATCAACAAAGAAAACACTTGCTGGCGCCAATAGCCACTTGGGCTAAACAGTTATACCAACCAAGCTTGAGCAAAGCTCAAACTTGGACACAGGGACAGGCTTAGTCATCATATCAGGATTATCATGAGTACTAATCTTGCATACCTTCACTTTACCTTTTGCAACCACATCTCTGATTGCGTGGTACTTAATATCAATGTGCTTTGTCCTCTCATGGAACATCTGATCTTTAGTAAGATAAATAGCACTTTGACTGTCACTGAACAACTTAATGCAAGAATTATCTCCACAAAGCTCAGCATATAAACCTTTCAGCCAAACAGCCTCTTTACCTGCCTCAGCAATAGCCATGTACTCAGCCTCAGTAGTAGATTGTGCAACAACATCCTGCAAAGTAGCCTTCCAGCTAACAGACATCCACCAACAGTAAACACATAACCTGTGAGGGACCTTCTCTTATCCAAATCGCCAGCATAATCTGAATCCACATATCCGGCGAGCCCCTCACCAACCCTGCCAAACCTCAAGCAAGCTTTTGATGTGCCGCGAAGGTACCTGAAAATCCACTGAACAGCTTTCCAATGTTCTTTACAGGATTAGCCATGTATCGACTGACCAAACTCATAGCATATGACAGATCAGGACGTGAACAAACCATGGCATACATCAAGGAACCAACAACACTAGAATAGGGAACTCGAGACATGTACTCAATATCATCTTCAGAGCTAGGACATTGCAAAGCTGACAACTTGAAATGAGAAGCAATAGGAGTAGTAACTGACTTTGCATCATGCATATTAAAACGATGAAGAACTTTCTCAATGTACTTTTCCTGACTAAGAAACAACAAACTAGACTTTCTGTCCCTTTTAATTTCCATGCCTAGTATTTTCTTAGCAGGACCAAGATCCTTCATCTCAAACTCACTACTTAATTGATTCTTTAAAATAGTGATCTCTTTCATGCTCTTGGCAGCAATCAACATATCATCAACATATAGCAGCAAATAAATAGGTGATCCATTAACAAACTTGATATACACACAACTATCATACTGAGATCTCTCAAAACCATGTGTAAGCATAAATGAATCAAACCTTTTATACCACTGTCGTGGCGACTGTTTCAGACCATAAAGGGACCTCTTTAACTTGCAAACAAGATCCTCCTTACCAGGCACAACATAACCTTCAGGTTGGTCCATATATATCTCCTCCTCCAACTCACCATGCAGAAAAGCAGTCTTTACATCTAGCTGCTCAAGCTCAAGATCATACATAGCAACAATGCCAAAGAAAGCACGAATAGAACTATGCTTCACAACCGGGGAGAAAACATCATTATAATCAACACCTGGAATTTGACTGAAACCTTTTGCTACTAACCTTGCCTTAAACCGTGGAGGCTCATTATGTAGGATAACGTTGCATAGAAAACAAAAATTTTCCTACCGCGAACACGCAATCCAAGCCAAGATGCAATCTAGAAGACGGTAGCAACGAGGGGGTATCGAGTCTCACCCTTGAAGAGATTCCAAAGCCTACAAGATGAGGCTCTTGTTGCTGCGGTAGACGATCACTTGCCGCTTGCAAAAGCGCGTAGAAGATCTTGATCACGATCGGTTCCGGCGCCACGAACGGGCAGCACCTCCGTACTCGGTCACACGTTCGGTTGTTGATGAAGACGACGTCCACCTCCCTGCCCAGCGGGCAGCGGAAGTAGTAGCTCCTCTTGAATCCGACCACGACGGCGTGGTGTCGGTGGCGGTGAAGAAGTCCGGCGGAGCTTCGCTAAGCTACGCGAGATATATGGAGGGCGGCTAGGGTTTGGGAGGGGGTGGCCGGCCACTTCAATGGGGCGGCCAGCTTGTGGTCTTTTGGGGTGGCCGGCCCTCCCTTGGCCCCTCATTATATAGGTGGATCCCAAGTATTGGTGTCCAAGTCTTCGAATAAGACCCGAAACCAAAACCTTCCATAGGAGGGGCAAACCTAGCCCAACTAGGACTCCCACCCAAAGGTGGGATTCCCACCTCCCATGTGGGGGGTGGCCCCCTATGGTGGAGTCCACTTGGGACTCCACCCCCACTAGGGCTGGCCGGCCATGGAGGTGGAGTCCCTTGTGGACTCCACCTTCCTTGGTGGTTTCTTCCGGACTTTTCTAGAACCTTCTAGAACCTTCCATAGAACCTTCCGCGACATTTTATTTCACATAAAATGACATCCTATATATGAATCTTATTCTCCGGACCATTCCGGAACTCCTCGTGATGTCCGGGATCTCATCCGGGACTCCGAACAAATATTCCAACTCCATTCCATATTCAAGAACTACCATTTCAACATCCAACTTTAAGTGTGTCACCCTACGGTTCGAGAACTATGCGGACATGGTTGAGTACTTACTCCGACCAATAACCAATAGCGGGATCTGGAGATCCATAATGGCTCCCACATATTCAACGATGACTTTAGTGATCGAATGAACCATTCACATACATTACCAATTCCCTTTGTCTCACGATATTTTACTTGTCCGAGGTTTGATCTTCGGTATCACTCTATACCTTGTTCAACCTCGTCTCCGACAAGTACTCTTTACTCACCGTGGTATGTGGTCTCTTATGAACTCTTTCATATGCTTGCAAGACATTAGACGACATTCCACCGAGAGGGCCCAGTAGTATATCTATCATCGGGATGGACAAATCCCACCGTTGATCCATATGCCTCAACTCATACTTTCCTGATACTTAATCCCACCTTTATAGCCACCCATTTACGCAGTGGTGTTTGGTGTAATCAAAGTACCTTTCCGGTATAAGTGATTTACATGATCTCATGGTCATAAGGACTAGGTAACTATGTATCGAAAGCTTATAGCAAATAACTTAATGACGAGATCTTATGCTACGCTTAATTGGGTGTGTCCATTATATCATTCACACAATGACATAACCTTGTTATTAATAACATCCAATGTTCATGATTATGAAACTAATCATCCATTAATCAACAAGCTAGTTTAAGAGGCATACTAGGGACTTCTTGTTTGTCTACATATCACACATGTACTAATGTTTCGGTTAATACAATTCTAGCATGATATATAAACATTTATCATAAACATAAAGATATAAATAATAACCACTTTATTATTGCCTCTAGGGCATATCTCCTTCAGTCTCCCACTTGCACTAGAGTCAATAATCTAGTTTACATTTGTAAAGATATAACACCTTGGCCTTCGGTGCTTTATCATGTATTGCTCACGGGAGAGGTTTTTAGTCATCGGATCTGACACGCTCAGAAACGTATGTATTTTGTAATTCATTTGCGTCTCAACGCATCACTCATTTCCAAATGAGCTGGCATTAAATATGTTTGATCTTCTGGTGGAACCTTAATTCCGCTGTCTAAAATATGTCACTAATATTGTCACACACAATATAGCTTCAAAGTTCTGACTCTGTCGGAACTACACCAAGTTCTCAAAGAACCTCTTGACTTAACATCCTTTGTCATTGTCAAAACAATGACATACTCTGCCTTCTTTTGTAGAATCCGTCACCATATTTAGAACCCTTCTAAATCTAGCATAGACAACTTCTAGCTCATTGTGCTACCTTTTAAACAACACTTCGTCTAATTTGAGATTGAATTTATATTTTATATGTGATAAAACCAATATCGGTGTAACACCTTACATCGATTTGTTTGTCATTTCTTCATACAAAAATATATATACATATCCTTAGTTCTTCTAAAGTACTCAAGGATATTCTTACTGTCGTCCAATGATCATCATATGAATCATTCTGGTATATGCTCATAACACTTTATAGCACATGATATCTGATTGTGTACATATTATTCGTGATCTATAATCACTCATGTGTTTTTAATCATTGAGTGTCGATACACTCAAGTCTTGTTAAACCTTCACATGACAAGAACATTTTCTTAATATTTCTATATTGAACTACTTCAATATCCATCATATGCACTTTGACTTAAACTTATTTATGTGTTTCAATCTATCTTCATAGATCTTGACACTAAATTTGTTTCAGTCCATATCCTTTCATTGAAGTTAATTCTCAATGAAACCTTTTAATCAAGTATATAATTACATCATCTATAACCAACTATATGTCACCTACATAAAGTATTATAAATGTGTCTTAGCGCTCCCACTTAATTTCTTGCAAATGCAAGCCTCTTCATTGTTTCTGATGAAATCAAAAACTCTTTGACTATTTCATCTAGTGAAGATTCAAACTCCGCTATACTTACTTCATCAAATTGAAGTTTGTATACCTATCTAGTATTCCACGGATCAGCAAAACTCTTGGTTGTATCTTGTATACACCTTTAATACACACTTCTGATAAGTAATGTATTTTGCCATCCTACTAACATATCTCATAAAGGAAATATGTAGTGATTACTAGAATAATCCATATAGACTTTAAGCATTGCTACGGAAGATCTAATCTTGTCGTAGTCAACTCTTTGAACTTTGTCGTAAACAACTTTTCGACAAGTTAAGCTTCTTCAAGGATATTTCATCCAAGTCCATCAATTTTTATAGATCTATTTTCTTTCAAAAAGTATTCATCTATCTTGGATTTCATGGCGTATGGCCATTTTAACGGAGTCAGGGCCCATCATAACTTCTTTGTTTTGTAGTTGGTTTATCATTGTTCAAAATCAATCCTTTGTCCACAAATCATTTATTTGATCACAAAGTAAACCATACCTACAAGGTTCAATATGTACTTCGATCTCCATGGCTAAAACACTTTGTAGTCATGGGAGCCATGATCGTTGTGGCCGCTTCCGAAACCAATTTGCTGCGCTACTCTGATCATTATGCTCAGGTTCATAAACCTTATCAAAATATATTGTCCTCCCACTCAAATACTTCACTAGAAACAATTTCTCGGAAATAAGAAACATTGACAAACACTTTTTTTCTTTGTCTCGTGGGAAGAATTCCCAATCAAATCTCTGGGATAACCAACAAAGACATTCATCCGATTTTGGTTGACTATTAGGGTTTATACCCATGCCATAACTTGTATGGTGTCATTTCAACGGATCATGATGATGCTCTATTCAGTGTAAAAGCGGTAGTCACTAAAGCATAATCCACAAAAATATAATGGCATCAATATTTTATCTCATCATTGATCCAACAAAGTTTGGATATATCTCTTGGATACTTCATCATCACTATGATACTCCAAGAAACGTAAGTTGTAGAACAATTTCATAACTCTCTTAGATGTTCGCTAAAACTCGTAATTCAAATATTTCCACCATGATCCAATCATAGATATTTGATTTCTATTACGATGATTTCCACTTCATGCTGAAATTTATTTGAATCCTATTCAAATGTTTCAAACTTTTCCTTATTGAATATATCCACATATATACTCAATTCATTGTTTGAAAGTTTTCATGAAGTAGAAGAATCTTCCGCACACAACTATGCCCAGTGAACCACATATATCATTATGTATGTTTTCACTAAGTTAGTTGCCCGTTCAACTCTTCGGCCTATGAACGGTATTTCAGTCATTACCTTTTAGAAAAGATTTTGCAAGTGCCAAACGATTCAACAAATCGAATGACTCCAAAAATCCATTTGCATGGAGTTCCTTCATGCGATCCTTTCTAACATGACCTAAATTGCGGTTCCAAAAATAAGTGGAATTCAAATCATTTGCCTTATGGCATTTTTAGCGTCAGTGTTATGTATGTGTGTTTCACCATTTAAGATTTATAATAACTTATCCATCATACATGGAGTAATGTCATAATTTGAACAACTCATTGTTTTCATTTGACCAGAGCAAAATAACAATTTATTAAGCTCTTTATTATAAATTCTAAGGGCTAGATAGAATGCCAACGACGAACATAATAACACTTTATTTTTGTTCCAGGCGAACATTCTTATCATATTCCTTGTCAGTCACTTAGGCCATTGTATTCTTGAATTGCGTTGTTTTGTATGACACTTCATACCAACCAATATGGTATTAATACCCAAGAATTTCATTGTGTGACTTAACTAGGAATACAACCATAACATGTATATCATTTATATACACCTGAGCTAGACTTTCTAGTCTTTTCTTTTCTGCCAAAATATCTTTTGCAGTTTCTCTTTTAGCTTTCCTCATTATTCAGAAAAACATTTCAACATCAATAACTTCTAGGTTTGTTGGTCAAATACCAATAACCTTGAGGTTCTTACTTTGAAGTTGATCATCATATGACAAGTGTTCTAGATTTCACATATTAGTAACTATGATGAACAATTTCACTCATAATTTTATCCATCAATTCATGACAACTTTTTGAGACCATGTCTGTACATGCTAGGCTCATAAAGTTTAACCTTAGTATTCGCATGTGCAAATCAGGCTTGCACCCATTGTAAGCACACGTAGAATCTATAACACCCGATCATCACGTGATGCTTCGAAACGACGAGTCTTAGCAACGGTGCATACTAAGGATGATAACTTCATGGATATGCGAATATCATTAGTGCCCCAATAGTGGAGGATTGTGACGTCTTGCGTCTTCAACCTTCATACATTCCCATAAAACTTATGAGTTTATGTAGTCTCACCAAATTATATTCTATCATCTTGCAATAAGGTCTTAGATATCGCATATATCTCATACCTTGATTATTTCTGAAAACTAAATTTTCAGCTCCTTATTTTTCAAACATATTTGAACTTTCAAGTTTCATGGAGACAAGATAACTTTAGGTACTAATTGAAACCATAGCTCTTTGAATCAACAATGTGAGGTTTACTAAAAGTTTGCAATAGGACTTAATCAATTCTTGATTCTTTAACAATACGGTACCAATCCGTAAAGTTTCTTGTCAGATTTTAACAGTATTTCTATCTCAATAACAAGACTAGCGCATAGTAGTAAACGGATGCCAATACTACAAAATTAATTCAAAATACTACTCAGACTATGTTTATGATAATTAGTTCATGTTTTAATCTAATTACTAATGAACTCCCACTTAATACAACATCCCTCATAGTTGTTAAGTGGTACACGATCCAAATCCACTACACCAAAACCGATCATCACGTGAGATGATGTAGCTTCAATGGTGAACATCAACATGTTGATCATATCATCCATATGACTCGTGTTCAACCTTTCGGTTTCCGTTGTCCCGAGGCCATGTCTGTACATGCTAGGCTCGTCAAGCAAACCCAAGTATTTCGCGTGTGCAACATGGCTTACACCCGTTGTATGTCAAGTTTATCACACCCGATCATCACGAGATGCTTCAAAACGTCGAACAATGCAACGGTGCATACGAGGGAAGAACACTTTATTATCTTGATATTAATGTGAGGGATCATCTTATAATGCTACCGTCGCGATCTAAGCAAAATAAGATGCATAAAAGGATTAACATCACATGCAGTTCATATGTGATATGATATGGCCCTTTTGTCTTTGCGCCTTTGATCTTCATCTCCAAAGCACGGATATGATCTCCATCATCTTCGGGCATGATCTCCATCATCGTCGGTGTAGCGTCAAGGTTCATGGCGCCGTCTTCATGGTTGTTCACCTCATGTAGCAACTATAACAACTACTTTGAAATACTACTCAACATGAAAATTAAAGACAACCATAAGGCTCCTGCCGGTTGCCACAATACAATAATGATCATCTCATACATATTCATCATCATATCATGGCCATATCACACCACCAAACCCTGCAAAAACAAGTTAGACGTCTCTAATTTGGTTTGCATATTTTACGTGGTTTAGGGTTTTCGAGAGAGATCTAATCTACCTACGAACATGAACCACAACGTTGATACTAATGTTTTCAATAGAAGAGTAAATTGAATCTTCACTATAGTAGGAGAGACAGACACCCGCAAAGCCTCTTATGCAATACAAGTTGCATGTCAAACGAGGAACAAGTCTCATGAACGCGGTCATGTAAAGTTAGTCCGAGCCGCTTCATCCCACTATGCCACAAAGATGCAAAGTACTCAAACTAAAGATAACAAGAGCATCAACGCCCACAAACCATTGTGTTCTACTCGTGCAACCATCTATGCATAGATACGGCTCTGATACCACTGTAGGATAACGTTGCATAGAAAACAAAAATTTTCCTACCGCGAACACGCAATCCAAGCCAAGATGCAATCTAGAAGACGGTAGCAACGAGGGGGTATCGAGTCTCACCCTTGAAGAGATTCCAAAGCCTACAAGATGAGGCTCTTGTTGCTGCGGTAGACGATCACTTGCCGCTTGCAAAAGCGCGTAGAAGATCTTGATCACGATCGGTTCCGGCGCCACGAACGGGCAGCACCTCCGTCTCGGTCACACGTTCGGTTGTTGATGAAGACGACGTCCACCTCCCCGTTCCAGCGGGCAGCGGAAGTAGTAGCTCCTCTTGAATCCGACAGCACGACGGCGTGGTGTCGGTGGCGGTGAAGAAGTCCGGCGGAGCTTCGCTAAGCTACGCGGGAGATATGGAGGAGAGGGGCGGCTAGGGTTTGGGAGGGGGTGGCCGGCCACTTCAATGGGGCGGCCAGCTTGTGGTCTTTGGGGTGGCCGGCCCCCTCCCTTGGCCCCTCATTATATAGGTGGATCCCAAGTATTGGTGTCCAAGTCTTCGAATAAGACCCGAAACCAAAACCTTCCATAGGAGGGGGCAAACCTAGCCCAACTAGGACTCCCACCCAAAGGTGGGATTCCCACCTCCCATGGGTGGCCGGCCCCCTATGGTGGAGTCCACTTGGGACTCCACCCCACTAGGGCTGGCCGGCCATGGAGGTGGAGTCCCTTGTGGACTCCACCTTCCTTGGTGGTTTCTTCCGGACTTTTCTAGAACCTTCTAGAACCTTCCATAGAACCTTCCGCGACATTTTATTTCACATAAAATGACATCCTATATATGAATCTTATTCTCCGGACCATTCCGGAACTCCTCGTGATGTCCGGGATCTCATCCGGGACTCCGAACAAATATTCCAACTCCATTCCATATTCAAGAACTACCATTTCAACATCCAACTTTAAGTGTGTCACCCTACGGTTCGAGAACTATGCGGACATGGTTGAGTACTTACTCCGACCAATAACCAATAGCGGGATCTGGAGATCCATAATGGCTCCCACATATTCAACGATGACTTTAGTGATCGAATGAACCATTCACATACATTACCAATTCCCTTTGTCTCACGATATTTTACTTGTCCGAGGTTTGATCTTCGGTATCACTCTATACCTTGTTCAACCTCGTCTCCTGACAAGTACTCTTTACTCGTACCGTGGTATGTGGTCTCTTATGAACTCTTTCATATGCTTGCAAGACATTAGACGACATTCCACCGAGAGGGCCCAGAGTATATCTATCCGTCATCGGGATGGACAAATCCCACTGTTGATCCATATGCCTCAACTCATACTTTCCGGATACTTAATCCCACCTTTATAGCCACCCATTTACGCAGTGGTGTTTGGTGTAATCAAAGTACCTTTCCGGTATAAGTGATTTACATGATCTCATGGTCATAAGGACTAGGTAACTATGTATCGAAAGCTTATAGCAAATAACTTAATGACGAGATCTTATGCTACGCTTAATTGGGTGTGTCCATTATATCATTCACACAATGACATAACCTTGTTATTAATAACATCCAATGTTCATGATTATGAAACTAATCATCCATTAATCAACAAGCTAGTTTAAGAGGCATACTAGGGACTTCTTGTTTGTCTACATATCACACATGTACTAATGTTTCGGTTAATACAATTCTAGCATGATATATAAACATTTATCATAAACATAAAGATATAAATAATAACCACTTTATTATTGCCTCTAGGGCATATCTCCTTCACATTAGGAGACAAACCTTCCTTTCTTTTAAATATCCACCTACAGCGGACAACCTTCTTTTGTTTAGGCAAGTGCACAACATCCCATGTGCCATTCTTCTCAAGCGATTGCATCTCTTCTTGCATCGCACCTACCCACTTCTCTTTATCAACCGAAGCAATGGCTTCAGTATATGTAGCTGGTTCAATATCATGCTCCACCTGTTCAGCACAACTCAAAGCATAATCAACAATATCACATTCTTGAATTAATCGGGTAGGAGGTGCAATATTTCTCCTAGGGCGGTCAGCAGCAATAGACCGTCCTTGTCGCTGAACAAAAGGTGGTGAAGGTGGAACATCATTATCATCATTGTTGGTTTCAGGAACCACATTTTCATTCTCCTTTGCGTGCTCCACCTGCACGCCAATTCTGTGCTGCTCATCATCAGAAACATCAGGAGAATCAATAGCATCAGAAATATCAGTAGACGGACTATCATTGAACATAACCGCCTCATTAAAAACGACATTCCTGCTCAACACAATTTTCTTAGTTTCAGGATTCCATAATCTATATGCCTTAACTCCTGAACCATAACCAAGGAAGATGCACTTAACAGCCCTTGGCTCCAACTTTCCATTATCAACATGAGCGTAAGCAGTGCAACCAAAAACTCTCAAATCTGAATAATCAGCAGGCGAACCAGACCATACCTCAATTGGAGTTTTCTTATCAAGTGGAACAGAAGGTGACCTGTTGATGAGATAACATGCGGTGGAGGCTGCTTCAGCCCAAAAACCTCTATGCATCTTTGCATTAGACAACATGCAGCGAGCCCTCGAAATAATGGTCCTGTTCATGCGTTCAGCCACGCCATTCTGTTGAGGGGTGTACGGAATGGTATGATGTCTTACCATCCCATCATTGCTGCAAAACTCATCAAATTCATTTGAACAAAATTCCATACCATTGTCAGTACGGAGTATCTTAACCTTCTTTTCAGTTTGGGTTTCTACCATAACTTTCCACTTCTTAAAAGCATTAAAAACATCAGATTTATGTTTCAGGAAATATGGCCACACTTTCCTTGAGTAATAATCAATAATAGTAAGCATGTAATTAGCACCACCATTAGAAGTTCTACGGGACGGACCCCAAACATCAGCATGTACATAATCTAAAATGCCTTTGGTGGTATGAACGGAAGCATTAAATTTTACTCTTTTATGCTTACCAAAGATGCAGTGCTCACAGAACTCAAGCTTACCAAAATCGCAGCCATCAATTAGCTCTCTCTTTATCAATTCTGCCATGCCAAGCTCACTCATATGTCCAAGACGCTTATGCCAAAGGTTAGTCTTACTAGATTCATCAGAACTAACAGCAGCAGCAATACCAGGCAAAGTGCTACCTCTAAGGACATATAATTTCGCAGAATTCATATCACCAATCATAATAATGAGAGAACCTGATGATACCTTCAAAAGTTTGTTCCCACCTTTGTACTTGTACCCGTCACAATCAAGGGTACTCAAAGAGATCAAATTCCTCGCCATGGAGGGTATGTGTTTCACTCCTGTCAACGTGCGTGTCATCCCATCATGGGTCTTGATCTGAACAGAACCAATGCCAACAATGCTGCACTGGTTGTCATTCCCCACACGCACAAAATCTCCACTCTGCACAGACTCATAAGAACTGAACCAATCTTTGTTACAACAAATATGAAACGAACATGCAGTATCAAGAATCCATTCATCATCACGTGAAACACATGCAGCCAAGACAGCTAAGCAATCTCCATCAGAACTATCATTACCAGCAACAACAGCAGCCTCACCCTTACCGGTGACAACGGCAGCCTTACCATTACCATCATTATTTTTCGGTTGGTAAGTTCCGTTCCTTTTCTCCTTGTTCTGCAGCTTCCAACAATCATCAATATTGTGGTTAGATTTCTTACAATACCTGCAGAACTTGTCACGTCCTTTGGACTTTGAGCGACCTCTGTCGCCCTTGCTCTTATCTCTGTTGTTGTGGTAGTAGTTATCTCGCTGCTCAGGCCTGCCACGGACCTCTAATGCCTCCGCCTTGGAGGACGAACTTTCAGCCTGCACCATAGATTTCATTTTCTCCTTTTGTTGGAGAGCATCATAAACTTCCGCGAGAGTTAGTTTGTCGCGGCTCAATAATATGGTGTCACGAAAATTACTGAAAGAATTAGGCAGCGAGCATAAAAGAAGAAGACCTAAATCCTCATCCTCATACTTAACTTCTATAGACTGCAAATCAGAAACAATCTCTTTCCAGGAAGATAGGTGATTCATTACCGAACCTCCCTCTTGCAACTTATGCGAGAACAGCTTCATCTTCACGTGCAATCTGCCCGTGAGATCCTTGGACAAACAGATCTCCTCTAGTTTGACCCATAACTCGGCGGTGGTTTTCTCCTGCAACACTTCCTGCAGAATATTATTGGACAGATGGAGTTGAATCAACGATAAAGCCTTACGGTCTTTCCGCTTCTCCGCATCGGTCCAGGTATCCTTCGCTTTCTCGCCGAAAGCATCGATCGCTTCATCCAGATCTGAAGATTGGGCGAGAATCGCCCTCATCTTCACTTGCCACAAAGCAAATCTCGTGGTGTAGTCCAACTGCGGTAGATCGAACTTCAGTGACGACATCTCGTAAACCCTAGATCCAAAGAACACGGGCTCTGATACCACTTGTTATAATCGAGATGCACAATAAACGAAGAACGAAAAGTAAAACACTGCAGGGGACACGAGATTTTAACGTGGAAAACCCTTGCAACACACAAGGGAAAAACCACGGGCGCCAGCCAGCAAAACTTCACTATTTCGGTGGTGTTTACAAACGCCGTGGGTGTACAATGATGCGATGAAACCCTAGCGGCGGCTTACAGGGAAAATAAATAGACGGTGGCAACGATCCGTACCGGGGACTTCGCCCCCGCACCCCAGGTGCACCTGCTGAAACTTCAGACTCGCTTCGCTCGGCCCAAGCCTACCGGCGACGGGCCTCGCTCCGCTCGTCAGAAGTTAGCCTCTTCTTGGAATTTGGATCACAATATAACATGTTCCATATTAATTGTCGCTAATTTGGTTATACATAGACACATTTTGTGTATAGATGCATCCAAATCTACGACACTGTTGATACGAAGCGGAGGGGTATTTTAAAATTCCGTGGTGGTATACTTTTTTATATAGAAAAACAAAAATTGGTATCTTTGCTATATTAAAACATTTCTTTTATCAAAAAATAAAAAAACAAAGGAGTAATGGTTGATGTGCGTCTATTATACAAGATCAGATATCGTCTCCGCGCAGGAGGCGACGGCGCCCGCACGGTGCGAGATCTGCGTGGTTTCGGCGGGGTGGCGGCGCGGCTGGCGCGTCCCAACGACGGCGCGTCCGTGGCCATGGGTGGCGGCGGCGGGCCTGGATCTGGGCCGGTGGGCTTAGATCTGGGCTGGGCGTGGACTGGCTAGGGCGGGGTCGGCCCGAGTGGTCTCGTCCCTGGGCAGCCGGGTGCTGCCCAGTGCCCCCGACGGCAGAGGTGCGGGCCGAGGCCGTTTCTGGAGTATGGCCGGGCTGGCAGTGCTCGTGCCTCCTCTGAATTCGATCTTGGTAGGGACCAAGATGCCATCTCTGGTTTGCTCCGGCTGGAGGATGGTGGGGTTTGGTGGTTGGGATGTAGGATAACGTAGCATAGAAAACAAAAATTTTCCTACGGCGAACACGCAATCCAAGCCAAGATGCAATCTAGAAGACGGTAGCAACGAGGGGATTGTCGAGACTCACCCTTGAAGAGATTCCAAAGCCTACAAGAGGAGGCTCTTGTTGCTGCGGTAGACGTTCACTTGCCGCTTGCAAAAGCGCGTAGAAGATCTTGATCACGATCGGTTCCGGCGCCACGAACGGGCAGCACCTCCGTACTCGGTCACACGTTCGGTTGTTGATGAAGACGACGTCCACCTCCCGTTCCAGCGGGCAGCGGAAGTAGTAGCTCCTCTTGAATCCGACAGCACGACGGCGTGGTGTCGGTGGCGGTGTAGAAGTCCGGCGGAGCTTCGCTAAGCTATGCGGGCAATATGAAGTGGAGGAGCAAAGCTAGGGTTTGGGAGGGGGTGGCCGGCCACTCTATGGGGGGCGGCCAGCTTGTGGTCTTAGGGGTGGCCGGCCCCCTCCCTTGGCCCTTGTTTATATAGGTGGATCCCAAGTGTTGGTGTCCAAGTCTTCGAATAAGACCCGAAACCAAAACCTTCCATATGGTGGGAAACTTTCCCTCCCACTAGAGGTGGGAATTCCACCTTCCATGGGGGGGTGGCCGGCCCTAGGGGAGTCCACTTGGGACTCCTCCCCACTAGGGTTGGCCGGCCATGGAGGTGGAGTCCCATGTGGACTCCACCTTCCTTGGTGGTTTCTTCCAGACTTTTCTAGAACCTTCTAGAACCTTCCATAGAACCTTCCGCATCATTTTATTCACATAAAATGACATCCTATATATGAATCTTATTCTCGGACCATTCCGGAACTCCTCGTGATGTCCGGGATCCCATCCGGGACTCCGAACAAATATTCCAACTTCATTCCATATTCAAGTACTACCATTTCAACATCCAACTTTAAGTGTGTCACCCTACGGTTCGTGAACTATGCGGACATGGTTGAGTACTCACTCCGACCAATAACCAATAGCGGGATCTGGAGATCCATAATGGCTCCCACATATTCAACGATGACTTTAGTGATCGAATGAACCATTCACATACGATACCAATTCCCTTTGTCACGCGATATTTTACTTGTCCGAGGTTTGATCATCGGTATCACACTATACCTTGTTCAACCTCGTCTCTGACAAGTACTCTTTACTCGTACCGTGGTATGTGGTCTCTTATGAACTTATTCATATGCTTGCAAGACATTAGACGACATTCCACCGAGAGGGCCCAGAGTATATCTATCCGTCATCGGGATGGACAAATCCCACTATTGATCCATATGCCTCAACTCATACTTTCCGGATACTTAATCCCACCTTTATAACCACCCATTTACGCAGTGGCGTTTGATGTAATCAAAGTACCTTTCCGGTATAAGTGATTTATATGATCTCATGGTCATAAGGACTAGGTAACTATGTATCGAAAGCTTATAGCAAATAACTTAATGACGTGATCTTATGCTACGCTTAATTGGGTGTGTCCATTACATCATTCATACAATGATATAACCTTGTTATTAATAACATCCAATGTTCATGATTATGAAACTAATCATCTATTAATCAACAAGCTAGTTAAGAGGCTTACTAGGGACTCTTTGTTGTTTACATATCACACATGTATCAATGTTTCGTTAATACAATTATAGCATGGTATATAAACATTTATCATAAACATAAAGATATATAATAACCACTTTTATTATTGCCTCTTGGGCATATCTCCAACAGTCTCCCACTTGCACTAGAGTCAATAATCTAGATTACATTGTAATATACCTAACACCCATGGCATTCTGGTGTTGGTCATGCTTTGCCCTAGGGAGAGCTTTAGTCAACGGATCTGCTACATTCAGATCAGTGTGTACTTTGCAAATCTTTACTTCTCCATCTTCGATGTACTCGCGAATCGAGTGGTAACGCAGCTTGATATGCTTCAGCCTCTTGTGTGACCTTGGTTCTTGTGCATTGGCGATGGCACCCATGTTATCACAGTAGATGACAAATGGGTCCAATGCACTAGGAACCACACCGAGCTCTACAATGAACCTCTTCATCCATACCGCTTCTGATGAAGCCTCTGAAGCCGCTATGTACTCCGATTCTGTTGAGGATTTCGCCACCGTGCACTGCTTCGAGCTTGCCCAGCTTATGCAGCACCATTCAATATAAACACGTACCAGATTGTGACTTAGAGTCATCAGGATCAGTGTTCCAACTTGCATCGGTGTAACTTGTTACAACGAGCTCTTGGTCACCTCCATAACAAAGAAACATATCCTTAGTTCTTTTCAAGTACTTCAGGATATTCTTGACCGCTGTCCAGTGTTCCATTCCTGGATCACTTTGATATCTGCTAGTTAAACTAACATGTGCTATATCCGGTCTTGTACATAGCATGGCATACATGATAGAGCCTACTGCCGAGGCATAGGGGATCTGACTCATCCTTTCTCTTTCTTCTGCCGTAGCCGGTCCTTGAGTCTTACTCAAGACCTTGCCTGGTAACATAGGTAAGAATCCTTTCTTACTTTCGTCCATTCTAAACTTCTTCAGAATCTTGTCCAGGTATGTACTCTGTGATAGCCCTATTAGACGTCTTGATCTATCTCTATAAATCTTGATGCCTAATATGTATGATGCTTCACCAAGGTCTTTCATTGAAAAACTATTATTCAAATAACCCTTTACACTGCTTAATAGTTCTATATCATTCCCAATCAATAATATGTCATCTACATATAATATTAGGAATGCTACAGAGCTCCCACTCACTTTCTTGTAAATACAGGCCTCTCCATGACACTGTATAAACCCGAAGTCTTTGATCACCTTATCAAAACGTCGGTTCCAACTTCTCGATGCTTGCTTCAGTCCATAGATTGAACGCTGAAGTTTGCATACTTTGTCAGCATTTTTAGGATCGACAAAACCTTTGGGTTGTACCATATACAACTCTTCCTCAATGTCTCCATTAAGGAACGCCGTTTTGACATCCATCTGCCAAATCTCATAATCGAAAAATGCAGCTATTGCTAACAAAATCCTCACAGATTTTAGCTTCGCTACAGGTGAGAAAGTCTCATCGTAGTCAACACCTTGAATTTGTCGGAAACCCTTTGCGACAAGTCGAGCTTTATAGACAGTAATATTACCATCAGCATCTGTTTTTCTTTTGAAGATCCATTTATTCTCGACAGCCTTGCGGCTATCAGGTAAGTCTACCAAAGTCCATACTTTGTTATCATACATGGATCCCATTTCGGATTTCATGGCTTCTTGCCATTTGTTGGAATCTGGGCTCATCATCGCTTCTTCATACGTCGCAGGGTCCTCATCATTGTTATCCACAATCATGACATTTAGACAAGGATCATACCAATCTGGAGTGGCACGATCCCTTGTCGATCTGCGAGGTTCAGTAGCTGTCTCATTTGAAGTTTCATGATCATTATCATTAGCTTGCTCTGTTGCCGGTGTAGGTGGTACAGGAACATTTTCCGGTACTCGCTACTCTGATCAACGAGTAGAGATTCTTCAATCTCATCGAGTTCTACTTTTCTTCCAGTCACTTCTTTAGTGAGAAATTCTTTCTCAAGAAAGGTTCCGTTCTTAGCAACAAAGATCTTGCCTTCGGATCTGTGATAGAAAGTGTACCCTATAGTTTCCTTAGGGTATCCTATGAAGACGCATTTCTCCGCTTTGGGTTCTAGCTTGTCCGGTTGTAACTTCTTTACATAGGCTTCGCAACCCCAAACTTTTAGGAACGACAGCTTAGGTTTCTTATTAAACCATAATTCATACGGCGTCGTTTCAACGGATTTTGATGGTGCTCTATTTAAAGTGAATGCGGCTGTCTCTAATGCATAACTCCAAAATGATAACGGCAAATCAGTAAGAGACATCATAGAACGAACCATATCTAAGAGAGTTCGATTACGACGTTCGGACACACCGTTTCGTTGTGGTGTTCCCGGCGGTGTCAATTGTGAAAGTATTCCGCATTTCTTTAAATGCATGCTAAACTCATAACTCAGATATTCACCTCCGCGATCAGATCGTAGAAATTTAATCTTCTTGTTACGTTGATTTTCTACTTCACTTTGGAATTCCTTAAACTTCT
Organism: Lolium multiflorum; assembly: GCA_030979885.1. NCBI lineage: Eukaryota > Viridiplantae > Streptophyta > Magnoliopsida > Poales > Poaceae > Lolium > Lolium multiflorum. The sequence continues at coordinate 26,942,116 of CM061749.1, read as the reverse complement.
CGAAAGTTTCGGATTTATGTTTCATTAAATAGATATACCCATATCTACTTAAATCATCTGTGAAGGTTAGAACATAACGATAACCACCGCGCGATGCTACACTCATTGGTCCACACACATCTGTATGTATGATTTCCAATAAGTCAGTAGCTCGCTCCATCATACCCGAGAATGGAGTCTTAGTCATTTTTCCCATCAGACATGCTTCGCATCTATCAAGTGACTCAAAGTCAAGTGATTCAAGTAATCCATCGGTATGGAGTTTCTTCATGCGTTTCACTCCAATATGACCAAGACGACAGTGCCACATATAAGTAGAATTATCATTCAATTTAATTCGCTTAGCATCAATGTTATGTATATGCGTATTACTACTATCGAGATCTAACAGAAATAAGCCATTCTTTTGTGGTGCTCGACCATAAAAGATATTATTCATAAAAATAGAACAACCATTATTCTCAGACTTGAATGAATAACCGTCTTGCATTAAACAAGATCCTGATATAATGTTCATGCTCAACGCGGGTACATAATAACAATTATTTAGGCTTAAAACTAATCCCGAAGGTAGATGTAGAGGAAGTGTCCCGACTGCGATCACATTGACCTTGGATCCGTTTCCAACGCGCATCGTCACTTCATCTTTCAGCAGTTGTCGTTTATTCTTTAGTTCCTGTTTCGAGTTACAAATATGAGCAACCGAACCAGTATCAAATACCCAGGTACTAGAACGAGAACTAGTGAGATAAACATCTATAACATGTATATCAGATATACCTTCTTTCTTTTTCTTGATAAGGCCGCTCTTCAGATCCGCCAAATACTTGGAGCAATTACGCTTCCAGTGTCCCTTCTCCTTGCAGTAATAGCACTCAGCATCAGGCTTAGGGCCAGACTTAGGTTTCACAGGAGGTGTGGCAGCTTTCTTGCCACTCTTCTTGTTCTTGCCTTTAGACTTGCCCTGTTTCTTGAAGCTGGTGGTCTTGTTGACCATCAACACTTGGTGCTCTTTCTTGATCTCAATCTCAGCAGCTTTTAGCATGCCAAAGAGTTCAGGAAACTCCTTGTTCATGTTCTGCATATTGTAGTTCATCACAAAGTTCTTATAACTTGGTGGCAGTGATTGAAGGACACGATTAATCCCCAGTCTGTTAGGAATCACTATTCCCAAGTCACTGAGTTTCTTCGCATGCCCGGTCATAACGAGCATGTGCTCACTAATGGAGCTGCCTTCTTCCATCATACAGCTGAAAAAGTGTTTCGATGCTTCATAGCATTCCACGGCCGCATGAGTCTCAAAAATAGTCTTCAACTCTTTTATCAACTCATGAGGATCGTGGTGCTCAAAACGTTTTTGAAGATCGGATTCCAGACTGCATAAGATGGCACACTGAACTTGAGAGTACCGAGTTTTCCGAGTCATGTAAACATTCTTTACTTCATCGGTTTCAGTTTCTGCAGGAGGGTCACCTAGCGGTGCATCAAGCACATATTGCAGATTTCCGCCATTGAGGAAGATCCTCACATGACGGAACCAGTCGGTGAAGTTGCTACCGTTGCTCTTAAGCTTTTCTTTCTCTAGGAACTGATTAAAATTGATTGAGGACGCCATATCTACAACATATTTGCAATAGTTTAGACTAAGTTTATGACAAATTGAGTTCAAATTTTAATTCTACATAATTAAAAATCTAGGTGAACTCCCACTCAAAACAATATCCCTCGCATTGTCTTAGTGATCACACGAACCAAATCCATCACACCTATGCCCGATCATCACGAGACAAGATGTAATTTCAATGGCGAACACTCAAAGTGTTCATCATATCAATCATATGATTCATGCTCTACCTTTCGGTATCACGTGTTCCGAGACCATGTCTTTACATGCTAGGCTCGTCAAGGCCACCTTAGTATCCGCATGTGCAAACTGTCTTGCACCCGTTATATGTACTTATCAAATTTATCACACCCGATCATCACGAGATGCTTCGAAACGATAAGACTTGATAACGGTGCTACTAAGGATGAACACTTTATTATCTTGAGATTTTAGTGAGAGGGATCATCTTATAATGCTACCGTCGCGATCTAAGCAAAATAAGATGCATAAAAGGATTAACATCACATGCAGTTCATATGTGATATGATATGGCCCTTTGTCTTTGCGCCTTTGATCTTCATCTCCAAAGCACGGACATGATCTCCATCATCAACGGGCATGATCTCCATCATCGTCGGCGAAGCACCAAGGTCAATGGCGCCGTCTTCATGATCGTCCTCCATGTAGCAACTATTACAACTACTTTGAAATACTACTCAACATGAAATTTAAAGACAACCATAAGGCTCCTGCCGGTTGCCACAATACAATAATGATCATCTCATACATATTCATCATCACATTATGGCCATATCACATCACCAAACCCTGCAAAAACAAGTTAGACGTTCTCTAATTTGGTTTGCATATTTTACGTGGTTTAGGGTTTTCGAGCAAGATCCAATCTACCTACGAACATGAACCACAACGGTGATACTAGTGTTGTCAATAGAAGAGTAAATTGAATCTTCACTATAGTAGGAGAGACAGACACCCGCAAAGCCACTTATGCAATACAAGTTGCATGTCAAGCGTGGAGCAAATCTCATGAACGCGGTCATGTAAAGTTAGCCCGAGCCGCTTCATCCCACTATGCCACAAAGATGCAAAGTACTCAACTAAAGATAACAAGAGCATCAACGCCCACAAACCATTGTGTTCTACTCGTGCAACCATCTATGCATAGACACGGCTCTGATACCATTGTAGGATAACGTAGCATAGAAAACAAAAATTTTCCTACGGCGAACACGCAATCCAAGCCAAGATGCAATCTAGAAGACGGTAGCAACGAGGGGATTGTCGAGACTCACCCTTGAAGAGATTCCAAAGCCTACAAGAGGAGGCTCTTGTTGCTGCGGTAGACGTTCACTTGCCGCTTGCAAAGCGCGTAGAAGATCTTGATCACGATCGGTTCCGGCGCCACGAGCACCTCCGTACTCGGTCACACGTTCGGTTGTTGATGAAGACGACGTCCACCTCCCCGTTCCAGCAGCGGAAGTAGTAGCTCCTCTTGAATCCGACAGCACGACGGCGTGGTGTCGGTGGCGGTGTAGAAGTCCGGAGCTTCGCTAAGCTATGCGGGCAATATGAAGTGGAGGAGCAAAGCTAGGGTTTGGGAGGGGTGGCCGGCCACTCTAGGGGGGCGGCCAGCTTGTGGTCTTAGGGGTGGCCGGCCCCCTCCCTTGGCCCTTGTTTATATAGGTGGATCCCAAGTGTTGGTGTCCAAGTCTTCGAATAAGACCCGAAACCAAAACCTTCCATATGGTGGGAAACTTCCCTCCCACTAGAGGTGGGAATTCCACCTTCCATGGGGGGGGTGGCCGGCCCCCTAAGGGGGAGTCCACTTGGGACTCCTCCCCACTAGGGTTGGCCGGCCATGGAGGTGGAGTCCCATGTGGACTCCACCTTCCTTGGTGGTTTCTTCCGGACTTTTCTAGAACCTTCTAGAACCTTCCATAGAACCTTCCGCATCATTTTATTCACATAAAATGACATCCTATATATGAATCTTATTCTCCGGACCATTGAACTCCTCGTGATGTCCGGGATCCCATCCGGGACTCCGAACAAATATTCCAACTTCATTCCATATTCAAGTACTACCATTTCAACATCCAACTTTAAGTGTGTCACCCTACGGTTCGTGAACTATGCGGACATGGTTGAGTACTCACTCCGACCAATAACCAATAGCGGGATCCATAATGGCTCCCACATATTCAACGATGACTTTAGTGATCGAATGAACCATTCACATACGATACCAATTCCCTTTGTCACGCGATATTTTACTTGTCCGAGGTTTGATCATCGGTATCACACTATACCTTGTTCAACCTCGTCTCCTGACAAGTACTCTTTACTCGTACCGTGGTATGTGGTCTCTTATGAACTTATTCATATGCTTGCAAGACATTAGACGACATTCCACCGAGAGGGCCCAGAGTATATCTATCCGTCATCGGGATGGACAAATCCCACTATTGATCCATATGCCTCAACTCATACTTTCCGGATACTTAATCCCACCTTTATAACCACCCATTTACGCAGTGGCGTTTGATGTAATCAAAGTACCTTTCCGGTATAAGTGATTTATATGATCTCATGGTCATAAGGACTAGGTAACTATGTATCGAAAGCTTATAGCAAATAACTTAATGACGTGATCTTATGCTACGCTTAATTGGGTGTGTCCATTACATCATTCATACAATGATATAACCTTGTTATTAATAACATCCAATGTTCATGATTATGAAACTAATCATCTATTAATCAACAAGCTAGTTAAGAGGCTTACTAGGGACTCTTTGTTGTTTACATATCACACATGTATCAATGTTTCAGTTAATACAATTATAGCATGGTATATAAACATTTATCATAAACATAAAGATATATAATAACCACTTTTATTATTGCCTCTTGGGCATATCTCCAACATGGGAGGGGGTGCTCCAATGGTGCGGTGGCGGTCGTCGACATCGCCTTCCTGTTGCCCTCCGGCCACCCTTGACCACCGGGGGACGGTGTGTCTCGGTTTTTTGTTCCAGCAGGTCTGGTGTGGCACCACTGGACTCCTTGACCTACAGGGACGCTGGCGGGCTCGATGGGGTGTTTGCGAAAGCAAAGCAAGGCGTTTGCCATTGTCGGCGACGACGTCCTTGGACGCCGTTCACCTTCTTGGAGGCGTGGCCACGACACATATCTTCCGGTTGCCTGCCCCTGGACTCTGTCTGCTACCCTAGTTACTAGTGATCCATCCGAGCTCCTCCTCGAAACCCCTTTCGTTGAGGCCATGCGTCAGGCAGTACCCGGCTCCATATAGACGGTGTGTCTCCCCTTTGCGCGACCATTCCCGAGCCTAGGGTGTCTGTCTGTGGGTGCGTCGTGGCAGGAGGCACACCGGTGTTCTTCAACAGCTGGTGGTTTGTCGTGATTGGCATGCGCTGAGACTTAGGCGTTCTCTTGGGGTGGGTGCCGAAGCCTCCGCGAAAGCACTGCACAGCTGGCCTGTGTCGACAACGATGACGCTCGCGAGCGCCATTTCCATTCCTGGAGGCGTTGTCATGAAGCTTCCCCCTTCGAGCTCTGGAGTTTCGTCGGCTTCACTAGCGTAGTTACCCAGTTCTCGGGGTGTTGGTGGTCCTCTGTTTGACAGGCTGCTCAGTGTGCTAGTCCTGCATGGTTCAGATCCGCGGAGTGGCGTCTCGGGGCTTGGGGTCTCAAGCTGAGCCGCGTGTGTATTGCTGAAGTCTTGGGCGCTCTCGGAGATCTTGTAGCTTAGGTCCTAGCCCTGGTCTGCTTGTTCCTTTGTAGTAGGCTTTAGCTCTTCATCACCTGGGCTTGTATCTCGAGCTGGTATCCCCAGTTTTTTTTTCTTTTTTCTTTTCTTTTTCTTTGTTGCGTGCTAGCTTATACTCCTGGCCGGTTGATGGCTTTGTTAATTCAAAGTTGGGCTCGTCGAGCCTTATGTTTAAAAGATATCAACTTATCCTTGGGGACCTAGGTATATCTTTTTTAGATATCTGATGAACAGTGAGTTTTGTAAATAGTCTTGCTGGACCTTCTCACGAAAGTGAAGTGTGGTACATCTTCACAAATTTATCATATCATGGTCAGCAGAGAATATTTATTACTTTCATACATATAAATACCATAATGTGAGATTTTGTGACCTCCGTAATAGGAAAGATGATGCATTTATTTGTATATAGATTTTGTCATTTGATAAAAAGTAAAGTGAACTTTCTACTATTTTGTCTAAAAACATAAAATAAAAGGTACATTTAACCCCGTAGCTGGTTATTTTTAAATAGTACCCAATATAGATGTAACTTCAAAACATTATTACATATTATTGTATGCCAATATCATTCTTATCGATGATGCATGTAGCCTACTTTAAACTCTTTCATCATCATAGTTCAAACAATTTTGACGCATCAATCAAAATTTTAAAGTACGCTTGAGGTAGGCCAGATGTACGGGGTATTTTTCAGCACACGAATGACCCGATTTCAATAGAAATAATTCTATATGTAGTACACTAGTGTCTACCCGTATATGGTAGCTGCAGTTGAGTATACTGAAATTTTAGAGATGCTTAACTTAATTATTAAGGTCTTCAAGCTCGAGAAAACAAATTAAGATCCTTTATGTAGCATGGCCAATACTATCAACATCCTTTATTTCCCATTCAACCACACAGCACTCTTTTTTTATGCAGCACTTTATTTTCTTTGTCATTCGCTATCAAATATGCCGTACCCCACTTCCTTTAAGAGGAAGTCTACTAGTACAGTGTCCATGAAAGCTCCATGAGTGTTATCAAGACATCCTTTCTGCATATTGCTAGCAATGCAGGATGTTCTTCTCCATCCATGGAGAACACAAGTTATATTAAAGGAGAAATGGATGGTCATCAATGTAAAGATTGTTCCCTCTTCCATGAGATTTGATGTGATGGCATGATGCATCAGTTTCCGTTCAGACTGCGATTGTCATTTTTTCTCATAGAAAAGTACGATTTGCACACACCATTTTATCATTTCGCAAGTCAATTTAAAAGGATTCTGGTTAGCTTACATGCATTGTGAAGGGGAATAACTTTATTTAGCGAGGAGCACATGACTATTTCAATATATAACAAATAAAATAGAGCTAATATTTAATTAAGCGACTTATTATTGGTTTAAAGGAGTAGTTTAGCAGTAGGTTTTAAGAGTTAAGATTTATTTTTGTTTGCCAAATAAAAAAACGGGCTTTAGCTTTGTAACCTCCTTATGCATTGAAAATTGACTTACACACTCAATCTGCTGACCGATCATAAGTTAATTTATCATATTTTCCAGTAAATGGCACCTCTGTTAATGCATCAAGATGATGCAAAATAAATAATCCATGCTTGAGGGTGCACATAGCCGACTATGCTGTTTTCAAGAAAAGAAAATTGACTATGCATGGTGAAACTAAGTTAAGTTAAGTATTCCAAAATCAACAAGGCGACTGAATACTGGCCGACGTTGCTTATGAAGTAGGCCACCGAATCTTGATGAGCAAGTTTACCATGCATCGAAGTTGTCATATGATCAAGCCATAACATGATGAAGGTGCTCGCCCTCAGAACAATTGGTCGCCGTCGACGAAGAGGTGTGGCGTCAAAACGATGGATCCACGATCATTACCTAAACCACAAAAGGCAGCCCATTATTGGTTATTACCGGAGAAGGGGGACCCAATGTAGAAGCCATCATGCCGATGCCTCTAAGAAAATGAGTGACGTCACCATCACCGAATGCTCATAGCAATATTTTAACCCAACGTTGACACCCGAATTGTGCGGAAGAACAAACATGCTAGGGAAGAACGGGGTCCATATTTCGACTCTCGTGGCAACTACAATTAGACACATAGCACTGGCAACAACGATCCCCATCTTCTCTTGTTATCATCATGCTATAGTGCAAGATCAGAGAAGCCATCTTTCAAAGACTCAAACTTGACATATGACGATGCCAAACTCACATCTGTCTCACACACAAGAACATACAACTCAGGATCTAACCACACCACACCACCAAAAAAGACATCACTTGGAGATAATGACAAGTCACATACATACACACCAGCAAACAAGTACTAGAAGAATGATGGAAGTAAGAAAGAGCACACACGTACGCACGTAATTACTACACCCAAGAGTTACACCACTAATTCATCATGCATGCACCACATCGGTGGCGGACTCCACTAACATCAACAAGGTCAGGACAAGTATGAGCTTGCTAGCAATCTCCATCAATTGGTGGTAACTTTGATCACTAGTTCACTACACGAAGACGATGGATAATGAGCTCCATTAGCCACTGTGACATCTGGCTTAAATATATAGAGAGACATCGCGAGAAGCAATGCAGCTAGAGGAGTAGGAGAGTGCCATCCATCCACTTGGACGGAACTAATTTCAGCTTAATTACTAGCTAATCTACCTTTCTAGAATTTCAGCTTTATTCTAGATTCTTCCTCCTCCCCACTCGCCCGTTAGCTTCATCGCCGGAGCCTGTTGGCATGTCGTCGTTGTGGAGCCGTGGTGATCACCGTCGATCATGGCGCCGCCTCCACAGTGATTATAGTAGTTTCCGCTGCCGGCGTTCACGATAGTGTTCATGGCGGAGGCGGTGCAGCTCGAGTTGAGGTAGTCGAGGAGCGTCGCGTCCGAGTAGTATTCTGCCGCGGGCCCTAGGTCGAGCCCGTCGAGGCCAAGGCTTCCCAACAACCCCGCAGAGTCCAAGGCGCCGGCGCCACCTTCGATCTCAGGGTAGTTGTACTGGTCGTCCCAGTTGAGCTCGGAGAAGCAGGGCACCGGCGTCGGCAGCATCGCCGCTGCGGCCGCGGTCGATCCTGACGTCGAGACGCTCGGGCTGGGCTGGACGCCGCCGCCGGCATAGCAGCACATCTGCTTCGTGCTGATCATCGCCACCGGTGACTGCGAGCAGGACGCGCTGCCATACTGCTCCGCCATCAGCGGCGGCGGAGCAGCCATGGAGGCGGCGGAGGCCATGTCGTGGAGGAGGCGTGGCATCCAGTAGGACCGGACGGCGTCGCGGAAGACGGCGGAGTTGGCGTCCACTTTGAGCTGCCGCGCCTGTTTCTGCACCCTGGTCCTCCAGTAGTTCTTGATCTCGTTGTCCGTCCGCCCCGGGAGGTGCTGTGCGATGCGCGACCACCGGTTTCCCCACTTGGCGTGGAGCTCCAGGATTACCAGTTGCTCCTCCGCCGTCAGGTTCCCCCTCCTAATGTCCGGCTTCAGGTAGTTCAGCCACCGGAGCCGGCAGCTCTTCCCCGTCCTCTTCAGCCCTGACATAAACACAAACACATACATCTGCTGAGAAAAATTCATGGCGATCGACATGCATATATGCATGTTTGCATGTATGGTGAGATGATGCACGGCCGGAGTTATGGCTCACCGGAGCATCGGGCGAGGAGGTTCCAGCGGCCCTCGCCGTGGCAAGTAATGTAGCTCATGAGGAGGTTGTCCTCCTCGAGGGTCCATGGGCCTCGTCTGAGCTCTTGATCAGCTGTCTCCTCCTCCATGACCGACATGGGCCCACCTGCTGCTGCTGCTGCTTTCCTTCGTGACATTGTTGGTCACCTCGGAGCTTCTATATCTGAGTATGATCGATGAACCCCTAGGAGGGTGCAGCTCACACTCCTTATAGATAGAAGATGGATATGACCATGCACTGGCTAGCTAGCACTAGAGTGGTTTAGGAGAAGAAGGAGAAGAGAGCCTAGCTGCAGAGAGGAGTGCAGAGACAAGTGTTATTGGTGGCTAGCTACCCTTTTATAATTGCTTGTGGCAATCATATGGAGGATGATCTTTTTTAGGGTAACAGCATGCATGCTCCTTCTCCAAAGACTCAAGAATTGGATGGATACTCTGGTTGTAGGAGAGGGGCATGCATGGTTATTAATTTGGTTGGCTATTATTGTGAAAGAAGATTGAAGGCCAAGTGTAGTTGAAAATCAAAAGCTGGCTATGGAGATGTTTCAAAGCTTCCTTCTTTAAATGGGGATGAGAGAGAGGGGGGCTTTGTAGGAAGAAATAGTGGCCTACTGAGCTTTAGATTCTTTCCTACATGAAGCGTGTTTGACTGAACAATTTGTCACCCTTGCACTATTGTGCTACGATTAGACGAGAGAGGGAGGGATGGGCAAATTGTTGGATGTACACATATATGCATTGTGAACCACCACCTCCTTTTGCACTACAAAACAAATAAAGTAGAATAAAATTAAATTCTAGAAGGAATAGCCTTTTGTGATAAGATCAAATCCAAACTATAGACATTGAGATATACACACATGCATATCAATATTTCTTTATCGATCCATTGGCAGCACACTTGTCAGTACATGCACAAATAAATTATTGGTGATGTTGTTGCTGCACTGATAAAAGAAAAAGAGAAATGATCAACATTGTTGGTTATTAACTTACCAGTTTGGGCTAGAGTTATGTGGGGAGAGCAAGTCTACTTGAAGCAAAGAATAATGCAATCAATCAAGGAGACTTCAGCTCACGGAGCATACACATAGCTTTTTGTACTTGCTTTACCCTAAAAGCCAATGAAACACCAAACTATGGAGACAGCGCCCTGAGAAGTAAGCAAAGGTTAGGTAGGCATGCTTGCTTGTGTAGCCTCCTAGGATAATCATGTTAAATATTCGTAGAACCTAATGATTCTTGACCTAACACTCATGGCCGCCGTGCTTTGGCCGGTGAAAATTTCAACTCGATGAGCTAGGTGTCTTAGCTTAGACAGTCTGCATGCATGATGTTGCCACAGTTGCATGCATGACATGTGGTCAAATACTTGCAGCTAATTAATCCTTGTGCTGCATCTAGATTAAGTGAGAAGTGGTTGTTTTGCGGCTAGCTTGGAATTTGAAGCTTCTTTGATCGAATTTTCAGTAGTACATTCACTGTTAATTATGTTAGAAGGAAACTAGTTGTACTAGTTAAAGGGTTCCCGTAGTTCAAAATGCTAGTCAATTGAAAGACCCATCATGCAATAAAAACTTATGATAGCTATAGCTAGGGTTGCTGTTGTGTAAAATTAAAATTGTTATTAATCAAATATTCTATGCATATTGGGTCCCTTTTGTCAAAGACACATGGTTATGTCCAACGAAATCACATACATAAGTAACTATATACCAATTCTAATAACTATTACTATATCAAAGTTGCGTCTATATCTTCTAATGGGTAGTCATATATATTTGCTGATGGACCAAAAGCACTCTAGCCATGAATAATCCCAAAAGGTTTACACTTGTAACAAGTAAACATCAACAACTAAGTGGATGCATGTATTTGCTTCACATTGTTGAACAATGAATTAATACTATGTGAATGTGTGCATCAATCAAAGCAGGGATTGTTATATTGTGATCCAAATGCATTCTAAAGGGAGGCTAACTTCTGACGAGCGGAGTAAGGCCCGTCGATGTTAGGCTTGGGCCGAGTAGAGTGGATCCTTGATTCTGCATATTCGTTTCATATTTGTTGTAACAAAGATTGGTTTCGTTTTTATGAGTTTGTGTGCAGAGTGGAGATGGTGTGCATATGGGAGATAACAACTCACGTGAGATCATGTGCATTGGTTCCGTTCAGATCAAGATGCATGATGGCATGACACACACACACTGACAGATGTGAGACACATACCTGGCATGACCAAAAATCTGATCTCTCTCAGTACCCTTGATGTTGATGGGTACAAACACTCCGGTTCTCGCGGAGTTTTGAAGGTGTCAAAAGGTTCTCTCATTCATATGATAGGTGATATGAATTTTGTGAAATTATATGTTCTTAGAGGTAGCACTTTGTCTGGTATTGTTGTTGCTGTTATTCCTAATGAACATGGTAAAACTAATCTGTGGCATATGCATCTTGGACATATGAGTGAACATGGCATGGCAGAATTACACAGGAGAGACCTGCTAGATGGCTGCAATTTGAGTAAGTTTAAGTTTTGTGAGGACTATATTTTTGGTAAGCATAAAAGAGTTAAATTCAATGGTTACGTTCATACCACTAAATGGATTTTAGATTTTATGCATGCTGATGTGTGGAGACCTTCCCGCAAGACTTCTCTTGATAGTGCAAATTACATGCTTAGTATCATTGATTACTTCAGAAAAGTGTGGCCTTTCTTTCTGAAATAAATCTGATGTGTTTGATGCTTTTAAAAAGTGGAAAGTTATGGTAGAGAAGCAAACAGAAAAGAAAATTAAATTACTTCGTACTGACAATGTCATGAAATTTTGTTCTACTATATTTAATGATTATTGCAGCGATGAAGACATTGTCAGGCACCACACCATCCCATACACTCCTCAACAGAATGGTGTGGCTGAGAGGATGAATATAACCATCATCTCCAAAGCTCGCTGCATGTTGTCTAATGCTGGTATACATAGACATTTTTTGGATGAAGCAGCCTCCACCGCCTGTTATTTGATAAACAGGTGACCTTGCATTCGGTTTGAGAAGAAAACTCCCACTGAGGTATGGTCTGGTTCACCTGTTGATTATTCACAGTTGAGAATTTTTGGTTCCACTTTTTATGCTCATGTTGATAATAAAAAATTAGAGGCTAGAGCTGTTAAGTGTGTGTTTCTTGGTTATGGTTCAGGAGTTAAGGCATACATGTTATGGAATCCTGGAACTAAGAAAGTTTTGCATAGCAGGAATGTTGTTTTTAATGAGATTGTCATGTTTTATACGAGTTTATCTACATATCTTTCTGATGCTATTGATTTCTCTGATATTTTTGATGATGAGCAACAGAGGATTAGCGTGCAGGTGGAGCACGTTGAGAAGAAAGACAATGATGTTGTTGAGAACATTGTTGTTCAGCAGTCACCACCTATTTTGCAGATAACAAATAGTTTCATTGCTGCTGATAGACCGAGGCGGAACAAAGGTCCACGTCCTCATTTAATTAAAGAGTGTACAATTGTAATTATGCTTTGAGTTGTGCTGAACAGGTGGAGCATGATACTGAACCTGCTACATATGCTGAGGCCGTTGCATCCGTTGACCGCGAGAAGTGGATTTCTGCTATGCAAGAGGAGATACAATCATTTGACAAGAATGGTACATGGGATGTTGTGCGCTTGCCTAAACAAAAGAAGGTTGTCCGTTGTTAGTAGATATTTAAAAGAAAGGAAGGTTTGTCTCCTAATGAGCCTCCGAGGTATAAGACAAGGTTAGTAGCAAAAGGTTTCAGCTAATTTCAGGTATTGATTATAATGATGTATTATATCCGGTTGTGAAGCATAGTTCCATTTGTGCATTCTTTGGTATTGTGGCTATGCATGATTTTGAGCTTGAGCAGTTAGATGTGAAGACTGTTTTCTACATGGAGAACTTGACGAGGAGATATATATAAGGAGGATCTTGTTTGCAAGTTAAAGATGTCCCTTTATGATCTAAAACAGTCTCCAAGATACTAGTACAAAAGGTTTGATTCATTTATGCTTGCACATGATTTTAAGAGAACCCAGTATGATAGCTGTGTTTACATCAAGTTTGTTAATGAATCATCTATATACGTATTGTTACACGTTGATGACATGTTGAATGCTGCCAAGAGCAAGAAAGAGATCGCTACTTTGAAAGCACAATTAAGTAGTGAGTTTGAGATGAAGGATCTTGGTGTTGCTAAGAAAATACTAGGTATATAAATTACAAGATAAATAAAATATAGTGTATTATTTCTTAGTCAGCAAAATTATATTAAGAAAGTCCTTCAACCTTTTAATATGCATGATCCAAAGTCTGTTAGTACTCCTATTGCTCCTCACTTCAAATTATCAGCATTGCAATATCCTAGTATTGATTGAGATATTGAGACATGTCACGAGTTTCATATTCGAGTGCTCTTGGTTCCTTGATGTATGGTATGGTTTGTTCTCGCCCTGATTTATCATATGCTATGAGTTTGGTCAGCCGATACATGGCTAATACTGGTAAAGAACATTGGAAATCTGTTAAGTGGATTTTCAGGTACCTTCGTGGCACATCCAATGCTTGCTTCAAGTTTGGCAAGACCGGTGAGGGACTCGCTGGCAATGTGGATTCAGATTTTTGCTGCCGATTCTGATAAGAGAAGGTTCCTCACAGGTTTTGTTTTCACTGTTGGTGGATGTGATGTGAGTTGGAAGGCAACATTACAATATGTTGTTGCCCAATCTACAACCGAAGCAGAATATATGGCTATTGCTGAAGCTTGCAAAGAGTCTGTTTGGTTGAAAGGTTTGTATGCTAAGCTTTGTGGAGACGATTCTTGCATTAACTTGTTTTGTGACAGTCAAAGTGCCATATACCTTACTAAAGATCAAATGTTTCATGAGAGGACAAAGTACATTGATGTCAAGTACTATTATGTTCACGATATTGTTGCACAAGGTAAACTGAAGGTATGCAAGACAAGTACTTATGATAATCATGCTGATATGATGACAAAGCCAATTTCCATGTTTGAGCTTTGCTCTAGCTTGGTTGGTATAACTGTTTAGCCCAAATGACTGTTGGCGCCAGCAAGTGTTTTCTTTGTTGTTCAGGAGATTGTTGAAGTTCATGCTACAAGATGGATTTTGTCTCAAGGTGGAGTTTGTTATATTATGATTTAAATTCATTCTAAAAAGAAGCTAACTTCTGACGAGCGCAGCGAGGCCCATACGACGTGCCCTGCAGGGACGATGCGAAGGGGGGTGCAGAGGGGCGGCAGCCCCCCACGGTACGGATCGATGCCATCGCCTATACATACCTCTTGTAAGCCGCCGGCTATGGTTGATCACATTATAACCTACGGTATTTGTAAACACTAACCAGATATAGTGAAGTTTTGCTGGTTGGCGCCCGTGGTTTTTACGTCTCTTTATTGGAGAGGATTTTCCATGTTAAAATCTTGTGTTCCCTGCACGTATTCTTGTTTCGTTCTTCGTTATTTACTTATCTCGCTTTTATAACAGGGACCAAAAGTAATATTCCTTTTCGAAAGAAAAGAAAACAATAGCTAGATAGATGCGGTTAGCGCTTGTAAGTACTGATGGTCGGTAAGCTTTCCATCTTGACGAAACATGCACTATCCTGGCTTAGAAGTGATTGTTAGGTCGCATAATGAACATTGTGTTAGCTCATGCATTTTCCTGGCTTAGAAGTGATTATTAGGTCGCATAATGAACATTGTGTTAGCTCATGAACTACGAGAAACAAATAAGTTCAGGACAAGCCCTAGCTTTTGGGCACTGGCAATTCAACATTATATTTTGTATTAATTATTTGCTTTTCATCCTGAACAGTTCAAGAAGTTCACTTTCAGTTTCTTAAACTATTTTCGTACCTTGGTACCTCATCTTCTGAAGTCAAACAAGTTTAGTCTCACACCCAGCCCGAAATGGTTATTTCGCTGGGTATTTAATTACACAGCTGGCCGTACGGCCATGTTCTTCCTCACTCAATGATCTTCCGCCCACTTCAGTGTGTTAAAGCACGAAAGCTTTAGCACTCTGAGTTTGGTTGTCCGCCCGTGTTTTATTCAACCGGTTTGATTGGCGGTTTAGAAATAGGATTAGACTGTTCATAGTGGGAGTAATTTAGATAGTAACATCACACATTTCAAGGTATTTTGGTGACATGGCATAGCAGTAAATGAAGAAAGAGAGGGAGGTGGTAACTAGCTATGTTACCATAACATCACAAACCCCAAGATAAAATGAGTCTACTAACAAATAAATGAGACTTTGCATGATATCATCTCTAAGTTACTTTCCACTATGAAGGTAGTAACGTAGACTAGTAACTTATACATGACACCACCTTATGTTACTCCCCACTATGAGCAGCCTTAGGCTGGTCATAGTGGGGAGTAACTTAGACTAGTAACATGGGGATGTTACTAGTCTAGGTTACTACCTTCATAGTGGGTAGTAACTTATATGTGGTGTCATGCATTGTATCATTTATTATGTTGTAGACTCATCTTGCCTTGAGATATGTGATGTTATGGTAACATAGCTACTCCCTCTCTTCTTCATTAATTAGCATGCCATGTCACCAAAATGCATTGAGATGTGTGATGTTACTAGCTATGTTACTCCCACTATGAGCAGTCTTAGTGTGATAGAGGTTGTCTCTGTACTCGTGCTACTGATATTTTAATACTTCGGAACCTCGTAATAAGATGTATGTGTGCATTGCTCGACACAGAGGATGGGGGCTTCGCCTCCTTCTCGAAACTAAAAATGTATCGATAACACTAACCGCCAATCTCGCCAGTTTGGGATCTGATTAAATCTGATCTTTATGCTATGATAGTTTATTTCTATAATCTGGTTTTGGACATTCAACACTTTAAGTTTGGTATCATTATTCTAATTTCTAAAGTCCAAGGGGCAGATAAGTTGCAGGCATATCGTCATATTTGTTTGCTAAATGTAATTTACAAAAAAATTCACAGAGGTTCTAAACCTCATAGCATAAAGATTTATTTGCAATAGAGTTTTTTTTTTTTTTTGAAACGGGCAAAAAAGCTTTTGCCTTATATTGATAAAGGAGAAGCAAACAGATACATGGCAGGAGCCATAAAAAGAAAAAGAAAGGCGGAACAGCGTTCCGCCCTAGAAAACAACTCAGCTAACTAAATCCGCAAGGCTCTTGGCTCCTGCAAGGATCCAATCTTTTCCTTCTTCCCTAATCTTATGCATAACGACCGAAGGCAGCGAGGACTTGTTGTTGAAAACGCGTTCGTTTCTCTCCTTCCAAATCTCCCAGGAGATGAGAATGACGGCCGATCGTAGTCCTTTGGTAGAAGAGGTAGTGGTCGACGTGATGGCCTGCCAGTAATCAAAGACCTTCGCCCTACCTTCTCCAAGGCTGCCCATAAGATCCGGGCAAGAGAGCCAGGAGGCCGCCGCCGCCCAAATGCGCTTGGAAAACCGACACTCAAAGAGGATGTGTCGCGCCGTCTCGGGGGAGCATCTGCAGAGCTGGCAAATGGGGTTATGCGGCCATCCCCGTTTTGCCAGGCGATCGGCGGTCCATAGGCGATTTTGGACGGCGAGCCACGCAAAAAAACGGCACTTCGGAGGAGCCCAGGTCTTCCAGACAATCTTCCCGAACTGGCAAGGAAGAGCAGTGAGGAATTGGGCTTTATAAGCGGAACTGGCAGAGTAGCACCCGTTAGGGGTCAAAGACCAGGTGATGGAGTCCTCGGATCCCGGGACCAGCTGGACTTCGGAAAGAAGATCCCATAGAAGGACATATTGTTCCAGGTGTTCGGCAGTGAAGGCGTCAACCGCGATATCTGAAACCCAGTTATGATCGGCCAACGCCTCCTGGACCGTCCGATTTTTCCTTCTGGAAGCCTTGAAGATCAGGGGGGCAAGGTCCTTCGGAGGGGTGCCATGTAGCCATGAAGAAGTCCAGAAGGAGGCCTTGGCGCCATTGCCAATGGTGACACGCGTGGCTGCGTTGAAGAGATCTATATCTGCGACATCATTAGGGGTTTCGGTGCCCACCCACGGCTTGTCCGGAGCCGTCCACTTGTACCATAGCCAGCGAAGTCTGAGAGCCCTCGAAAACTTTTCGAGGTCCAGGATACCCAAACCCCCGAGCTCCTTTGGGCGACAGACCTTCTGCCAGTTCACCTTGCATTTCCCCCCACTGACCGTCTCTTTGCACGCCCAGAGCATTCCCCGGCTGATTTTTGCAAAGGACTTGAGGATACCTTTGTCAGCTTTAAGCGCCGTCAAGAGGAAGATAGGCATAGAGGACAAAACCGACTTAACCAGGGCGGTGCAGCCGGCACGGTTCAGGAACTTGCCTTTCCACGGGTTTAGGCGGGCTACAGCCTTGTCGATGTAAGGTTGAAGATCCACCCGTCGGAGTCTTCCCAAGGAGAGAGGCAAACCCAAATACTTGATGGGGAAGGGGGTTGTAGTCGCAGGGAAATTCGCCAAGACCTCCTCAAGGTTTATGTTGGCGCACTGAATAGGGGCAATGGAGCTCTTCGCCACATTAGTCACGAGTCCGGTCACCTCCCCAAAACTTTGAAGTATGCTGGCGAGGCCGGCGACATCATGTGCAGTAGGGGAGATGAAAATCGCAGCATCATCGGCGTACAAGGAGATCCTAGGGCCCTGCAAACCTCCTGGCATGGCTGAAAGGAGGACGGCCTCAGTAGCCTTCTCCAGGAGCCTCTGAAGAGGGTCAATGGCGATGTCGAAGAGCAGAGGCGAAAGAGGGTCCCCCTGGCGGAGACCCCGACCATGAAGGATATCTTTTCCGGGAGTCCCATTAAGCAGAACACGGGAGGAGGCCGTGGAGAAAAGTGTCGTCATAAGAGCCCGCCATCTTTGAGGGAAGCCGAGGCGTTGCATAAGATCCAACAGATAGTCCCATCTCACCGTGTCAAAAGCCTTGGCGATGTCCAGTTTAATAAGGAGGGTCGGAATTTTCCTGCGATGCAGCAGGCGGGCGGTGTTCCGGACATACATGAAGTTGTCATGGATAGTTCTGGACTTGATGAAGGCACTCTGGCTGTGGGACACTATCTCATTCATTCTAGGGCGGAGGCGTCGTGCCATTGCTTTAGCAATAATCTTTGGGATCACATGTATGAGACTGATGGGTCTGAAGTCAGTGATGGATTCCGCACCGTCTTTCTTAGGCAGAAGTACTATATTAGCAGTGTTGAGAATATGGAAGTTGGTCGCCGAGAGCTCTGAGAAAGCATTTATGGTCTGCATAAGGTCGACCTTGACAATCTCCCAGCAAGAGCGAAAGAACGCCATCGAGAAGCCATCAGGGCCTGGAGCTTTGTCTGTAGGCATGTCCTCAATTGCTTCTAAAATATCCGCCTCAGTGAAGGGGAGGCCCAAATTGTCCAGGAGGTGAGCGGTAGGATTGAGAGCTTCCCAATTGAAATCCAGCTGACAGGGGGGAGGACGTCCGAGGGCTTGGGAGAAGTGATCAAAGATCAAATTTCCCTTATCTTCATGCGTCATGGCCCATCCCGAGTTTTGCCTGAGCCTTATGATGTGATTCTTCCGCTTTCTAGCATTGACCCGTAGGTGGAAGAACTTGGTATTAGCGTCACCTTCACGAAGGTAGCGGATTCTGGAAGCCTGACGCTTGCGAGATCTTTCCAGAGCGGCGAGGCCTTTGACACGGCGTTTAAGGCTGGTACGAAGCCATTTTTCCTCATGAGAAAGCAGACGGGATTCTTGAGCGATATCTAGCTGTAGAATGACATCTAGAGCCATCAGGAGTTGCAGCTTACAGTCGGAGAAGAGCCCTTTACTCCATGCTCTGAGTCCCGACGCCGTGGATCTCAGCTTGTGGTTGATGACATGGACCGGCTGAGAGTGAGAAGACGGTGCGGCCCAAGCTTTTTGAACGACCTCCTTGAACCCAGGCATCTTGGTCCAGAAGGATTCAAAGCGGAAGACTGGAGGCTTCCGCGGACCACTTTGGTTTGAGAGAATAAGTGGGCAATGATCCGAGAGAGAAGAGGATAAGGCGTGCAGCACGTGATGCTCGAACCTCAGATCCCACGCAGCGTTACAGAAAGCCCGGTCCAACCTCACAAGGGTAGGAGTCTCCCTCTCATTGCTCCAAGTGTACTTCCTATTCTGCAGTTTTAATTCCTTGAGTTGGCAGTTTGTGAGCGCCCTCCTAAACAGACCCATGAGCCGGAAGTCCAGGTTGTCATTGTTCTTGTCTTCTGCTCGATAAATGAGATTAAAATCCCCGATGATGAGCCACATGGAGTCGTCCATGGGCTTGGCGGTGGTAACTTCCGTAAGGAAGGCTTCCTTCTCTCCGTGGTCGGACGGACCGTAGACCGTGGTCAGCTTGAAAGAGGTACCGCAGGTTCGAATAGAGACGTCCGCTGAGATCAGGTGGGTGCCGATATGAATGTTGGAGATGTCCACATGCCCATCATTCCAAAGCAGCAGAATGCCACCCCTAGTGCCAAGGGCCGGGCGATGCGCGAAGGAGCGTAGCCGAAAACCACCAATATAAGAGGCTGTATGTTGATCTAGCTGATCCAGCTTGGTTTCTTGGATACAAGCGATGTGGCAAGAGGTGTCTGCGAGGAAGGCATGAACGGTGTCTTTACGGCCTTGGTCATTTAACCCACGAGTATTCCAGTTTGCGATGGAGAGGTCCGGCCCAATCATGATGACTAACAAGAAGAACTTCTGAACAAAGAAGACGCACCACAGGCGACACGGCACAGAAGTAACAAAACCGACCACAGGCACTTGTTCAGCTAAGACAAAACACACAACGGAAGAACGACTGAGGTGCTAGGCGGACACGTCCTGCGCAACGGGCTCACACCCTCCAGGTCATCCCATGGCGATAAGGGACTCGTCAGCTTCCTCCATGCTGCGGATGTTGAGCTTGAAGAGCTTGGAGAAGGCGTCAATCGTCGTGCTCGGAAGCTGTGTGCTGAACTTTTTGATATATGCCTTCCGCGCCTCCAGCAAGGGAACTCCTTCCGCGGCCACGCCCATCTTGGAGTTCAGGACCTGCACCGCCTTGTCCAGAGCATGCATCTTTGGCTTGCTGCCCAACCGTGCACTACGGCGAGATTCGGAGACGGGCTGCACCTCGGGCTTCCTTGGCAGCTTTGCCACCGGTGTAGGGCACGGAAGAAGCGGCTCCAACGGCCGCACGAAGAGATCTCCGAGGACAACTCCATCAGATGGAGTAGAGTCCTTGTTTGCGACGTCAACTTGCCCGGGGAGGGGGTCATCAGCTTCCAAAGCGTCCTCCCATGATTCAGGAACCGCTACAGGGGAGAGAGGTGGTGTAGGTGAAGCATCGCGCTGAAGCGGAGAAGTAGACAGCACCGGGCTGCACTCCACCTCGTCACCCCAAGCACTGTCCTTGGCCGGCTCTTCGACGATCATGGGAGGCGGCGAGGCCAACCTCGAGGAACCGAACCTGATAGCCGACGGGAACTCGTTTATCGCCAAGGACCAGTCCGTACAGGTTGTACCACGCGTGATGACCGAAGCCAACTTGGCCCGCGGCTCTGGCAGCTGTGCGATGAAGTGACGACGATGATCTCCATGGTGTCCGGCATTGCGGCCGCTGCTGCGTCCATCAGAGCGGCGGGACCTCCCAGCGTGATGATGCCCTCCCGAGGGCGAGTAGGCCTTGGCGTGTGAGGCACGCGAGGTGGCACGGCGCGGCAGGCCACGGGGCGGTCGGCGCTGGTCGTCGTCGTCTTCGTCTTCACGGCGGTGTCTCTTGCGGGAGACACGGTCGTCGCATCCTGCACCGTGACGCGATCGACTGCGGCGGCGATCCTTGGACTCCGTGGAGCCCGAACGGCGATGGGTCGAGGCCCTCGAGTGGGAGCGCCGTGATCTGTGCTTCTCCTCGCTGCGCGGACGCGTACGGGTTTTGTCCTCGCGAACAACAGGGGCGGCAGAGCGCGATCGCTCCTGATTCTCTTCATCGTCATGGCGTCGAGTAAACGCCGGGCCGAGCTCACCTAAGGCCGGTATGGGGGCCGGCAACACCGAACCAGCCTCCTCGCAGACCGGCCGGCCATCAACAGTGCCAAGCCGGCACGGAGGAAGGGAATAGGAGGCCGGCCTAAAATCAGTGAGCGGCTCACCTCCATCAAGAACCGGCGCTCCGGTGAAGTCCTCAATGCGGTCGACGTGTAATAACACACGGAAGGAGATGCCGCGCTTCCATTGATCCGGCCTGTCCTCCTCAATGCGAACCCTGGAGGAGAGGCCGCCCGCCCCTTTGTTGACCAGCGTGCACCAGAGGATCTTCGGGATACGGTGAGGGGCCGCCGTCCAAAGCCACACACCGAAGGAGGAGGTGTCCTCCATGGTGGTGAACCCCTCATCCAGGCGCTGAACCGCGCATTTGCGGCCCACGAGCAGGTCTACCACCTCCGGTCTCCAAGCGAACGGAGGGAGCCCATCGACGACGACATGAACGCGGAAGTGGAGGTCGGCGTTGTAGGCGTGTGAGACGGCGCGCCAAGGCCGAAAGTGAATGTCGAGGCCGTCCATCTTGAAGCAGCAGCGGTCCGTCCGCATGATCTCGTTGCGGATCTCGGCGGTGGCGAACTTGACGAGGAACTGCTCCGGGTAGTGGGCGCTAACCAACAGCTCCGACTCGCGGAGACGGAACTTACGTCGGAAGGCGTCGTCGACGTCGGTTCGATCCATCCCCGATGGAGCGGAGATCACCCAAGCAACAATGGCGGTCTTCTCCCAGTCAAGCCTCTCGCGATCCAAGTCATACGAGGTGGCGATGTAGCAGGAGTCTTCTTCTTCGCGCGTTGAGGGGTGGCCCAGGAACGACATGGCCGCCGGGGCAGGGGCGCCCGTCCGACGCTGCACCGTAAAGCTTGGGGACGGTGATCTATGGAGAGGCTTGCGGTACCGAGGTTTGGAGCAGGTGGCGACCAAGTGATCCGGGGAGCTGCAGCGAAAACACGTCTTCGGGCCTTTATTTGAAGAGGAAGAAGTCCGGGAGGCGCTGCGTCGGGTGGGGGAGAGGAGGCGGCGGCGGTCAGCCTCAAAAGACGCCACGGCCCTTCGAGCTTCGCGTTTGTCGCGGCGAGACATTACTGTCGTCCATCCGTCTTCCGAGGCAACGGCGGCGGGGCCCAGCTTTGTGGAAACCGATCCGTCCCGATGACGCGGGCTCGTGTGGGCCCCCTCAAGGTTTGAGAACGTCGAGGCCGACAGGTTGAAGCGGACGACCTTCTTGGAGCGGCTTCGCGCCGGAGCGTCAGGGGCCATGGGCTTGCGGAGGATGCCCACCGGGGCCGTGGACGAGGCGGAGAGAGGCGGAGAGGCCGCACGGCGCCATGCAGCAAGCGAAGCGCAGATCGCCTCGCAATCTTTCGTCGAAGGCTCGTCCAGAGGAGACCCCGAAGCGACCGCATCCTGAAGCGGAGAAGAAGTCCTGCCCACGCCCGCCGGCGTCAGAAGGGCAGACGAGGCGGTCGCCGGAGACGTAGATCTTGCAGCGGGCTTTGCAGGTGGGAACGACGAGGTTCCAAGAAAGGCTGGAGAGAAACCTGGTGGTATGGATGGCGGTGGAGGAGGGGGGTGTAGAGGCCTGGAAGAGAAGCTAGGGCGGCCGCCGGAGCAGGAAGACGGCGGTGGCGGCGCACCGTCGCGTCGCCCGGCCGCCTCGCAGGAGCGCCTCGCTCTAACGGTCATTCTGGGGCGATGTGCCTTACACAATTTGCATAACTGTTGCAATAGAGTTATTTGCATGCCTGATAAGGTTATTTCTAGTATTCAATCTGCTTTCATTAAATGCAGATTTATTTTGGATAGACTAACGTTGTTGCATAAAAGTTCACATTGTATGTATAGGAAAGAAATTTGATGTGTTATTTAAAGTGGACTTTGAAAAAGCCTACGATAAAATTAGTTGGGAGTTTATGTTTTCGGTTTTAGACATGAAAGGTTTTCCTGAGTTTTTTATCAATTGGACAAAGGTAGTATTTAATAATGGCAACGTTTGTGGCTAATGATAGGTTAGGGAGTTATTTTGAAACCAAGAAGGGTCTAAGACAAAAGGACCCTTTCTTCCGGAAATGCAGTTTGGCTCCCGGGTCTATCTACTCCCGCTGCCTGGACGAACGAGCCTGTGCCAGGTGGAAGCTCATGTGCGTACTCTGTTGTGTATTGGTCTCAGTATCAGGAGTATTGAACAGTGTCTTTCGCACACGCTAGACGTTACGCTATTGCCGGTACAGACTGGGCCGACATCCTGGAGACCTGGACCAAGTTAATCTGTCATGGAGTCGTCGCACAGCCCGCAGCTGCGCAGCCTGCATCAGGCTCACAACTACTAAAATCTGGCGCGGCAACTCTTCAGATGTCCGTCATCAACACAAAGGCTACGCTGATCGTTCTGGTCGTTCTAATTGGCGTGCTGTTGGGATCTGCTACCAATAAATATGTAAGGCAAATGTTTTCAGATTGAACTAGTCACTACAGCCTTGGTCCAGTAATCTTTTGCTGGTGTAGAGTGTGTTTCCATGCGGCAGCTTATCTGAAAATGTATCCGTATGATGTCCTGTGCTTAGGCCGCGTAGCGTGCTAGCTACCTGTAATGTACAATTAATCTCATGTAAGCCTATGCCCTCTGCAGTGTTAATGGGAGATCAGTGTTATTAGGTTGTCTTCAACAGGTTGCCGCATAAGGGACCGCTTTTTAGTTCATTTGGGTCCGGATGCGATGGCCTGCGGGCACGAAGTAGGCCTTGATCCATTTGCAGCCGGAGGTAGCCCCAAACATGCTCAAAACCTCAAAAAGAAAAGGTGGGACACTAGTTTGCACGTTTCGGGATGCCAGCTGGCCGCCTCCTAGTCCTCGTTGCCGAGATAGATGAAGATCTGCGGTGGCGGCCACACATTGGCCGTCGGAGGAGGCGCTGACAGGTAATCTGGTCTTGGCGGTGGCGTCCAGCGTGCCGCGTCCTCCTAGGAAGCCCGAATGACCTCGTCAAGGAGGGTCCTTTTGGCGCGTTACTCCACCAAGGAGATGGCCTAAGCGCGCGATGGCCTCCTCCTCTATCAGCTTTGTGACCTCCTCCTCCATTGGCTGGTAGTAGGTCGTCATCGTCTTCTGGCGGGTCCTCGGCCATCACATGCCGGTAGAAGGCACTCAGAAACGTCGGCACCCGAGGGTGGGGCTTGGCGTACTGGGTGTACGCCTCTACTAGGTGTACGCCCCCTAGTACTGTGGCGAGTCGGTGTGGTCTACGCGCGGCATGGGGAAGGTGTACCCCCACGTCAGGAGCTCGTCCTCCTCCTCCTTTACCAGCGCAGATGGCGGAGGCGTCTGCCTCAACGGTGGCGGGGCTGGACGTCCTCATTGTCGCGGCCATCGAGGTGGGCCTTGACCATCTTGCGTCGAGCGTCATGCTCGACCTCGAACCACCGCGCCCACAACAAGGAATCGACGACGTACGCCGGATCCGCTCTAGATTCGGCGGCAAGTGGGCACATTGGCAGAGGATTTCGCGGAGGCGCGCGGGGCCGTTGCTCGGGTTCGCGAGCACTGGGAAGCGGCGCTTCAATTTCGACATACAGGCGCGTCGACGGCATTTTGACGTTCACGTGGGCACGCGAAGCGAGAAGAAGGCGCGAGAAAGGAGTCAAAGGAGGTCGCGGTGGCCTTGCCGCGGGTGCAGGGCGGCTGCCGTTGCCGCCACGCGGGCCACCGGAACCCTACCCGGAGGCCTCGTGGTCGTTTCGACCGGGCCGGAACCAGCCACCACCTCCCTTCTCCGCCATGGCCTTGAGGTAGCTAGGGTTTGGGTGGAGCACTGGGGGTTGGGAAGATTCTACGAAGGTGGGGACTAGAGTGAGGGCAGCCGGTGACCTTCATTTAAGAAAAACAGTGTGCGCGTGGGCCTGAGCCTCCTCGCTTCTCTCGGCTACTGACGCATGGGCCCATTTATTTCTCGGAAAGACATGCGCGGACATGTGCGCCGTCCGCGGCCACCGCAAACTGAGTGGATAAATGTGTCCGAAATGAGCTTATAACAACCCCGCGATCCATATGAGGTTGGTAGTTGGGGCTCGCATTTGAACCACGCGAACCGCGACGGGCGTCTAGCAGCCTGTTGGAGTTCATTTCAAAAGCAAAAAAGCATTTATTTCTTTTTTGTGGCCTTTGAAGTGCAAATTAATTACAAATTATATTTGCTACTACAAGGCGCAAACCCTCGACACTCGACCGTGCATTTTCTTATTTGCCTCACACACATATGCAGAAGTAGTCTACGCAGGCCCCAGGCCCCCACAAGTGATTCTTCGGAGTGACATGTGTGAAACGCGGACGCCGAACTCCATCGTCTCCCCGGGAGCATTTGTATCTGCAACGTTAACATGTACAACGGTCCATGTAATCATGCACTTTCTGTTCCATGATCATGCACTTTCTGTTCCGTGATCGCTCGCTACTGTTCAGTCGGGCATAGCTATGATTGTACAATGCTCCACCACAGTATTCTATTTTTCTGCTGCTGCTGTGTCAGAGTATTGTCCCCAGAACACCAATCTCACAGCACTATCCGATGGTTCAGCTGTCAGGTGCAAATGCACCCGGGAGCCAAAACTCCACTCCCTCTTTTTAATATAGTTGCTGAAGTTTTAGCTGTCTTAGTCAAAAGAGCATGTGAGAGTGGCTTAATTACTGGTTTAGTAGTTGATCTGCTGGATGATGGCTATTCAATCATCCAGTATGTCGACGATACGATTTTCATGTTTGAAGTCCACTATATCTTTGATCAACTTACATGTTTGAAAATTAATTTACATAAAAGCGGGGTCTCTTTTTTGGTGTTGCAGTAGATAAACAAGATATGTATGCTCATCTGTTTACTTGCAAAAAAAAGGGATTTCCCTTTCAGGTACTTGGTGTCCCCATACATTATAAACACTTGTTCAATAGTGGTTGAAAATATATTGTAGATAGAATAGAAAAGAAAAAAAATAGTTTGAATGGTAATATTACTTCGATAGGATCTAGAATTATTTTTCTTGAATCTTCTCTATGTAACATAGCTAGCTATATGATTTCCTTTTTCATTATGCCGAAAGGGGTCCCGAAAAGATGTGAATTTCGGGCTTGCAGACTTTGGCAAGGAAAACAAATTGTTAAGAAATATCATTTAGCTAAGTGGTCGGATGTTTGCCAACCAAAATATCAAGGAGGCCTTGGGTGACTAATTTGCACCTAAAAAATGTTAGCCTTTTATGTGAATGTATCTGGAGGTTATAGAACAAAGATGTCTTTTGCAAGATCTGGTTAGAGAAAATATCTAAAAAAATGGGACGTCTACTCAATGTAAACCAAGCCCTACCCACTTGCATATTTGGTCAGGTTTAGTATCTATAAAATATATATTTCGTATTTGATGTAAAAGGGTTCTTGGCGATGGAAGAAAAACTTTGTATTGGGAGGACAGTTGGATTGGGCACAAACCACTATGTCAACATTCCCATGTCGTTATAATCTTTCATATATAGTCGCAATGTTATAGTGAACACTTATTTTACTAGGGTTTTTATTTCTTGAAACATCAAAGGTTTCTAAGAGAGGAAAGCAAATATATGTGGGTCAAAATTATGCATGTGTGTACATGTACAGCTGTCTGGTGAACCATGAGAGCAACTTGGCTTTTAACTAAATCCGGAGTATTTTAAGTCAAGTCAATGTAATCTTTCTGAGTACCTAAAAAAGGAAAACAAATACAGAACTATGTGGAGCCTCAAACTACCCTTGAGGATAAAATCTCTATGTTCGTTGGTAATTAGAGATAGGATTTTGACCAATGAAAATCTTATGAAGAAAAAAGGATGGAAAAAGTGGAATTATGCGTGTTTTGCGATGATCGCAAGATCCGCGAGCATATGTTATTTTTGTGTCCTTTATCGAAATATATTCAGAGTGTAGTTAGTGTTTCTCTAGGGACCGATTGTTTAATATTAGGCTTTACAGATTTATATAGAGATTGGTTGATACTCATACAATAGAGGTAGAAAATTTGTTATTATAGGATCGGTCATCTGGATCGTTTGAAAACAAGGAATAATCTTACTTCACCCTAGGATCCTACAAATGTAGTTCTATTATATTTTCATAATTATTTGATTCATTTTGTAAATATTTATATTTTCTTCTTTATATTGGGTCATGCTTTATAAACTTTGACTTTTGGCTAAACTTATAAACCTTAATCATCGAGATGGAGACAATATTAGTTTTAATAAAAGTAAAAATTGACTATATTTGACAAAGTATTGAAAAAGTTATCAGCATGTGAAATACTAAATAAAGAAAATACGAAAATATATTTCACGATAAATGCTGAAACATTAATTTGCTATTTTTTTCCTAAAAACTTGGTAAGAGAGAGTAACATTTATTTTTTCATAAAATAGATACACCTTACAAGAAAGAATGCAGGTAGTATAATTCTCCGGTGTTTCTAACAAACAAACGGGAGAGGTGAAAATAAAAAGTGTCGCTTCCAGCCCACACGACGCCAGAAGTTGTCAAGTCCTGTTTTAAGGATTGTGCTTTATTAATCACTTATACATAATGTTAATATAAATTGTTTTCCGGATACACACCGGGACATATTATACTATCAGACCTACTTATTGAATTGATGCACTAGACAAGTTTTCTAAAAGTCTAAACTGTTGAAAGGGTGGGCTATATAATTAACACTCTTCCTCAAGTGTAGGCTGGACAAACGGGAAGATACTAGACGTGGATAATAGGGGGTCACAACTATTTTGAGTAAATTAAATAGTGTCTTTGGTAGGATTTGAACGTGAGATCTTGTGGCTCTAATATCATATTGAATTGATGAACTAACCAAATTTCTAAAAATCTGAACTATTTGAAAGAGCTAAACTATATATTTAACTCTACTAGATAATTCAACAGACCTGGCTAAAAAATGCTCGGCAACATTCTGCAAGCAGCTAATGACGAACCGAACAAGAATTGAAGGATGCCAACATAGTCTTTATACCATGAGTCACATGTCCTATGTGTAACTAAGAGCATCTCCAGCCATTGGGCTCCTCTGGCCAAAATCCGGCGCTATTTAGCGCTGGATGGATGTAATTTTTGGCCTGGGAAGGCCCATTTTCCCACCGGCGAGTTTTGGATGGATTTTTTTTTTGATAAATAACGGCGAATTCGGACAAAATAAGGCGAAATTCGTTCAAACATAAATGAAATTTAAAGATATTTAACATATATAGGCGATTTCGTACATAGATAGGCCGAATTCGTACATATATTTGTATTCGGCAAGATGGAAACATAAACTAAAACTAATAATGGCGTACTACATGTCGTCGTCGCTCGAGTTCCCGGTGTCCTCGGGCGGCGGCGCCACTGGCGGCATCCCAAGGGGGGGGGAGTTGCCGGCCTCGATGTGCGCGAGCACACGGGCGAGCGTGCGACCCAGCGCACCCCACCAGCGCCGCCGGCCGGCGGCGTTGTTACGCGCTGTAGGAGGGGGAGGACCATCGTACGCTATGAGTTCCCGTTCGTGCCGGAGACGGAAGAACTCGTTCCAGGCGTCGTAGTTGTCGGCGAGGTACCGCTCCTCCGCACGCTGCTCCTCGGTGAGGGTGACCCGCACAGCGTCGATAGCGGCGTCGAGCTCGTCACCTCCCACCGGAAGCGGCGGGATCGGGACTCCCGCGCTCAGGCGCCATCCTCCGGGCACGCGGAAGTTCGGCGGCGCCGGGTAGCTCGCCATGTGCAGGAGTCCCGCCTCCCACTGGTGTAGGGAACGGCGGCCGAAGCCGTTGTTTGCCACGCCGTGGCCCGCCATTTCTCGCTGGTGGAGGCGGATTGGGGAGAGAAGACAGGGATGGGGATAGGAGGGAGACGGCGGTGCTGAATGCGGCCAGACGCGGTAGGTTCCGCGATAAATAGAGGGAGCCGAATCCGAGGCGACGCCGTGTGGAAGCTACGCGTTCGGCGCAGTCTGACCGGCGGCATGCTTTTGAAGCGCGTGGAAGACGACTTACCTCTGTCGCCGACAAGTTGGGCCCACCATCCGCGCGGGAAGTTTTCTCGATATTTCCCGCGCTTTCGTTTCGTCCGGAGTCCCCGAGCGCTCCCCGGGAGGGGGGGATGACCTGGGCTCGCCGGACGGATGAAAACCAAAATCCTGGCAAAAGCGAGGTTCCGGGGGCACGGCTGGGCCGTTTTCGTTCATCCGGATGAAAAAAAGTGGTCCTGGGAGCCTTCCCGGGGAGACGGCTGGAGATGCTTTAAGGGCGTCTCCAACGGGGGCGACGCAAACAGACGTTTTCGTCTGCACGGACAATAAACGAGCTCCAGCGGCTAGACGCGAAACGTCCGCAGCGTCCGTCCTAACGCAAACGTGGACCAAATATGGGCCAGGAATGCGTCTGTGCGGACGCGTCTGCGCGTCCGTTTGCGTCCGTTTGGACTGCATGTCATGTCTCTCTCTTCCTTTAATGCACCAAAGACCCATGTGCTGGCCATTCCTAGCCATACAAATAAAATCTTTCCCTCTCTCCTCTCTAATCATACATAGCAGGTCTATGCGGTCAAAAAAATCCGTCCCTGCCGCTGGACAGACGTATACGGACATGCGGACTTTTTTTTTGTCCATACCCGACACAAACAGACATAAAATGCCGTCGCCCGTTGGAGATGCCCTAGACACAACACATCCAAATTCTCTCGAAGTGCATGCAGCATCCAGATGCATGGAACAGAGGATACGAACGTGTCAACCTGGCGTACACGTACGAACGCGACATCCTTACGTGGATTTGACGACTCAGCGTCGGTATAGCGCACTGCCCACCTGAGGTTAACCTGGGTACGTGGCTTCTCCGGTCGACACATGGCAAGCAGGAGTCTCCCGCTTCTTCTTCGACTAGCCACTAGTTAAATTCGATAGCTAAGCTGCTAGCTTGATCATGTCCCGTCCCCTCCGAAAGCGATCGCCATTGATGGCCTTCCATATACCACCTCCTCCCCCCCGTTCACTGCTGCAACATCAACTAATCGTCACCATGATCTCTATCTACCTATCCATGATCACCACCATTCTTTTCCTCATTCACATGGCTACCTTTTCCATAATCCCCGGCCTGATGGTGTCATGGTGATCGGCAACATGATCTCTTTTGGCTCAAGCGTGTGAAGGGGGTTAATCCGATCGACCGTCGCGGCAGTCCAAGCCTATCCCCTTTAGGGTAGGTCGCCTAGCTACGACGCACCGATCAATCGATCTGGAGCAACGAAGCCGACGGACGACGACCACGACCACGGCGACTGCGACTGCCGGCGATCGAGGTCGTTCTACTGGGCATGTCGATTTACTGATTGTTTCAATCGTGGCGATATGGTTGTAACTGAGGTGACAAGTCCGAGGATCGTAACTCGGACACGCTACTCTTCCTTGACTATGAATACCAAGCTAGCTACATATAGTAGCTCTATCTATGTATATATATATGCTCTGGAGTAGCTCCTTCGAGAGAATATATATGACGTCGGTCGTGACAATTGTTAAGTTGTAGGGCTTAACCGACTGAGTCTTGGGATGCCACTCTTTGCCTTTGGTACTAATTTGATCCTTTCGGTCGGTCTCATGGAAGAATTTTGGCACGTTTCTATGTTCTCTGTGAGAATGGTACCGCGACATATTCCCACGGAACTGGGTTAGGATAAAGCCAAAAGATATGTAATAGCAAGCTAGGTTGCTAGGCGAAAATGAATCAAAAGAACTTTTCACAACACAAAATCTGAAGGATAAAGGGAGAGTGTGCTAGATTACTAGTTGAGTTGTAAGCTATCGTTGCAAAGAAAAGAAGTAGTTGCTAGCCACCTAGATAGATTCATATATTCCTAGCTAGTGTTTTTTTTTGCGGGGAACTTAGAGAGCTTTATTAAACAAAAGTGTTCACTGGACAGTCAGCGAGAAGGCTGCTAACCAGGAAGCTTGGAGTCTCAGACAACCAACTCTCGGTCACACACAATGTGCTTGCTCGTTTTGCACATAGGTGAGCCAAAACATTACCCGTCCTTAATACATGATGAATAGAAAAAATTGTAAAAGAACTAGCTAGCTCTCCAATTTCTAACAAGATAGGAGCCACAATCGAAAACGAATTGTGGCGATTATTCCAGAGATTAACTATCTCCAGGAAGTCCGTCTCCATGATCACATGCGTGAGGCCTCTAAGCTTGGCGAAGAGAACACCATCACACAGCGATAGACACTCAGCAACCAGCGGTTGCGTGATCCCGAGCAAAGGCTTGCTCCAGGCTCCAATGAGGCGACAAGAGGACCTTGCAACACCTCCCGCACCTCCATTGCCCGCAGTCAAGTTGATCGAACCATCAGTATTGATTTTAACAAAACCCTCATCAGGAGGCCTCCATCCATGACCAGGCAAAACAATCGGCTGTCGTGGAACTCCAAAAGAGCCAAAGCTTCTCTGGTAGCCTTGACTGAAAACACAGGATCACTACGTTCCTCATCATGCTTCTACTTATTTCGCGAGTGCCAAATCGACCACATAACCGTGATGATCTTTGCTCGCTCTTGATCCATGAACTGTGAGTCACACAGGATATCCCTAGCCCAAGTATTTGGGTGTAGCCTAGGCAAGCGGACGTCCAGCCAAGTATCTGCTTCATCCCAGAACTTCTTTGCACGAGAACACTTGATTACCGCATGCATCAAATCCTCATCCATAGCTAAGGAGATGTTGCATCTGCTCAATTCCTTGATGTGTCGACGCTTCAGAGTACACTCATCTGGCAGGATTTCGCGAAGAACCCGCCACCAAAACACTCTGACTTTCGGCACCACATTCAATTTCTAAAGTGTTGTCCACATCTGTTTATCTGTCGATGAAGTTTCTGTCACCGTCCCTTCCTCTAGAGCTGCACGCTCTTTCCGAGTCACAAGAGCACGATAAGAGGATTTAACAGAGTAGACACCAGACCTTTCATGGTTCCACGCATAAAAATCGTCGCCACCACCATTCCGCAGAGGAATATTGAGAATAGCCTCTGCATCTGGTGCTACGAATACTGCCCTCACCAGATCACGGCGCCAAGACCAGTTTTCTGTATCAATAAGCTGACTCACTGTAACAAACTCACTCGGTTTAATCAGATCAGTGTCTGCTAGCTTGATCATTGGGGTCATGGATATAGACTCAGGAATCCATTTGTCGGTCAAAATAGAGATTGTAGAGCCGTCGCCCACCCTCTTGATCAACCCCATTTGCAGCGCCTCCCGTCCTGCTACAATTGCATGCACGCCAAGTCGCAGAAGCAGACTTTGGAACAGAGGCCTCCAAAAAATCACAATTCGGGAAGTACCTTCCTTTTAAAACCCTGGCACATAGAGAACTCGTATTTGTCATGAAACGCCAACCATGCTTCCCCAAAAATGCCAGGTCGAACATACGTAGATCGCGGAAACCCATTCCGCCCTTAACTTTAGGCGTGGACAGATTACTCTAAGAAACCCAATGCATAGATTTCCTATCTAATGAACTGCTCCACCAAAACCTTGCCATAGCCGAAGCTAAGCTCTTGCACACCTTTTTTGTCAGGAGAAAGCACATCATACTGAAAGTTGGGATATATTGTATTACTGATTTAAGTAGCACTTCCCTCGCAGCACACGCCAAATGTTTCTCTGACCAGCCGTGCATTTTACTTCTTGATCTCTCACCAATATGATCAAAATTACCACTTGTGATTCTACCCACCGCAGTGGGCAAACCCAAATATCTCTCACTGAAAGCCTCTACTTCTATACCAAGAGCATTTTTCATGGAAAGTCTGGAATTTTCTGGGGTGTTTGGGGTGAAGAAAATAGCACTCTTATCTCTGTTAACCCGCTGGCCTGAACAATCCCCATAAATCCTCAGAATATCATTGAGCCTAACTGCACTCTGGATATTTGCACTGATAAAAATGAGACTATCGTCCGCAAACAACAGATGGTTAACCCAAGGTGACTTAAAACTCACTCTGATTCCTCTGTCCACATAATTTGCATCCACGTAAAATGCACCCCACGGGTTCTATCAGGTAGAATGCAACCATTTGATTTTGTGTTAAAATGCTACCATTGGTTCCTTTTGTAAGAATGTGGTGGTGAATGTTCACAATTACCATATGACATTATCCTATATTTCTGTCAATTATTTGTGCTTGTCATAATTTCACAAGGATTCAGCCAACAATCTCACTTGAACACGTTGGCTTTAGTTTGCCAATTCAGGATCTGCAGGTTTTAAATGTAAAGTTTTAGAGCCAAGCAAACCTCTCGTGCGTTTGACGTGACCACACTCGTTGACGTGGCATGCCAATTAGGCCGATTTTTACCGTTTTCCACCAATATGCACCAAATTGAACCAGTATTCAACTTGATGCACCAGTTTGCACATGCGGGACAAGTTCATGCACTCCCAACGTTATTATCTCATTAAAGCTAGATTCTGGGTTGTATGCTGAAGGTTCAAAAACAGCCTAATTAAGATAGAGTATGGTCGTCCCCGTTGTACCTTCAGCATGTCACGTGATCAACATCCGAGAATATCTACCATCATCAAGTACTATCGTATTCTGATGCGCTCTTTGCTAGCGGCTAGCACTGGATCTTGCATGGAGATTGCTCACCTTGTAGAGCAGAAGTCTCCGAGGGACAAAATCTAGAAGGTGAAAGTGTATCTCATGAGAAGAAGTAAAAAAAAGTGGCGCCACAAGAAATGAGTCTGCAGTAGGTTGATGGATGATTCTCGTCTCATGTCTGAAAGCTGTGGTTGTAGGAGTTGATTTCATTGGGAGTAGTCCACTTGTTTGTAGGTGTTGCTGACATTTGTGGTTGCTGATGTCGTTCTAACGGTTTTTAGCCCGATTTCCCGTTAATTAACTGGGCATTTTTCTACTTAATTAATAAATTGGAGCAAAGCTTTTGTTCCCCTTTCCAAAAAAGTACTATCATTGTCGTCATGAGGCAATTCGACGGGGCAATCTTTACTTCACATTAATGTTTACTATTAAATGAGAGCCGCAACTATGTCAGTGATGGCTCGTAGTGTTTACTATCTGGTATTCTAGTGACAGATCCACGAGTTATTTATGTTGGCAAACCAGACTACAATCTTGCTAAACATGATATTTAGTTCAGTATTTTTGTCTATAAGAATAAGAACAGAGAAAGTTACTCGACGTGAATTGAAATATTGTTCAAGACACATGCTTAAGAACATAAATCTCTTACTTTGCTTGTTCAAAGATCTAGATTCGAAGAAAAACATGTTCACCATCTCGCCATTGCATAATATTAAGAACACAATGGAAATGTTAAAAATAAACATAGTAACATACAGATTATTAGGAAGCAGCAGCCCCAATGATGACTGTGTAACCTTAGAACCATACCTGAACATTCAAATTTGTCATAAGAATGTTGGCATGGGATGGAGACTACTGTTAACTCTTACAAGTAAGCTTAAGAGATACCTAATCCACAACAAATATAGTAGCATAATATATTTCACTTGTTACTCACTAGATGTATATTTATGAGACATGTTACATGGTAAAATTTTCTAGGTTCCTCATATTGTCCACTGGTTATTACAGAACGTCAAATTTTTCCGCATTTAAGATCTTCCTCCGATTCCAACAAGTTTTAAGGTTCATGTGGATGATAACTTAGTGTCAGTCAGAAGGATAATATGACCTGGCATGTACATTTTACCCTCCTAATATAAGATTTTCATGCATCATCTTTACTACGAGTCTACGACAAAAGTAATTCATTTGTTGTGCAACGGCTTATTGGATAAATCGGCGTATAGAAAGGGATGCGTTCCAGGCGTAATAATACCATGGGGCAACTTTATTACCATGAAAAATGAAGAATACAAAATCGCCCGACATATAATGTGCCAAGTACAAGTAATCACTAGGCAACCGTAAAAAAAAGATCACTTGGCCTTCTGCCCAAATATTCTATTGAGTGTAGCGGCTAATCGGACACCGCCTTGAGCCAGCCTCAAGTTGACAACTGGCAGCCTGCTATCGAAATAGTCATCTGCAGCAACAAATCATGGAATTAATTTAGTTAATTATAAGTAATCAATTTTACACATTAAAGACCTAATTATAAATTACATAGATAGACTAATAAATTATATAAATATATCGTGATTGATATATACCTGAAAGAGTTGAATCTTCGGTCACATTCTTGTATGCCCAGTCACATGCTGCAGTGATGCCCTCGGACGCATATCTTGCGGTGGGAAGTGATTGGTCAAATCATTAATTGAGATATAATACAATAATAATTTGTAATAACATGATCAAATATTATTATTTTTATTTTGATGTGCTTATGATGAAATATTTATTGATTGCCGCTAATCTTACATAGGAGTAAAGTATTTCTGCATACGATTTGGATCCAATAATACTGATCATTTTTGTTTAGTTTTTTTGTAAGATGGAAATAATAATTTGTAACGGAAGGAAATATTTACAGACTGTTGGTAATTATACAGAAAATATTCGTGGATACCAATTAAATCGAACAATGGCATTTTTAGTTACTACCTCCAAACCGGTTTACAGGGCAATTACGCATTTTGAGAATGAAATTTGACTAATTTGGTCAAGAAAATATGAGATATATGCCACAAAAATTATACCATTGGATTCATATTCAAAACAAGTTTCCATAGTACAATTTTTGTGATATATATCTTATATTTTGTTGACCAAATTAGTAGCCAAAAGTTTTTTCTTAAAATATGTAATAGCCCTTTAAACCGGTACGGTGGAAGTAGTTTTTTTTGTGTGAGAAGGAGCGTGTAGAACATACATATCAGGACACGCCGTCAGGTTCTTGCTGCACTCTTCCCACCCCTGCACTTTCCCTGACCACTCACCCTGCGAGGAATTAGTCAGTGTCTGTCAGTTACCGTGTCAAAAATATTGAAGAGCAGATCCACGTGATGAGGCCGGTGAATCAGCTATATATAAATCATAATAAGAAACAAATCGTCAAAACAATTTTGCAATTCCCACCGTTATGTTCTTGTTCAGCGCGTCAACGAATTCGTCCGTTCCTTTATCATAGTAGTCCTTTTCTGCCGTCTCGATGATATTCACGTCCCAGACCTGACGAAGCATAACAATGGTCAGAAAGTAAAAGGTTTCAGCACTGACATGCATTTTATCAGTCTGAACTCTGAAGTAGGATTACATGGTGCAGCACGGTCTTCCTCCTGTACCAGTGGACGTCGATGGTGTTGCCTCCTCTGTCAGAGCTGAATCCGACGTGCAGTGGCTGCAATTGCGAATTTGCAGTACGCAAACAAATATCAGACAACAGCTAAACTTGCAAACTGGAACAGAAACACTTGCAAAATTGACAGTTCTTGAAACAATTCGATCGTGACGTACCTGGTGGACGTCTCCTATGAAGTGTGAGAGGAACAGAAGTGCCTCCGTCAGGTTATCTTCAGTATTGAAGGACGATTTTATCATCAGTAAAGACTAAAGTCACTGGCTAACTGTGCAAACAACGATAAATTGTGCTGAACTGTACTAGGATCGAACTGAACATTACATTGACCGGAAGAAGAAGAAGATGATGGTGCGTAGGTGAGGAGCTGGGAGGTGTAGTTGTTGATGGCGCCGGCGACACAGCGGTCTTTCACGCCCTCCTCGTCCTTGCAGTCCCCTGAACCCAAAGCCCCCGTGAGAAACCGTGGCCATTTCACTCGCTACGCAGAGATCTAGTTTGAGTGGAAGTGCAGAGCGTGGCTTACTGTCGTAGTTGTAGGTGCAGAGGTTGTCCGGGGTGTCGATGAAGTGCAGCGGCGCGGACCAGTGGTACCTGAACCGGACTTTGTCGGCCCACGAGCACAGGCTGCTCAGGTTGCCGCTGGCGTCCGACGGCAGCAGATCGTTCACTGCCTTCGTCGCCGCGTCGCTCAGCCGGCCCTGCATGCACACACCACCATCATCATCGGCCGCTTAGTCGCATCTTCCTCGACAAGATTCAGAAATCAACGGGGAACGATGGAGGAATGGGCAAGCATGCGTACGTACCTGCGCGATCTGGCAGACGATGATGTGGCCGTCGACGCCCCAGCCGTGCGACGGCGCCGGGAGCGCGGCTACGACGACGGCGAGGAGGAGCAGGATCACCGTCGTGCGATGCTCCATCGTGTTGTCCTGGAGATGGAGACTGGGAGAATGGCGATGATCTCTGCTGCTCTTTTTATGCAGGAAAATTGGAAACGGCGATGCCGCGTTTAAGGAAAGGAGGAATCTCTGGAGCGACAGACAGCGTACGCCGTAAAGTGTGCAATATCTCGAGAATTAATAGTGGCCATGTATGTACGTACGCCACCATGTTTTTCCTCCTTTGGAGACGGATGTTCATACCACGCCGGAAAAATGCACGCAGATCATGTTCACACCGACGTGATGCCCGGATTGTCTCGTATCGGTGTAGTATTAAAGTTCGTGAGCTGCACCGCACGCTGGTCCTGCTGTTTTTTCCGTTCGGATGCATAGTCATTAAACTTGCTCATTCATGTCAAGATCATGATTTTCTGTTTTTGATCTTTCCGGATTCATACATTTTATTCAGAGAAACTCTTCAAGGGAGATGATGGGGTCACATTTAGTTTTCTTTCGACAAAAGGAAATATATTTGTAGTATCGTGTAAGATATCTATCATGTGCAATAACGCAGTGCCCTAATAGCAATACGATTACACATTGCTAAATAAATGAAGAAAATTATTTAAAAAAAACAATCTCGCTACATGGATCTATTTCTTGTAGCAGCAGACCAAACACCACCAAGACAGCATGAGAAATCCGTCTTCTCCAAAAACGACGCCTCCGAGAAGATAACAATGCATAAGCGATGTCATCGCCCTGATGATAGATCATAAGTTCTGCCCAGGAAATAGTCTGTGATCACAAAACAATATCTTCAATAAGGATATTGCTAGGCACAACCAATTAAGGCCAGACCTTGGATTTTCATCCTACATGTTTAGACTCCGAATTTCTCATGTGTTGCCCCCACTTACCGATGCCACTGTCTAAGTCACCAATCACCAAGCCAATATCTCATCACTACCGCAACTCGAACCACCATTGCTAATCTTCAAATATCGTCTTCCATGCCATTTTCCACGGCAGACTTCACCATGCAACTAAAGACATGTCTCACGATGACAACGGACTACATAGCTTCGCATCACTCCTTCTGAAACCAAATAGTCAGAAAAACACGGTTACGTGCGATCGAACCCCTTCCAGTCTGTTAATCTCCAGGCATATCGTCCATTGAAGTTTATTGAACTCGACACTACTGCCAGATCAATGAAGACAGTCGTGAGGCATATCTTCGTCATGGCATGAGAGGGATCCTAGGCTCACCTCATTTATTCAAGCTGAGCCAGCAGCCCCCGCGCCACCCGTTGGCAACCTACAAGATCTGCCACTCCAGCCCCTACCAGCGGCCTCGAGGGCTATGCCTTCATCGAGAAACACGACGGTAGAGCAAGCTCGGCCCTCCACCTGATCCAGCCCTACCACGCAACAAAGAGGACCGACACGTGGGGCGGGAGACACCTGGATCAAGATCTAGGGTCTACAACACCACCCGGCCCTACAATCTCCACTGCCGGACATAGTGCCGCAGGGAGAGGACCTCCACCACCAACCCAACCAGGGACGTCACCTTGGTTGCTGCTCGTTGACGTGCCGACCATCTCCACCCCAGCAGCCATGGCTGCCATCTCCGGCATCCACCAACTCATGCACACATTTTCCTCAAAAAATAGCTAAATTTTATTGTCTCCCCTCCAAGGCTAGAGCTACATACAATAAATACGGTATGTCCATATTAAAGAAGACTAGATAAATTAGCTTACTAAGACAAGGCGCGACTGAGCCGCCGCCTCCAAAGAAAAAACCCTAGCCGCCTCCCTTCAGCCTCTTCCATAGATCGGTTCCCCCTCCTCCAGCCGGCTTCGCCGGCGTCGGGAGGAGTGGGGAACCCGATCTATGCGTGGATTTTTTAATAAAAGTAGTTTTTCCCGTTTTCTTTTCCCGTTGTTGGTCAATGAAGATGACATCGTCTGTGATACGTCTCAAACGTATCTATAATTTCTTATGTTCCATGCTACTTTTATTACAATACTTGAATGTTTTATACATACTTTACAGCATTATTATACATTTTCCGGCACTAACCTATTAACAAGATGCTGAAGTGCCAGTTGTTGTTTTTCTGCTGTTTTTGGTTTTAGAAATCCTAGTAAGGAAATATTCTCGGAATTGGACGAAATCAACGCCCAGGGGCCTATTTTTACACGAAGAAGACCGAAAGGAGACGTGGAGCCACGAGGTGGCGACACACCAGGCGGCGCGGCCAGGCCCTGGCCGCGTGGCCCTGTTGTGTGGGCCCCTCGTGACGCCCCGACCTACCCTTCCGCCTACAAGCCTTCGTCGCGAAACCCCCACCGAGAGACACGATACGGAAAACATTGCGAGAGGCCGCCGCCGCCAATCCCATCTCGAGGGATTCGGGAGATCGCCTCCGGCACCCTGCGGAGAGGGGAATCATCAACGAGGGCTCTACATCATCATGCCCGCCGGATTGATGCGTGAGTAGTTCATCCTTGGACTATGGGTCCATAGCAGTAGCTAGATGGTTGTCTTCTCCGCTTGTGCTATCATTGTTTAGATCTTGTGAGCTGCCTAACATGATCAAGATCATCTATTTGTAATGCTACATGTTGTGTTTGGCGGGATCCGATGAATATAGAATATTATGTTAAGTTGATTATCAATCTATCATATATGTGTTGTTTATGTTCTTGCATGATCTCCGTTGCTAGTAGAGGCTGGCCAAGTTGATACTTGTAACTCCAAGAGGGGGTAATTATGCTCGATAGTGGGTTCATGCCTCCATTGAATGGGACAGTGACAGAAAGTTCTAAGGTTGTGGATGTGCTGTTGCTACTAGGGATAAAACATTGATGATTTGTCTAAGGATATTTGTGTTGATTACATTACGCACCATACTTAATGCAATTATCTATTGTTTACAACTTAATACTGGAAGGGGTTCGGATGATAACCTGAAGGTGGATTATTTAGGCATAGATGCATGATGGATAGCGGTCTATGTACTTTGTCGTAATGCCCTGATTAAATCACATAGTAATCATCGTTGATATGTATTGAATCTTTATTTGTCAATTGCCCGCCTGTAATTTGTTCACCCAGCATGTTAGTTATCTTATTGGAGAGACACCTCTATTGAACTGTGGACCCCGGTCCATTCTTTTACATCTGAATACATTCTACTGCTTTTACTGTTCTTTGCAAACAAACACCATCTTCCACTCGATACGCTTAATCCTTTGTTTTCAGCAAGTCGGTGAGATTGACAACCTCAATGTTACGTTGGGGCAAAGTACTTTGATTGTGTTGTGCAGGTTCCACGTTGGCGCCGGTTTCACTGTGTTGCGCCGCACTACATTCCTCCACCAACAACCTTCACGTGCTTCTTGGCTCCTACTGGTTCGATAACCTTGGTTTCTTTTGAGGGAAAACTTGCCCGTGCGCATCATACCTTCCTCTTGGGGTTCCCAACGGACGTGTACATCTACGCGCATCAAGGCAATTTTTCTGGTGCCGTTGCCGGGAGATCAAGACACGCTGCAAGGGGAGTCTCCACTTCCAATCTCTTTACTTTGTTTTTGTCTTGCTTTATTTTATTTACTACTTTGTTTGCTGCACTTAAACAAAACACAAAAAAATTAGTTGCTAGCTTTACTTTATTTACTATCTTGTTCTCTATATCAAAACACAAAAAAATTAGTTACTTGTGCTTTTACTTTTACTACTGTTATAATGGGTACTCCTGAAAATACTAAGTTGTGTGATTTCACTAGCACAAATAATAATGATTTTATATGTACTCCTATTGCTCCACCTACTACAGCAGAATTCTATGAAATTAAACCTGCTTTACTGAATCTTGTTATGAGAGAGCAATTTTCTGGTGTTAGTACTGATGATGCTGCCCATCTTAATAATTTTGTTGAACTTTGTGAAATGCAAAAGTATAAGGATATAGATGGTGATATTATAAAACTGAAATTGTTTCCTTTCTCATTAAGAGGAAGAGCTAAAGATTGGTTGCTATATTTGCCTAAGAATAGTATTGATTCATGGACTAAATGTAAAGATGCTTTTATTAGTAAATATTATCCTCCTGCTAAGATTATATATTTGAGAAGTAGCATAATGAATTTTAAACAATTTGATAATGAACATGTTGCTCAAGCATGGGAGAGAATGAAATCTTTGGTAAAAGAATTGCCCAACCCATGGACTGACTACTTGGATGATCATCCAAACCTTTTATGCAGGATTGAATTTTTCCTCGAGGAACCTATTGGATTACTGGAGGTAATTTTATGTCCATCACCCTGGGCGCCGCAACTAAATTACTTGATGATATGATGATCAATTACTCTGAATGGCACACTGAAAGAACTCCTCAAGGTAAGAAGATAAATTCTGTCGAAGAAACCCCTTCTTTGGGTGATAAGATTGATGCTATTATGTCTATGCTTGCAAATGGTAGATCTCATATTGATCCTAATAATGTTCCTTTAGCTTCATTGGTTGCTCAAGAAGAAAATGTTGATGTGAATTTCATTAAGAAAAATAATTTCAACAACAATGCTTATAGGAATAATTATGGTAACAACAACTATAGGCCATATCCTTCTAATAATGGTAATGGTTATGGTAATTCTTATGGTAATTGTTACAACAATAATAGGAGTGTACCCTCTGGTCTTGAAGTGATGCTTAAAGAATTTATTAGTACACAAACTGCTTTCAATAAAACTGTTGAAGAAAAGCTTGGTAAAATTGATATTCTTGCTTCTAAGGTTGATAGTCTTGCTCTTGATGTTGATCTTTTAAAATTGAAAGTTAAGCCTGAGGAAGTTCAAGATGCTAGGTTTGCTAAAACAAATGCCATCCAAGTTCGAATTAATGATAATATTAGATTGTTGGCTGAATTGCATGCTAGGTGGGATAGAGAAGAAAAAGAAAAACTTGCTAAAGAAAATAATGTAGCTAAAGTATGGACTATTACCACCACTAGTAATGTTGATTCTTCACATGTTGCTGCACCTCCTACTATCAATGGTAAAATAATTGGTGTTGGCAATGTTTCTACTCCTAGTGCAAAGCGTACAAAATTGCGTGAAACTGCTGAAACTGCTGTTTGTGATAAAACTGCTGAAATTTTTCAAAATATTGGTGACAGTGATTCCATTGCTGTAGAACATAATGGTTTAGATTTTGATGATTGTCATATTACTGAAGTTATAAAAGTTATAAAGTTCTTACAAAAACTTGCTAGAAGACCCAATGCTAGTGCTATAAATTTAGCCTTTACAAAACATATTACAAATGCTCTCATTAAAGCTAGGGAAGAGAAATTAAAACTTGAAGCTTCTATTCCTTGGAAGTTAGAAGATGGTTGGGAGCCCATCATTAAAATGAAATTCAATTATTTTGAGTGTAATGCTTTATGTGATCTTGGTGCAAGTATTTCTGTTATGCCTAAAAAGATTTATGATATGCTTGACTTGCCACCATTGAAGAATTGTTATTTAGATGTTAATCTTGCTGATAATGTTTAAAAGAAACCTTTGGGGAGGATTGATAATGTGCGCATTACGGTTAACAATAACCTTGTCCCCATTGATTTTGTTGTCTTGGATATCGAATGCAATGCATCTTGTCCTATTGTGTTGGGAAGACCTTTTCTTCGAACCGTTGGTGCTGTTATTGATATGAGGGAAGGTAATATTAAATATCAATTTCCTCTCAAGAAAGGTATGGAACACTTCCCTAGAAATATAATGAAGTTTCCTTTTGATTCTATTATTAGAACAAGTTATGATGTTGATGCTTCTTCTCTTGATGTTACTTGATTTGCACTTTCTGCGCCTAGCTGAAAGGCGTTAAAGAAAAGCACTTCTTGGGAGATAACCCAAGTTTTATTTTATTTACTGTATTGTTGAGTCTTGGAAGTTGTTTACTACTGTAGCAACCTCTCCTTATCATGTTTTTGTGCCAAGTAAAGTTTCTATGTTAAAGTTGATGCTATATTTGGGATCACTGCGCAGAAACAACATTGTTGTCTGTCACGAATTCTCAAGTCTCTCGTAAAAATCGAAAAAATCTGCAAATTTACGAGCGTGATCCTCAGATATGTACGCAACTTTCATTAGTATTGAGTTTTTCCAGTTGAGCAAGTTAAGTGCCCCTGCCAGATTCATCTTTACGGACTGTTCTGTTTTTGACAGATTCTTCCTTTTATTTCGCATTGCCGCTTTTGCTATGTTGAATGAGTTTCTTTGTTCCATTAACTTTCAGAAGCTTTGTGCAATGTCCAGAAGTGTTAAGAATGATTGTGTCACCTCTGAATGTGTGAACTTTTGGTTATACACTAACCCTCTAATGAGTTTGCTTGAAGTTTGTGTGAAGGAAGTTTTCAAGGGTCAAGAGAAAAGGATGATATACTATGATCAAGAAGAGTGAAAGGTCTAAGCTTGGGGATGCCCCGGTGGTTCATCCCTGCATATTTTAAGAAGACTCAAGCATCTAAGCTTGGGGATGCCCAAGGCATCCCCTTCTTCATCGACAACATTATCGGTCACTTCTAGTGAAACTATATTTTTATTCCATCACATCTATGTTCTTTACTTGGCGTCGGTTTGCTTTTATTTTTGTTTTGTTTTGAATAAAGTTGGATCCCACCATTCTTATATTGGAGATATTACGCTCCTCTTTTTCATATGGAACACTTGTGTTCTTAATTGTGCTTTAATGTTCATGGCGAAGGCTGAAATTGCTTCGTTAAATTGCTATTTGGTTGGAATCGGAAAATGCTGCATATGGTTTGGCAACTTGGCAATTGTTTGAGCTCTCATAGATCATGTTTAAGCTCTTGCATCATGTAGTTTAACCTATTAATGAAGAACTACCGTAGAGCTTGTTTAATTTGGTTTGCATGATTGGTCTCTCTAAGTCTAGATATTTTCGGGTAAAATGTTTGAACAACAAGGAAGATAGTGTAGAGCCTTATAATGCTTGCAATATGTTCTTGTGTGAGTTTTGCTGTACCTGTTCATACTTGTGTTTGCTTCAAACAACCTTTCTATCCCAAACCTTGTACTGAGAGGAAATGCTTCTCGTGCATCCAAACACCTTGAGCCAAAACCCATGCCATTTGTGTCCACCATATCTACCTACTATGTGGTATTTTTATGCCATTCCAAAGTAAATTACTTGAGTGCTACCTTTAAAATTTCATTCCTTTACCTTTGCAATATATAGCTCATGGGACAAATAGCTTAAAAACTATTGTGGTGATGAATATGTAGTTATGTGTCTTAATTCTTATAAGTTGC
This sequence comes from Lolium multiflorum, assembly GCA_030979885.1. NCBI lineage: Eukaryota > Viridiplantae > Streptophyta > Magnoliopsida > Poales > Poaceae > Lolium > Lolium multiflorum. The sequence goes on along the minus strand of CM061749.1, from coordinate 26,897,310 downwards.
TTGTTGAGCGGTAACCATGTTTCTGGGGACGCCATCAACTTTACCTTTGTTGGATATCATGTGAGATGCTATGCATGTTCGTCTTGTCTGAAGTAAGTGCGATTTCATGATCAAATGGTTTGAGTATGCATATTTTAGAGAAGAACATTGGGCCGCTAACTAAAGCCACGTATCATGGTGGAAGTTTCAGTTTGGACATACAACCTCAATCTCTTATGAGAATATTAACTGTTGTTGAATGCTTAAGCATTAAAAGAGGAGTCCATTATCTGTTGTCTATGTTATCCCGGTATGGATATCTAAGTTGAGAATAATCAAAAGCGAGAAATCCAATGCGTGCTTTCTCCTTAGACACTTGTACAGCGGCATAGAGGTACCCCTTTGTGACACTTGGTTGAAACATATGTTATGCGATGATAATCCGTGTTTCCGAGCTAAGTAGGACAAGGTGCGAGCACTATTAGTACTCTATGCATGAGACATGCAACTTGTAGGAAGTATTATGCATAGCACATATGAATTATTACTACCGTTGACAAAATTGTTTCTATGTTTTCAAAACAAAAGCTCTAGCACAAAAATAGTAATCCATGCTTCCTCTGCGAAGGGCCATTCTTTTACTTTATGTTGAGTCAGTTTACCCACTTCTTTCTATCTTAGAAGCAAACACTTGTGTTAACTGTGTGCATTGATTCTTACATGTTTACTTATTGCACTTGTTATATTACTCTATGTTGACAAATATCCATGAGATATACATGTTACAAGTTGAAAGCAATTGCTGAAACTTAATCATCCTTTGTGTTGCTTCAATGCATTCTACTTTGAATTTATTGCTTATGAGTTAGCTCTTATGCAAGTCTTATTGATACTTGTTTGAAAGTACTATTCATGAAAAGTTTTGCTATATGATTCATTTGTTTAGTCATTATCTTTGTTAGCAATCTTTTGTTCAGATCACTCCATTCATCTCATATGCTTTACAATAATGTTGATCAAGATTATGTTGGTAGCATGTCACTTAGAAATTATTTGTGTTATCGTTTACCTACTCGAGGACGAGTAGGAACTAAGCTTGGGATGCTTGATACGTCTCAAACGTATCTATAATTTCTTATGTTCCATGCTACTTTTATTACAATACTTGAATGTTTTATACATACTTTACAGCATTATTATACATTTTCCGGCACTAACCTATTAACAAGATGCTGAAGTGACAGTTGCTGTTTTCTGCTGTTTTTGGTTTTAGAAATCCTAGTAAGGAAATATTCTCGGAATTGGACGAAATCAACGCCTAGGGGCCTATTTTTACACGAAGCTTCCAGAAGACCGAAAGAGAGACGAAGTGGGGCCACGAGGTGGCGACACACACCGGCGGCGCGGCGGCCTGGCCCTGGCCGGCGGCCCGTTGTGGGCCCTCGTGATGCCCCCCGACCTACCCTTCCGCCTACAAATAGCCTTCGTCGCAAACCCCCGTACCGAGATCCACGATACGGAAAACATTCGAGAGGCCGCGCCGCCAATCCCATCTCGGGGATTCAGAGATCATCTCCGGCACCCGGAGAGGGGAATCATCACCGGAGGGGCTCTACATCATCATGCCCGCCTCGGATTGATGCGTGAGTAGTTCATCCTTGGACTATGGGTCCATAGCGGTAGCTAGATGGTTGTCTTCTCCGCTTGTGCTATCATTGTTTAGATCTTGTGAGCTGCCTAACATGATCAAGATCATCTATTTGTAATGCTACATGTTGTGTTTGGCGGGATCCGATGAATATAGAATATTATGTTAAGTTCATTATCAATCTATCATATATGTGTTGTTTATGTTCTTGCATGCTCTCCGTTGCTAGTAGAGGCTCGGCCAAGTTGATACTTGTAACTCCAAGAGGGGGTAATTATGCTCGATAGTGGGTTCATGCCTCCATTGAATCTGGGACAGTGAGAAAGTTCTAAGGTTGTGGATGTCCTGTTGCTACTAGGGATAAAACATTGATGCTTTGTCTAAGGATATTTGTGTTGATTACATTACGCACCATACTTAATGCAATTATTTGTTGTTTACAACTTATACTGGAAGGGGTTTGGATGATAACCTGAAGGTGGATTATTTAGGCATAGATGCATGCTGGATAGCGGTCTATGTACTTTGTCGTAATGCCTGATTAAATCACATAGTAATCATCGTTGATATGTATTGAATCTTTATTTGTCAATTGCCCGCCTGTAATTTGTTCACCCAGATGTTAGTTATCTTATTGAGAGACACCTCTAGTGAACTGTGGACCCCGGTCCATTCTTTTACATCTGAATACATTCTAGCTTTTACTATTCTTTGTAAACAAACACCATCTTCCACTCGATACGCTTAATCCTTTGTTTTCAGCAAGCCGGTGAGATTGACAACCTCACTGTTACGTTGGGGCAAAGTACTTTGATTGTGTTGTGCAGGTTCCACGTTGGCGCCGGTTTCACTGGTGTTGCGCCGCATGATGCGCGTAGATGTACACGTCCGTTGGGAACCCCAAGAGGAAGGTATGATGCGCACGCAAGTTTCTCAGTAAGAAACCAAGGTTTAATCGGACCGGAGTCAAGAAGCACGTTGAAGGTTGATGGTGGCGAAATGTGATGCGCAACACCAGGGATTCCGGCACCAACGTGGAACCTGCACAACACAACCAAAGTACTTTGCCCCAACGAAACAGTGAGGTTGTCAATCTCACCGGCTTGCTGTAACAAAGGATTAACCGTATTGTGTGGAAGATGATTGTTTGCGAAGAAAACAGTAAAACAAGTATTGCAGTAAATTGTATTTCAGATGTAAAGAATAGGACCGGGGTCCACAGTTCACTAGAGGTGTCTCTCCCATAAGATAAAAGCATGTTGGGTGAACAAATTACAGTGGCAATTGACAAATAGAAAAGGGCATAACAATGCATATACATGATATGATAAATATAGTGAGATTTAATCGGGCATTACGACAAAGTACATAGACCGCCATCCACATGCATCTATGCCTAAAAAGTCCACCTTCAGGTTATCATCCGAACCCTTCCAGTATTAAGTTGCAAGCAACAGACAATTGCATTAAGTATGGTGCGTAATGTAATCAACAACTACATCCTTAGACATAGCATTGATGACCCACAAGTATAGGGGATCGCAACAGTCTTCGAGGGAAGTATTACCCAATTTATTGATTCGACACAAGGGGAGACAAAGAATACTTGTAAGCCTTAACAGCGGAGTTGTCAATTCATGCACCTGGAAACAGACTTGCTCGCAAGAGTTTATCGTAACAAGTTTTATGGCAGTAGGAATAGTAAAATAACAGCGGTGAAATAAAGACAGCAGTAGTGATTATAGTAAACAGCGATTAAAATACTGTAGGCACAGGGACGGATTAACGGGCGTTGCATGGATGAGAGAAACTCATATAACAATCAAAGCAGGGGCATTTGCAGATAATAATAAACGGTATCCAAGTACTAATCAATCAATAGGCATGTGTTCCATATTTAGTCGTACGTGCTCGCAATGAGAAACTTGCACAACATCTTTTGTCCTACCAGCCGGTGGCAGCCGGGCCTCTAGGGAAACTACTGGAAATTAAGGTACTCCTTAATAGAGTACCGGAGCAAAGCATTAACACTCCGTGAACACATGTGATCCTCACATCACTACCATCCCCTCCGGTTGTCCCGATTTTGTCACTTCGGGGCCATTGGTTCCGGACAGCGACATGTGTATACAACTTAGGTAAGATCATAAACAACGAATATCTTCATGAATCAATAACATGTTCAGATCTGAGATCATGACACTCGGGCCCTAGTGACAAGCATTAAGCATAACAAGTTGCAACAATATCATAAAAGTGACATCTACGGATACTAGGCACTATGCCCTAACAATCTTATGACTATTACATGACCAATCTCATCTAATCCCTACCATCCCCTTCAGCCTACAGCGGGGAATTACTCACACATGGATGGGGAAACATGGCTGGTCGATGGAGAGGCGTTGGTGGTGATGGCGGTGAAGATCTCCTCCAATTCCCCGTCCCGGCGGAGTGCCGGAACGAGACTTCGGCTCCCGAGACGGAGTTCGCGATGTGGCGGCTCTGGAGGGTTTCGCGACTTCGACTTCTCCCGTGCGTTTTTAGGTCGAGGGCGATAAGTAGTCCGAAGGAGGGCATCGGGGGCCAGCCGAGGGGCCACACACTAGGGCGCGGGCCCCTCTGGGCCGCGCCGGCCTAGTGTGTGGGCCCCGTGCCCCCACGGCTTGCCCTTCGGCTCCGTGAGTCTTACGGGAAAATAGGGTCTTGTATATATTCCGAGGTTTTCCGAAAGTTGGATTTCGCACAAAAACGAGACACCGAGAGCAATTCTGCTGAAAACAGCGTTAGTCCGTGTTAGTTGTATCCAAAATACACAAATTAGAGGCAAAACAATAGCAAAAGTGTTCGGGAAAGTAGATACGTTTTGGACGTATCAACTCCCCCAAGCTTAGCTTATTGCTTGTCCTCAAGCAATTCAGTTAACAACTGAGCGATAAAAGAACTTTCACGAACACATTTGCTCATATGATGTATATATTCTCATGCTATGGCTAATACTTAAGCAGTTCATAATGAGATACATGCAAATAAGATCATCCAACAGCTATGTCAATCATGGAGAGGTACCAACAATTAATAATAAGCATCATGAATCATGTATATAAGCAGGATTGCAATGTTCATAAGAGAGTATGATAAAGTGGTATCTCGCTTGCCCGTATTTGATCGGCAAAACATAAATGCCCAGGCACCTCTGGAGTTCATAGAAAGACTAGAAGTAGTGATTGTCAAAGATAAAAGCATCAAAGCTATACCACAATCAATCATATTTTGAGACAAGCATATTATACTAAGAATGACAGTTGTGCTCTCAAGATAGTGCTCAAAGAAAGAATGGAGACACAACATAAAAGTAAAAGATTGACCCTTCGCAGAGGGAAGCAGGAATTAACATGCGCTAGAGCTTTTCATTTTTAAAACAGGAGTAAAATTATTTTGAGAAGTGCTTGTTGTTGTCAATGAATGGTAATGGGTACACCAACTACCTCATCAACCGGACTCCAAGAGCGGCTCCCATGAATTATTTGTATGTTTATGTGGCACTCCTTCCAACCTTTCTTACACAAACCATGGCTAACCGAATCCTCGGGTGCTGCCAACAATCACATACCATGAAGGAGCGCCTTTTTATTTAAGTTTTATTATGATGATGACACTCCCAACCTTTGCTTACACAAGCCATGGCTAACCGAATCCTCGGGTGCCATCCAACAATCACAAACCATGGAGGAGTGTCTATTTAAGTTAATTAATTTGGGACTGGGAATCCCATTGCTAGCTCTTTTTGCAAAATTATTGGATAAGCGGATGTGCCACTAGTCCTTATGAGAGTCCGTCAAAAGTAAATGACAAGGTTGAAAGCTAAACACACATACTTCCTCATGAGCTATGAAACATTAACACAAATTGAGAAGCATTTTGAAAGTTTTAAAGGTAGCGCATGAGAATTTACTTGGAACGGTTTGAAATGCCATGCATAGGTATTTATGGTGGACACTTTGGAACAACTTGGTTTTCAGGTGTTTGGAAGCACGATTCCCGCTCAGTACAAGTGAAGGCTAGCAAAAGACTAGGGAGCGACAAATCAAGAGAGCGGCTGTCATAATCATGCTTGCGGCAAAATAAATTAACGGAGGCATAAAAGTGATGCAAGAACTCTGAAGCAATATGAATCATCGAGGCTTAATTGACTTTTTGTTCAGTCATATGCATGCGTGAGCATGTGCCAAGTCGATATAAATGAGTTATTCAGAGGAGGATACCACAATTCCATACTTACTTATGAATAAAACAATGCAAGCGAACATCCATGACATGCTACTCATATTAATAAATTGGAGCTAAACATGAGAGATCATGAACTACTAGACTTTCTCAAATAACATATACCTCACATGAACCAACTAAGCATGCTCACATGGATGAGTATATGTACAAAAATGAAAACAAATAGAGTTCATACCAGCCTCTCACCACAATCCAATTGTTGTAGATCGTCATTATTGCCTTTCACTTGTGTAGCTTGGATAATATGAAATGAAAACCACGCTCCAGCCACCGAAGACCATTGAACTCGTGATGAACTTTACAAACCAAAGAAGACCAGCAAATATTTTTGGTGTTTTCGAATTGGAAACAAGAACAAAAGAAACAAGAAAACAAAGCAAAATCTTTTTGGGTTTTCTCATAGCAAACCAACGGTAGCAAATAGAGTAAACTAAGAGCAAAGAACCAAATAAATAAATGGTGAAGAGAAACAACATAAATATTTTTGGTATTTTTGTGTTTAGGAAAGAAACAAAGCAAAAACAAAAGAATGCAAACTAACAGAAACACAGAAAAGCAGGATGACAGAAATCTGCCAAATCCTGACAGCAGTACAGAAATCGAAATTAACAAAAATCTTCCATTGCTCAGCTCAAAAAGTGTTCAACTAATGAAAGTTAGATAACAACCTGGGGCACATGCTCAAAAATTGGTAACTCAAAATAACGTTCTGGCTGTGCGTACGAATTTTTTTGGTAACAGCCCAGAATCTGTTTTTGGACAGCACTTCCCCACATATCATCTCCTTCTCATTAGAAAACCACTCTAAGAAACTAAACAAGTATGTACAAGTATCCAGCAACCATAATATGCAAAGAATGAGTGATGCCGGTATACCTCCCCCCAAGCTTAGGCTTTTGGCCTAAGTGGAGCTCATTCCCAACGAGGGTTGGAGTTCCACGCCGGTGGATCATACATGGAGTGATAATAGGGCCCCTGCGCAGAATGTCGTGGAGGTTCCACATGACCATAATGTTGATATGAGGAGCTCGCTGCATCGGATGAAGAGTCGGGGTGCTCCTCGGCCTCCTCCATGCCTTCCCTTGCACGATGGCTTTCCCTTTCTATGTATGCGTTTAGCTCATTTTCTGTGATCGACCACCCTTTCCTGGCATCAAGGTTAAGCAGAGCAGGTGCAGACAATCGTACTAGTTTTTCAATTTTCTTAGTTATTCTCCAATTTTTCGTATACAAAGTTATCCTATAATACAGGTTGTTAAAATTAGATGCATCTGAAATAAACTCATGTTTAATGATGGAAACAACATCAAGTTTTTCTATAGAAAGCGGAATATCTAGATGGTGAGGTCCTACACCATGCATAGCTAATAAGCGAGAGGCGATAAGACCTCCACAAATTCCTCCTTTCTCACGGTTAGTAGCAAGTCTACAAGCTATTAAAGCACCCAAATTATAGGTCCTATCCTGTTGCAAAGCGGCGGCTAAGAAAGCCATATCTTGAACAGACAACTTACTCGCATTCCTTCTAGCAAGAACACACTTTGTAACGAAGTAAGCGAAATAGCGGATAGCTGGTTGTTGAATGCTACTAATCTTACCACCATCATCGGAGAAGCTCCTCCCATTACAAATAATTGTATAAAGATTCGAGATCCCGCGGTTCCCCCTTCGGCATCCCACCGGTGCACAAAAATCACTGAAAATCAACGATAGTTTTGTTATAAATCTTGTACCGGACCATGGGGTTAGTTTGAGACCGATGAAATTCGAAATCCTGCACAACCGACACCGTTAGTTTAGCATATTGGTGAGGTTCACCAACAGTAAAACCTTCCAACCCTGCATTGGAAATCAGTGTTTGAACATCTTGCAGGATTCCTGCATTCCGCATAAAATCCGTGCATGGGTAATAAGAGGTATACTCCCTCTTCGCGGTGAACTCTCATGACTTGCTGCACCTCCAATTCTTGTTGGTTTAGTTGGTGCCTACTTCCTTCCATTTTCTGAAATTTTTCAACAACCATTATAAAATTTGATTTCAAGGTATATAATTAAGGGGAACTACTATAGGAACTTGCTAGAGTACTACACATGCATCAAAACTAGTTTCTACCACTTAGAACAAGCATGCAAGCTCACTAAACATGTTATCTACAGCAGCAAAATATTCAAGATATACTCAACCAAACAAAATTCTAATTGGACAATCAAAGGAGTCACATACCAAGGAGCAAATGTGCCAAATTTCAGGAAATCTGGGCTGAGCAAAGAGATCGAGAAATCGCGAGTTCTTGAGCAGAAACACGAGTGAGAGGAACTGGTGCGAGTTTTTCGGGAGAGAGAATGCACTGAGTGAAAGAGATGATGAAGTGGGGCAAGGGGGGACCACACACAGGGTGGCGCGCCCCCTTGCTGGCCGCGCCGCTGTGGGGTGCCACCCTGGGGTGCCCCACTGGTCCCCAGTGCTCCCAGGTGCCTCTTCGAAAAATAGGACTACCAGTATAATTTTTGTAATTTTTAGAGAACTTCGAAAAATGCACATTTCTGGGTGTTAAATTAATTATTACTGCGCAGGAAAATGATTTCCAAAATCTTAAACAACTAAAGCATATTGCAAAACAAAAAGTGCTACAGCAAGTAAAATAAGTGGAGGGAGAAAGAAAGAAAGAAATGTTGTTTAGCTCTCTTATGCATTAAAATATACTTGTTAACAAGGTTGATCAAGTCTTGCTACCAAATAAATTTTATATGACATAAGAAGAAATAAACCTCAAATCAATCATGTTACCTTATATTGAATTGATATGGATCCAATCACAAGAGTTTGATATTCTTCTTTAGGCTCATATATAGGACAATCAATGGATCCCACTTTGATAGTTTTCACATTAAAAATTGTATTAACTCCATATACTTTATCAATCCTCTTGGGAAAATAGACAGTATGTTCCTTATCATCAACATTGAAGGTAACCATGCCTTTATTGCAATCAATAAAAGCCCCTGCAGTATTAAGAAAGGGTCTTCCAAGAATAATGGACATATTATCATCTTCAGGCATTTCCAACACAACAAAATCAGTTAATATCAAGCAATGTTGAGTAACTTGAACAGGAACATTTTCACATACACCAACAGGAATAGCAGTAGATTTATCAGCCATTTGCAAAGATATATCAGTTGGTATTAACTTATCTAAATCAAGTCTCTTATAAAGAGAAAAAGGCATTACACTAACTCCCGCTCCCAAATCACATAGAGCAGTTCTAACATAATTATTCTTGATGGAACAAGGAATAGTCGGTATACCTGGGTCTCCAAGCTTCTTTGGAATCTTACCATTGAAGGAGTAATTAGCGAGCATAGTGGAAATCTCCTCATTGGGAATTTTCCTTTTGTTAGAGACAATATCTTTCATATACTTTGAATAAGGAGGCAATTTAATAGCATCAGTCAAAGGGATTTGCAAAAATAAAGGTTTCATCCAATCACAAAATTTATTATAATGTTCCTCCTCCTTTGATTTTAGTTTCTTAGCAGGAAAAGGCATTTGCTTTTGAACCCAAGGTTCTCTTTCATTACCATGTTTCTCAGCAATAAAATCTTCTTTAGTGTACTTTTTATTTTTAGCATGCTTTTTAGGTTCTTCTTCAACCTCTTCTTTATCAGGAGTATCATCCTTATCATTATCTTTATCATGTTCATTACCACTTTCAGTTTCAGCATCAGAAATAGAAATACTATTAGGATCATCAACAGGTTCAGAGGATTCTACAACATTCTTATGTTTCTTTTTTTTTCTTAGATGGAGCACTAGTTTTAGTTAGTTGAGAATCTTGTTCAACTCTTTTGGGATGCCCTTCAGGATATAGAGGATCCTGGGTAGAAACACCACCTCTAGTTGTTACTTCATAAGCATGTTTTTCTTTAGAATTATTTCCCAACAAGTCATTTTGCACTTTAGTGAGTTGATCAATTTGAGTTTGAACCATATGAAAATGTTTAACAAGTATCTTAACATCATTGGAGGTTCTCTCCACAATATCATGCAATTCACTAATAGCTCGAGAATTTTCCATTAAATGATTCTCTACTCTCATATTAAAGTTTTCTTGCTTAACAATATAATTATCAAACTCATCTAAGCATTGAGCAGGAGGTTTTGAATACGGAATATCTTCCCTAGTAAAGCGTTGAAGAGAGTGTACCTCAATCATGGATGAAGGGGAGTTATCTTACATAAATCTTCTATAGGAGGTAAATTCTTCACATCTTCAGGTTTAATACCCTTCTCTTTAAGAGACTTCTTGGCTTCCCTCATATCTTCATCATTTAATTTAATCATACCCCTCTTCTTCAATATTGGTGTCGGGGTTGGTTCAGGTGTAGACCAATCATCATGATTCCGGCCTATTTTAGCCAATAATTCTTCAGCGTCGTCTGGAGTTCTTTTCCTGAAAACACAACCAGCACAACCATCCAGGTATGCCCTAGACTCAATAGTTAGTCCACTATAAAATATATCAAGTAAATCATGCTTTTCCAAATCATGATCAGGCCGAGCTCTAATAAGAGAGCAAAATCTCGCCCAAGCCTCAGGCAATTTCTCTCCATCTTCCTGGTCAAAATTATAAATTCTCTGCAAAGCAATATGTTGAGCGCTAGCAGGAAAGTATTTTCGAAAGAAAACATCATGCAAGTCAATTGGACTTCTAATAGAACCAGGAGGCAAATTATTATACCAAGTTTTAGCATCATCCTTTAATGAGAAAGGAAAAAATTTAGCGACAAAATAAGTACGCATCTTGACATCATCAGAAAACAAGCTACTCAGAGTAGATAACTCAATCATGTGTTCAACAACACTTTCTTTTTCAGTACCACAAAAGGGTGTTTTCTCAACAATAGCTATATGAGATAGATCAAGAGAAAAATCATAATCTTTATCCTTAATGTTTATAGGAGATGTGGCAAATTTAGGATCAGGAGATAGTTTATATCTAACAACATGTTCTGCAAGCAACTTTTTAATTTTTCTTGCATCAGTAGTAGCATTGCATTTTCAATTAAATCATCATCAAGCTCCACATAATCTTCATCAAGATCACCACTAGAATATTCAACAGACTCAGGTGAATTAACAGGTGTAGCAGCATTTTCATTAGGAGTTTCAGTATTTTCAATTTGCCTAGACCTAGCAATTGTAGCATCTAGAAAAGATCCTAACGAACCATCATTATCAAGCACAGCAGAAGCATCATCACAATTATGAGAGGAATTTTCAGATTCAGCAGAAGTACCAGCATTTGAAGCTTGTGGTGGTGAAACAAGTTTACTTATCACAGATGGTGAATCAAGAGCAGCAGAGGTACTAAGAGTTGTACCTTTTCTTGTAGTGGATGGTAATATGGCGATCTTAGTATCGCGAGGTTTACCCATGATGGAGAATTTGCAGCGAACAATATCAATCCAAGTGAACTTCCAATAAAGCTATGCTCCCCGGCAACGGTGCCAGAAAATAGTCTTGATGACCCACAAGTATAGGGGATCGTCTTCGAGGGAAGTATTACCCAATTTATTGATTCGACACAAGGGGAGACAAAGAATACTTGTAAGCCTTAACAGCGGAGTTGTCAATTCAGCTGCACCTGGAAACAGACTTGCTCGCAAGAGTTTATCAGTAGCAACAGTTTTATGGCAGTAGGAATAGTAAAATAATAAGCAGCGGTGAAATAAAGACAGCAGTAGTGATTATAGTAAACAGCAGGATTAAAATACTGTAGGCAGGGACGGATTAACGGGCGTTGCATGTATGAGAGAAACTCATATAACAATCAAAGCATGGGCATTTGCAGATAATAATAAAACGGTATCCAAGTACTAATCAATCAATAGGCATGTGTTCCATATTTAGTCGTACGTGCTCGCAATGAGAAACTTGCACAACATCTTTTGTCCTACCAGCCGGTGGCAGCGGGCCTCTAGGGAAACTACTGGAAATTAAGGTACTCCTTTTAATAGAGTACCGGAGCAAAGCATTAACACTCCGTGAACACATGTGATCCTCACATCACTACCATCCCCTCCGGTTGTCCCGATTTCTGTCACTTCGGGGCCATTGGTTCCGGACAGCGACATGTGTATACAACTTGCAGGTAAGATCATAAACAACGAATATCTTCATGAATCAATAACATGTTCAGATCTGAGATCATGGCACTCGGGCCCTAGTGACAAGCATTAAGCATAACAAGTTGCAACAATATCATAAAAGTGACATCTACGGATACTAGGCACTATGCCCTAACAATCTTATGACTATTACATGACCAATCTCATCCAATCCCTACCATCCCCTTCAGCCTACAGCGGGGGAATTACTCACACATGGATGGGGAAACATGGCTCGATGGAGAGGCGTTGGTGGTGATGGCGGTGAAGATCTCCTCCAATTCCCCGCGGAGTGAACGGAGACTTCTGGCTCCCGAGACGGATTTCGCGATGTGGCGGCTCTCGGAGGGTTTGGCGACTTCGACTTCTCCCCGTGCGTTTTTAGGTCGAGGCGATAAGTAGTCCGAAGGAGGCGTCGGGGCCAGCCGAGGGGCCACACACTAGGGCCGCGCGGGCCCCTCCGGGCCGCGCCGGCCTAGTGTGTGGGGCCCTCATGCCCCCACCGGCTTGCCCTTTCCGTGAGTCTTCGGGAAAATAGGGCCTTCATAAATTCCGAGGTTTTTCCCGAAAGTTGGATTTGCACAAAAACGAGACACCAGAGCAATTAAACAGCGTTAGTCCGTGTTAGTTGTATCCAAAATACACAAATTAGAGGCAAAACAATAGCAAAAGTGTTCGGGAAAGTAGATACGTTTTGGACGTATCAAGCATCAATGTTTTATCCCTAGTGGCAACAGCACATCCACAACCTTAGAACTTTCTGTCACTGTCCCAGATTTAATGGAGGCATGAACCCACTATCGAGCATAAATACTCCCTCTTGGAGTTAAGAGCAAAAACTTGGCCAGATCCTCTACTAATAACGGAGAGCATGCAAGATCATAAACAACACATAGGTAATAGATTGATAATCACCATAACATAGTATTCTCTATCCATCGGATCCCGACAAACACAACATATAGTATTACAGATAGATGATCTTGATCATGTTAGGCAGCTCACAAGATCCAACAATGAAGCACATAAGGAGAAGACGACCATCTAGCTACTGCTATGGACCCATAGTCCAGGGGTGAATGATACGTCCAAAACGTATCTACTTTCCCGAACACTTTTGCTATTGTTTTGCCTCTAATTTGTGTATTTTGGATACAACTAACACGGACTAACGCTGTTTTCAGCAGAAACTCTGGTGTCTCGTTTTTGTGCACAAATCCAACTTTCGGGAAAATCCTCGGAATTTATGCAGAAGGCCCTATTTTACCAGAATACGGAGGGAAGGGCAAGAGAGGTGGAGGCCCGAGGGCCCCACACCATAAGGCGGCGCGGCCTGGGGGGGCCCGCGCGGCCCTATGGTGTGGCCCCCTCGGCTGGCCTCCGACGCCCCCCTTCGGACTACTTATCGGGTTCGACCTAAAACGCACGGAGAGAAGTCGAAGTCGCCAGAAACCCTCCAGAGAGCCGCCACATCGCGAAACTCCGTCGCGGAGACGAAGTCTCCGTTCGGCACTCCGCGGGACGGGGAATTGGAGGAGATCTTCACCGCCATCACCGCCAACGCCTCTCCATCGACCAGCCATGTTTCCCCCATCCATGTGTGAGTAATTCCCCCGCTGTAGGCTGAAGGGGATGGTAGGGATTGGATGAGATTGGTCATGTAATAGTCATAAGATTGTTAGGGCATAGTGCCTAGTATCCGTAGATGTCACTTTTATGATATTGTTGCAACTTGTTATGCTTAATGCTTGTCACTAGGGCCCGAGTGCCATGATCTCAGATCTGAACATGTTATTGATTCATGAAGATATTCGTTGTTTATGATCTTACCTGCAAGTTGTATACACATGTCGCTGTCCGGAACCAATGGCCCCGAAGTGACAGAAATCGGGACCGGAGGGGATGGTAGTGATGTGAGGATCACATGTGTTCACGGAGTGTTAATGCTTTGCTCCGGTACTTTATTAAAAGGAGTACCTTAATTTCCAGTAGTTTCCCTAGGCCCGGCTGCCACCGGCTGGTAGGACAAAAGATGTTGTGCAAGTTTCTCATTGCGAGCACGTACGACTAAATATGGAACACATGCCTATTGATTGATTAGTACTTGGATACCGTTTTATTATTATCTGCAAATGCCCATGCTTTGATTGTTATATGAGTTTCTCTCATCCATGCAACGCCCGTTAAATCCGTCCCTGTGCCTACAGTATTTTAATCCTGCTGTTTACTATAATCACTACTTGTCTTTATTTCACCTGATGTTATTTCACTATTTCCACTGCCATAAAACTGTTACTACTGATAAACTCTTGCGAGCAAGTCTGTTTCCAAGTGCAGCTGAATTGACAACTCCGTTGTTAAGGCTTACAAGTATTCTTTGTCTCCCCTTGTGTCGAATCAATAAATTGGGTAATACTTCCCTCGAAGACTGTTGCGATCCCCTATACTTGTGGGTCATCAAGACTATTTCTGGCGCCGTTGCCGGGGAGCATAGCTTTATTTGGAAGTTCACTTGGATTGATATTGTTCGCTGCCATTCTCCATCATGGGTAAACCTCGCGATACTAAGATCGCCATATTACCATCCACTACAAGAAAAGGTACAACTCTTAGTACCTCTGCTGCTCTTGATTCACCATCTGTGATAAGTAAACTTGTTTCACCACCACAAGCTTCAAATGCTGGTACTTCTGCTGAATCTGAAAATTCCTCTCATAATTGTGATGATGCTTCTTGTGCTTGATAATGATGGTTCGTTAGGATCTTTTCTAGATGCTACAATGGCTAAGTCTAGACAAATTGAAAATACTGAAACTCCTAATGAAAATGCTGCTACACCTGTTAATTCACCTGAGTCTGTTGAATATTCTAGTGATGATCTTGATGAAGATTATGTAGAGCTTGATGATGATTTTATTGAAAAATGCAATGCTACTACTGATGCAAGAAAAATTAAAAAGTTGCTTGCAGAACATGCTGTTAGATATAAACTATCTCCTGATCCTAAATTTGCCACATCTCCTATAAACATTAGGGATAAAGATTATGATTTTTCTCTTGATCTATCTCATATAGCTATTGTTGATAAAACACCCTTTTGTGGTACTGAAAAAGAAAGTGCTGTTGAACACATGACTGAGTTATCTACTCTTAGTGGCTTGTTTTCTGATGATATTAAGATGCGTACTTATTTTGTCGCTAAAATTTTTCCTTTCTCATTAAAGGATGATGCTAAAACTTGGTATAATAATTTGCCTCCTGGTTCTATTAAAAGTCCAAAAGAATTGCTTGATGTTTTCTTCCGTAAATACTTTCCTGCTAGTGCTCAACATGCTGCTTTGCAGAGAATTTATAATTTTGACCAGGAAGATGGAGAGAAATTGCCTGAGGCTTGGGCTAGATTTTGCTCTCTTATTAGAGCTCAGCCTGACCATGATTTGGAAAAGCATGATTTACTTGATATATTTTATAGTGGACTAACTATTGAGTCTAGGGCATACCTGGATAGTTGTGCTGGTTGTGTTTTCAGGAAAAGAACTCAGAGACGCTGAAGAATTATTGGCTAAAATAGGCCGGAATCATGATGATTGGTCTACAATTGAACCAACCCCGACACCGATAGTGAAGAAGAGGGGTATGATTAAATTAAATGATGAAGATATGAGGGAAGCCAAGAAGTCTCTTAAAGAGAAGGGTATTAAACCTGAAGATGTGAAGAATTTACCTCCTATAGAAGATTTATGTGAGATAACTCCCTCTTCATCCATGATTGAGGTACACTCTCTTCAACGCTTTACTAGGGAAGATATTCCGTATTCAAAACCTCCTGCTCAATGCTTAGATGAGTTTGATAATTATATTGTTAAGCAAGAAAACTTTAATATGAGAGTAGAGAATCATTTAATGGAAAATTCTCGAGCTATTAGTGAATTGCATGGTATTGTGGAGAGAACCTCCAATGATGTTAAGATACTTGTTAAACATTTTCAAATGGTTCAAACTCAAATTGATCAACTTACTAAAGTGCAAAATGACTTGTTGGGAAATAATTCTAAAGAAAAACATGCTTATGAAGTAACAACTAGAGGTGGTGTTTCTACCCAGGATCCTCTATATCCTGAAGGGCATCCCAAAAGAATTGAACAAGATTCTCAACTAATTAAAACTAGTGCTCCATCTAAGAAAAAGAAAAAAAACATAAGAATGTTGTAGAATCCTCTGAACCTGTTAATGATCCTAATAGTATTTCTATTTCTGATGCTGAAACTGAAAGTGGTAATGAACATGAGGAAGATAATGATAAGAATGATACTCCTGATAAAGAAGAAATTGAAAAAGAACCTGAAAAGCATGCTAAAAATAAAAAGTACACTAAAGAAGATTTTATTACGAGAAACATGGTAATGAAAGAGAACCTTGGGTTCAAAAGCAAATGCCTTTTCCTGCTAAGAAACTAAAATCAAAGGAGGAGGAACATTATAATAAATTTTATGATTGGATGAAACCTTTATTTTTGCAAATCCCTTTGACTGATGCTATTAAATTGCCTCCTTATTCAAAGTATATGAAAGATATTGTTACTAACAAAAGGAAAATCCCCAATGAGGAAATTTCCACTATGCTCGCTAATTACTCCTTCAATGGTAAGATTCCAAAGAAGCTTGGAGACCCAGGTATACCGACTATTCCTTGTTCCATCAAGAATAATTATGTTAGAACTGCTCTATGTGATTTGGGAGCAGGTGTGAGTGTGATGCCTTTTTCTCTTTATAAGAGACTTGATTTAGATAAGTTGATACCAACTGATATATCTTTGCAAATGGCTGATAAATCTACTGCTATTCCTGTTGGTTTATGTGAAAATGTTCCTGTTCAAGTTACTCAACATTGCTTGATATTAACTGATTTTGTTGTGTTGGAAATGCCTGAAGATGATAATATGTCCATTATTCTTGGAAGACCCTTTCTTAATACTGCAGGGGCTGCTATTGATTGCAATAAAGGCATGGTTACTTTCAATGTTGATGATAAGGAACACACTGTCTATTTTCCCAAGAGGATTGATAAAGTATGTGGAGTCAATACAATTTTTAATGTGAAAACTATCAAAGTGGGATCCATTGATTGTCCTATATATGAGCCTAAAGAAGAATATCAAACTCTTGTGATTGGATCCATATCAATTCAATATAAGGTAACATGATTGATTTGAGGTTTATTTCTTCTTATGTCATATAAAATTTATTTGGTAGCAAGACTTGATCAACCTTGTTAACAAATATATTTTAATGCATAAAAGAGCTAAACAACATTTCTTTCTTTCTCCCTCCACTTATTTTACTTGCTGTAGCACTTTTTGTTTTGCAATATGCTTTAGTCATTTAAGATTTTAGAAATCATTTTCTGCGAAAATCATTAATTTAATACCAGAAAATGTGCTTTTTCTAAAAATTACAAAAATTACACCGTTGGTCCTATTTTTCGACGAGGCCTGGGAGTACCAGGATGACCTGTGGGGCACCCATGCCGGCGCGGCCAAGGAAGGCGCGGACCTGTGTGTGGGCCCTCCTTGCCCCACTACATCATCTCTTCCTCCCAACATCTTCTCTCCCGAAAAACTCGTACCAAGTTCCTCTCACTCGTGTTTCTGCTCAAGAACTCGCGATTTTTCAATCTCCTTGCTCAGCCCAGATTTCTGTTTGAAATTTGGCACTTTTACTCCTTGGTATGTGACTCCTTTGATTGTCCAATTAGAATTTCATTTGGTTGAGTATATCTTGAATATTTTACTGCTGTAGATAACATGTTTAGTGAGCTTGCATGCTTGTTCTAAGTGGAAGAAACTAGTTTTGATGCATGTTTAGCACTCTAGCAAGTTCCTATAGTAGTTCCCTTCAATTACATACCTTGAAATCAAATTTTATAATGATTGTTGAAAATTTCAGAAAATGGAAGGGAGTATGCACCAACTTAACCAAGAAGAGTTGGAGGTACAGCAAGTCATGAGAGTTCATCGTGAAGAGGGAGTATACCCCTCTTATTACCCATGCACGGATTTTATGCGGAATGCAGGAATCCTGCAAGATGTTCAAACACTTATTTCCAATGCAGGGTTGGAAGGTTTTACTGTTGGTGAACCTCACCAATATGCTAAACTAACGGTGTCGGTTGTGCAGGATTTCGAATTTCACCGGTCTCAAACTAACCCCATGGTCCGGTACAAGATTTATAACAAAACTATCGACTTGCCTTTCAGTGATTTTTGTACAGCAATTAGAGTGCCGCGGTGGGGATCCTGCGAGAAGATCAGGGGAACACCGCGGGAGCTCTCAAATCTTTATACAAGGATTTGTAATGGGAGGAGCTTCTCCAATGATAGTGGTAAGATTAGTAGCATTCAACAGCCAGCCATCCGCTACTTTGCCTATTTCATTACAAAGTGTGTTCTTGCGAGAAGGACTGGAGGTAAATTATCTGTCCAAGATTTGGCTTTCTTAGCTTGCTTTGCAACAGGATAGGACTTATAATTTGGGTGCTTTAATAGCTTGTAGACTTGCTACTAACCGTGAGAAAGGAGGAATTTGTGGAGGTCTTATCGCCTCTCGCTTATTAGCTATGCATGGTGTAGGACCCCACCATTTAGATATTTCGCTTTCTATAGAGAAGCTTGATGTTGTTTCCATGATTTTTGCAAATCCCTTTGACTGATGCTATTAAATTGCCTCCTTATTCAAAGTATATGAAAGATATTGTTACTAACAAAAGGAAAATCCCCAATGAGGAAATTTCCACTATGCTCGCTAATTACTCCTTCAATGGTAAGATTCCAAAGAAGCTTGGAGACCCAGGTATACCGACTATTCCTTGTTCCATCAAGAATAATTATGTTAGAACTGCTCTATGTGATTTGGGAGAAGGTGTGAGTGTGATGCCTTTTTCTCTTTATAAGAGACTTGATTTAGATAAGTTGATACCAACTGATATATCTTTGCAAATGGCTGATAAATCTACTGCTATTCCTGTTGGTTTATGTGAAAATGTTCCTGTTCAAGTTACTCAACATTGCTTGATATTAACTGATTTTGTTGTGTTGGAAATGCCTGAAGATGATAATATGTCCATTATTCTTGGAAGACCCTTTCTTAATACTGCAGGGGCTGCTATTGATTGCAATAAAGGCATGGTTACTTTCAATGTTGATGATAGGGAACACACTGTCTATTTTCCCAAGAGGATTGATAAAGTATGTGGAGTCAATACAATTTTTAATGTGAAAACTATCAAAGTGGGATCCATTGATTGTCCTATATATGAGCCTAAAGAAGAATATCAAACTCTTGTGATTGGATCCATATCAATTCAATATAAGGTAACATGATTGATTTGAGGTTTATTTCTTCTTATGTCATATAAAATTTATTTGGTAACAAGACTTGATCAACCTTGTTAACAAATATATTTTAATGCATAAAAGAGCTAAACAACATTTCTTTCTTTCTCCCTCCACTTATTTTACTTGCTGTAGCACTTTTTGTTTTGCAATATGCTTTAGTCATTTAAGATTTTAGAAATCATTTTTCGCGCAGTAATCATTAATTTAATACCGAAATGTGCATTTTTGAAGTTCTCTAAAAATTACAAAAATTACACCGTTGGTCCTATTTTTCGACGAGGCACAGGAGTACCAGAGGATGACCTGTGGGGCACCGGTGCCACACCACGGCCGGCGCGGCCAAGGAGGAGGGCGCGCCACCCTGGTGTTGCCCCACTACATCATCTCTTCCTCCCAACATCTTCTCTCTCAGAAAAACTCGTACCAAGTTCCTCTCACTCGTGTTTCTGCTCAAGAACTCGCGATTTTTCAATCTCCTTGCTCAGCCCAGATTTCTGTTTGAAATTTGGCACTTTTACTCCTTGGTATGTGACTCCTTTGATTGTCCAATTAGAATTTCATTTGGTTGAGTATATCTTGAATATTTTACTGCTGTAGATAACATGTTTAGTGAGCTTGCATGCTTGTTCTAAGTGGAAGAAACTAGTTTTGATGCATGTTTAGCACTCTAGCAAGTTCCTATAGTAGTTCCCTTCAATTACATACCTTGAAATCAAATTTTATAATGATTGTTGAAAATTTCAGAAAATGGAAGGGAGTATGCACCAACTTAACCAAGAAGAGTTGGAGGTACAGCAAGTCATGAGAGTTCATCGTGAAGAGGAGTATACCCCTCTTATTACCCATGCACGGATTTTATGCGGAATGCAGGAATCCTGCAAGATGTTCAAACACTTATTTCCAATGCAGGGTTGGAAGGTTTTACTGTTGGTGAACCTCACCAATATGCTAAACTAACGGTGTCGGTTGTGCAGGATTTCGAATTTCACCGGTCTCAAACTAACCCCATGGTCCGGTACAAGATTTATAACAAAACTATCGACTTGCCTTTCAGTGATTTTTGTACAGCAATTAGAGTGCCGCGGTGGGGATCCTGCGAGAAGATCAGGGGAACACCGCGGGAGCTCTCAAATCTTTATACAAGGATTTGTAATGGGAGGAGCTTCTCCAATGATAGTGGTAAGATTAGTAGCATTCAACAGCCAGCCATCCGCTACTTTGCCTATTTCATTACAAAGTGTGTTCTTGCGAGAAGGACTGGAGGTAAATTATCTGTCCAAGATTTGGCTTTCTTAGCTGCTGCTTTGCAACAGGATAGGACTTATAATTTGGGTGCTTTAATAGCTTGTAGACTTGCTACTAACCGTGAGAAAGGAGGAATTTGTGGAGGTCTTATCGCCTCTCGCTTATTAGCTATGCATGGTGTAGGACCCCACCATTTAGATATTTCGCTTTCTATAGAGAAGCTTGATGTTGTTTCCATGATTAAACATGAATTTATTTCAGATGCATCTAATTTGAACAACCTGCATTATAGGATAACTTTGTATAAGAAAAATTGGAGTATAACCAAGAAAATTGAAAAACTAGTACGCTTGCCACCTGCTTTGTTTAACCTTGATGCAGGAACGGGTGGTCGATCACAGAAAATGAGCTAAACGCATACATAGAAAGGGAAAGCCGTCGTGCAAGGGAAGCTGTGGAGGAGGCCGAGGAGCACCCGACTCTTCATCCGATGCAGCGAGCTCCTCATATCAACATCATGGGCATGTGGAACCTCCACGATATTCTTCTGCACAGGGGCCCTATTACCACTCCATGTATGATCCACCGGCGTGGAACTCCGACCCTCGTTGGGAATGAACTCCACTTAGGCCAAAAGCCTAAGCTTGGGGAGGTATACCGGCATCACTCATTCTTTGCATATTATGGTTGCTGGATACTTGTACATACTTGCTTAGTCTCTTAGAGTGGTTTTCTAATGAGAGGGAGATGATATTTGGGGAAGTGCTGTCCAAAAACAGATTCTGTGCTGTTACCAAAAAAATTCGTACGCACAGCCAGAACGTTATTTTGAGTTGCCAATTTTTGAGCATGTGCCCCAGGTTGTTATCTAACTTTCATTAGTTGAACACTTTTTGGTCTGAGCAATGGAAGATTTTTGTTAATTTCGATTTCTGTACTGCTGTCAAGATTTGGCAGATTTCTGTCATCCTGCTTTTCTGTGTTTCTGTTAGTTTGCATTCTTTTGTTTTCACTTTGTTTCTTTCCTAAAACACAAAAAGACCAAAAATATTTCTGTTGTTTCTCTTCACCATTTGTTTATTTGGTTCTTTGCTCTTAGTTTACTTTATTTGCTATCGTTGGTTTGCTATGAGAAAACCCAAAAAGATTTTGCTTTGTTTGCTTGTTTTCTTTCGTTCTTGTTTCCAATTCGAAAACACCAAAAATATTTGCTGTTCTTCTTTGGTTTGTAAAGTTCATCATGAGTTCAATGGTCTTCGGTGGCTGGAGCGTGGTTTTCATTTCATATTGTCCAAGCTACACAAGTGAAAAGGCAATAATGACGATCCACGACAATCTGATTGTGGTGAGAGGCTGGTATGAACTCTATTTGTTTTCATTTTTGTACATATACTCATCCATATGAGCGTGCTTAGTTGGTTCATGTGAGGTATATGTTATTTGAGAAAGTCTAGTAGTTCATGATCTCTCATGTTTAGTTCCAATTTATTAATATGAGTAGCATGTCATGGATGTTTGCTTGCATTGTTTTATTCATAAGTAAGTATGACATTATCGACTTGGCACATGCTCACGCATGCATATGACTGAACAAAAAGTCAATTAAGCCTCGATGATTTATATTGCTTCAGAGTTATTGTATCACTTTTATGCCTTCGTTAATTTATTTTGCCGCAAGCATGATTATGACAGTTATTGCTCTCTTGATTTGTCGCTCTAGTCTTTTGCTAGCCTTCACTTGTACTGAGCGGGAACGCCGCTCGTGCCTCCAAACACCTGAAAACCAAGTTGTTCCAAAAGTGTCCACCATAAATACCTATGCATGGCATTTCAAACCATTCCAAGTAAATTCTCATGCGCTACGTTTAAAACTTTCAAAATGCTTCTCAATTTGTGTTAATGTTTCATAGCTCATGAGGAAGTATGTGGTGTTTAGCTTTCAACCTTGTCATTTACTTTTGACGGATTCTCATATGGACTAGTGGCACATCCGCTTATCCAATAATTTTGCAAAAAGAGCTGGCAATGGGATTCCCAGTCCCGAATTAATTAACTTAAATAGACACTCCTCCATGGTTTGTGATTGTTGGACGGCACCCGAAGGATTCGGTTAGCCATGGCTTGTGTGAGCAAAGGTTGGGGGAGTGTCATCATCATAATAAAACTTAAATAAAAAGGCACTCCTCCATGGTATGATGTTGGCAGGCACCCGAGGATTCGGTTAGCCATGGTTTGTGTAAGAAAGGTTGGAAGGAGTGCCACCCAAAAATAAATAAAATGGGAGCCGCTCCGGTTGATGAGGTAGTTAGTGTACCCATTACCATTCGTTGACAACAACAAGCACTTCTCAAAATAATTTTACTCCTGCTTTGCAAATGAAAAGCTCTAGCGCATGTTAATCCCTGCTTCCCTCTGCGAAGGGTCAATCTTTTACTTTTATGTTGTGTCTCCATTCTTTCTTTGAGCACTATCTTGAGAGCACAACTGTCATTCTTAGTATAATATGCTTGTCTCAAAATATGATTGATTGTGGTATAACTTTGATGCTTTTATCTTTGACAATCACTACTTCTAGTCTTTCTATGAACTCCAGAGGTGCCTCGGCATTTATGTTTTGCCGATCAAATATAAGCGAGATACCACTTTATCATATTCTCTTATGAACATTGCAATCCTGCTTATATACATGATTCATGATGCTTATTATTAATTATTGGTACCTCTCCATGATTGACATAGCTGTTGGATGATCTTATTTGCATGTATCTTATTATGAACTGCTTAAGTATTAGCCATAGCATGAGAATATATACATCATATGAGCAAATGTGTTCGTGAAAGTTCTTTTATCGCTCAGTTGTTAACTGAATTGCTTGAGGACAAGCAATAAGCTAAGCAGGGGGAGTTGATACGTCCAAAACGTATCTACTTTCCCGAACACTTTTGCTATTGTTTTGCCTCTAATTTGTGTATTTTGGATACAACTAACACGGACTAACGTGTTTCAGCAGATTGCTCAGTGTCTCGTTTTTGTGCAAAATCCAACTTTCGGAAAATCCTAAATTTATGCGAAGGCCCTATTTTACCAGAATATTGACGGAGCCGGAAGGGCAAGAGAGGTGGAGGCCGAGGGCCCCACACCATAAGGCGGCGCGGCCAGGGGGCCCGCGGCCTATGGTGTGGCCCCCTCGGCTGGCCTCCGACGCCCCCTTCGGACTACTTATCGGGTTCGACCTAAACGCACGGAGAGAAGTCGAAGTCGCAGAAACCCTCAGAGCCGCCACATCGCGAAACTCCATCGCGGGAGCAGAAGTCTCCGTTGGCACTCCGCCGGACGGGAATTGGAGGAGATCTTCACCGCCATCCCCAACGCCTCTCCATCGACCAGCCATGTTTCCCCCATCCATGTGTGAGTAATTCCCCGCTGTAGGCTGAAGGGGATGGTAGGGATTGGATGAGATTGGTCATGTAATAGTCATAAGATTGTTAGGGCATAGTGCCTAGTATCCGTAGATGTCACTTTTATGATATTGTTGCAACTTGTTATGCTTAATGCTTGTCACTAGGGCCCGAGTGCCATGATCTCAGATCTGAACATGTTATTGATTCATGAAGATATTCGTTGTTTATGATCTTACTGCAAGTTGTATACACATGTCGCTGTCCGGAACCAATGGCCCCGAAGTGACAGAAATCGGGACAACCGGAGGGGATGGTAGTGATGTGAGGATCACATGTGTTCACGGAGTGTTAATGCTTTGCTCGGTACTTTATTAAAAGGAGTACCTTAATTTCCAGTAGTTTCCCTAGGGCCCGGCTGGTAGGACAAAAGATGTTGTGCAAGTTTCTCATTGCGAGCACGTACGACTAAATATGGAACACATGCCTATTGATTGATTAGTACTTGGATACCGTTTTATTATTATCTGCAAATGCCCATGCTTTGATTGTTATATGAGTTTCTCTCATCCATGCAACGCCCGTTAAATCCGTCCCTGTGCCTACAGTATTTTAATCCTGCTGTTCACTATAATCACTACTGCTGTCTTTATTTCACCGCTTTGTTATTTCACTATTTCCATTGCCATAAAACTGTTACTACTGATAAACTCTTGCGATCAAGTCTGTTTCCAGGTGCAGCTGAATTGACAACTCCATTGTTAAGGCTTACAAGTATTCTTTGTCTCCCCTTGTGTCGAATC
The DNA here is from genome assembly GCA_030979885.1 of Lolium multiflorum. NCBI lineage: Eukaryota > Viridiplantae > Streptophyta > Magnoliopsida > Poales > Poaceae > Lolium > Lolium multiflorum. Next base: position 26,872,382 of record CM061749.1, on the reverse strand, counting down.
AATAAATTGGGTAATACTTCCCTCGAAGACTGTTGCGATCCTATACTTGGGTCATCGTGAACTACTCACTCATCACTCGGAGGCGATCATGGCGATGAAGAGTCCTCCGGGAGATGATTCCCTCTCCGGCAGGGTATCTCTGAATCCCCGAGATGGGATTGGCGGCGGCGTCTTAGTAAGGTTTTCCGTATCGTGGCTCTCGGTCTGGGGGTTTCGCGACGGAGACTTTAAGTAGGCGGAAGGCAACGCGGGGGCCACACGAGGGCCCCACACACCGGGCCACGCGGCCAAGGGCTGGGCCGCGCCGCCTGTTGTGGCGGCGCCTCGTGGCCCCACTTCCTTTCCCCTTCGGCTGGAAGCTTCGTGCAAAAATAGGACCACGGGCGTTGATTTCGTCCAATTCCGAGAATATTTCCTTACTAGGATTTCTGAAGCCAAAAACAGCAGAAAACAGCAACTGGCTCTTCGGCATCTTGTTAATAGGTTAGTGCCGGAAAATACATAAATACGACATATAATGTGTATAAAACATGTAGATATCATCAATAATGTAGCATGGAACATAAGAAATTATCGATACGTCGGAGACGTATCAACATCCCCAAGCTTAGTTCTGCTCGTCGAGCAGGTAAACGATAACAAGGATAATTTCTGGAGTGACATGCCATCATAACCTTGATCATACTATTGTAAACATATGTAATGAATGCAGCGATCAAAACAATGGTAATGACATGAGTAAACAAATGAATCATAAAGCAAAGACTTTTCATGAATAGTACTTCAAGACAAGCATCTATAAGTCTTGCATAAGAGTTAACTCATAAAGCAATAAATCAAAGTAAAGGTATTGAAGCAACACAAAGGAAGATTAAGTTTCAGCGGTTGCTTTCATAACATGTATATATCATGGATAGTGTCAATGTAAAGTAATATAACAAGTGCAATATGCAAGTATGTAGGAATCAATGCACAGTTCACACAAGTGTTTGCTTCTTGAGGTGGAGAGAAATAGGTGAACTGACTCAACAATAAAAGTAAAAGAATGGTCCTTCAAAGAGGAAAGCATCGATTGCTATTTGTGCTAGAGCTTTTATTTTCAAAACATGAAACAATTTTGTCAACGGTAGTAATAAAGCATATGAGTTATGTAAATTATATCTTACAAGTTGCAAGCCTCATGCATAGTATACTAATAGTGCCCGCACCTTGTCCTAATCAGCTTGGACTACCGGATCATCGCAATGCACATGTTTCAACCAAGTGTCACAAAGGGGTACCTCCATGCCGCCTGTACAAAGGTCTAAGGAGAAAGCTCGCATTTTGGATTTCTCGCTTTTGATTATTCTCAACTTAGACATCCATACCGGGACAACATGGACAACAGATAATGGACTCCTCTTTAATGCATAAGCATGTGGCAACAATTAATGTTCTCATATGAGATTGAGGATATATGTCCAAAACTGAAACTTCCACCATGATTCATGGCTTTAGTTAGCGGCCCAATGTTCTTCTCTAACAATATGCATGCTCCAACCACAAGACGGGCATGCATAGCAACTCACATGATATTCAACAAAGAGTAGTTGATGGCGTCCCCAGAAGCATGGTTATCGCACAACAAGCAACTTAATAAGAGATAAAGTGCATAAGTACATATTCAATACCACAATAGTTTTTAAGGCTATTTTGTCCCATGAGCTATATATTGCAAAGGCGAATGATGAAATTTTAAAGGTAGCACTCAAGCAATTTACTTTGGAATGGCGGAGAAATACCATGTAGTAGGTAGGTATGGTGGACACAAATGGCATAGTGGTTGGCTCAAGGATTTTGGATGCATGAGAAGTATTCCCTCTCGATACAAGGTTTAGGCTAGCAAGGTTATTTGAAGCAAACTCAAGGATGAACGGTGCAGCAAAACTCACATAAAAGACATATTGTAAACATTATAAGACTCTACACCGTCTTCCTTGTTGTTCAAAACTCAATACTAGAAATTATCTAGACCTTAGAGAGACCAAATATGCAAACCAAATTTTAGCAAGCTCTATGTATTTCTTCATTAATGGGTGCAAAGTGTATGATGGAAGAGCTTAAACATGAGCACAACAATTGCCAAGTATCACATTATCCAAGACATTTTAGAATTACTACATATAGCATTTCCCAATTCCAACCATATAACAATTTAACGAAGAAGTTTCAACCTTCGCCTTGAACATTATGAGTAAAGCCTAAGGACATATTTGTCCATATGCAACAGCGGAGCGTGTCTTTCTCCCACAAGTGAATGCTAGGATCCATTTTATTCAAACAAAAACAAAAACAAAACAAACCGACGCTCCAAGTAAAGAACACAAGATGTGACTGAATAAAAATATAGTTTCAGGGGAGGAACCCGATGATGTTGTCGATGAAGAAGGGGATGCCTTGGGCATCCCCAAGCTTAGTCTTCTTAAAATATGCAGGGATGAACCAGGGGCATCCCCAAGCTTAGAGCTTTCACTCCTCTTGATCATAGTATATCATACTCCTCTCTTGACCCTTGAAAACTTCCTTCACACCAAACTTCAAGCAAACTCATTAGAGGGTTAGTGCACAATTAAAATTCACATATTCAGAGGTGATACAATCATTCTTAACACTTCTGGACATTGCAAAAAGCTACTGGACATTAATGGATCAAAGGAATTCATCCAACATAGCAAATACGGCAATGCGAAATAAAAGGCAGAATCTGTCAAAAACAGAACAGTCCGTAAAGACGAACCTGAAAGGGGCACTAGACTTGCTCAAATGGAAAAACTCAAAACTAATGAAAGTTGCGTACATATCTGAGGATCACGCTCGTAATTTTGCAGATTTTTCGAATTTTCTACAGAGACTTATGCCAGAATTCGTGACAGACAGCAATGCTGTTTCTGCACAGCGATCCCAAATATAACATCAACTTTAGCATAGAAACTTTACTTGGCACAAAAACATGATAAGGAGAGGTTGCTACAGTAGTAAACAACTTCCAAGACTCAAATATAAAACAAAGTACTGTAGTAAAAACATGGGTTGTCTCCCATAAGCGCTTTTCTTTAACGCCTTTCAGCTAGCGCAAAGTGTGAGATGAAGCATCGACATTACCTTGGGCTTTACCCTTACCTTTCTTGTTCTTTTTCTTACTCTTTGGTTTAGGGAATACATGTCTTCCCCCGGGTGTAGAGGTGAACTTTAGGGTGCCTTCTCCCATATCTATGACTGCTCCCAATAGTTTCAGCAGGGATCTTCCGAGTGTGATTTGTCCTGTTCCTGCACATTCAATAACAAGATAATCAATAGATATTGTTCTACCAAGAATGGTTGTATGCACACCCGCAACTATTCCTTTAGGAATTATAACAGAGTTATCAATAAGAGTTATTCCTTCTCCCCCTTCAATGAATCCCCAAAGTTGCAAAGATTCATGAATCCTCCTAGGCATTAAGCAAAATTCAGACATAATATCACAATTGGCATGAAGAGTTTGGTCACCGATAACAATTTTAACAGTAGGATCCCATAATGAAGGTTCGTAGTTCACTAAAACTTGATCAAGACGATTACGAACATATCTATAATTTTCATTCAAGCAAGATGCCCTTGTCTCAAGAGTGTTTAATCTATTATAAATGCTAATAAGGGCTGAATGAAAGTTATTAGCTGAATCATGTGATGCAACCAACTTTTTTATGGCATTAAAAGCTTGATCCCCATTGCAATGAAGGAAATCTCCTCCCACTACAGCATCCAAGGCATATCTATAGCGAATCATAAGACCAAAGTAAAAATTACTAAGGAGCAAACTTAGAGTCATTTGAGGTTCAGCTTTACGATAAGAAGTAAAAATTCTCGACCAAGCATCTTTAAAACTCTCCTCATCCCCTTGTTTAAAAGTAAAAACTAATTCCTCAGGTGAAGAAGTGACAGGTACAGAGCTAGACATGATAACTAAATGCAAGTAACTAATTTTTTTTGTGTTTTTGATATAGAGAGCAAGACAGTAAATAAAGTAAAACTAGCAACTAATTTTTTGTGTTTTGTTTAGGTGCAGCAAACAAAGTAGTAAATAAAATAAAGCAAGACAAAAACAAAGTAAAGAGATTGGGAAGTGGAGACTCCCCTTGCAGCGTGTCTTGATCTCAACGGCGCCAGAAATTTGCTTGATGCGCGTAGATGTACACGTCCGTTGGGAACCCCAAGAGGAAGGTATGATGCGCACGGTAGCAAGTTTTCCCTCAGAAGAAACCAAGGTTTAATCGGACCAGTAGGATTCAAGAAGCACGTTGAAGGTTGATGGTGGCGAAATGTGATGCGGCGCAACACCAGGGATTCGGCGCCAACGTGGAACTGCACAACACAACCAAAGTACTTTGCCCAACGAAAGTGAGGTTGTCAATCTCACCGGCTTGCTGTAACAAAGGATTAACCGTATTGTGTGGAAGATGATTGTTTGCGAAGAAAACAGTAAAACAAGTATTGCAAGATTGTATTTCAGATGTAAAGAATAGGACCGGGGTCCACATTCACTAGAGGTGTCTCTCCCATAAGATAAAAGCATGTTGGGTGAACAAATTACAGTCGGGCAATTGACAAATAGAAAAGGGCATAACAATGCATATACATGATATGATAAATATAGTGAGATTTAATCGGGCATTATGACAAAGTACATAGACCGCCATCCAACATGCATCTATGCCTAAAAAGTCCACCTTCGGTTATCATCCGAACCCCTTCCAGTATTAAGTTGCAAGCAACAGACAATTGCATTAAGTATGGTGCGTAATGTAATCAACAACTACATCCTTAGACATAGCATCAATGTTTTATCCCTAGTGGCAACAGCACATCCACAACCTTAGAACTTCTCACTGTCCCAGATTTAATGGAGGCATGAACCCACTATCGACCATAAATACTCCCTCTTGGAGTTAAGAGCAAAAACTTGGGAGCCTCTACTAATAACGGAGAGCATGCAAGATCATAAACAACACATAGGTAATAGATTGATAATCACCATAACATAGTATTCTCTATCCATCGGATCCCGACAAACACAACATATAGTATTACAGATAGATGATCTTGATCATGTTAGGCAGCTCACAAGATCCAACAATGAAGCACATAAGGAGAAGACGACCATCTAGCTACTGCTATGGACCCATAGTCCAGGTGAACTACTCACTCATCACTCCGGAGGCGATCATGGCGATGAAGAGTCCTCCGGGAGATGATTCCCCTCTCCGGCAGGGTGCGGAGGCGATCTCCTGAATCCCCGAGATGGGATTGGCGGCGGCGTCTCGGTAAGGTTTTCCGTATCGTGGCTCTCGGTCGGGGGTTTCGCGACGGAGACTTTAAGTAGGCGGAAGGGCAACGGGGGGCCACACGAGGCCCCACACACCAGGGCCGCGCGCAAGGCTGGGCGCGCCTGTTGTGCGGCGCCTCGTGGCCCCACTTCCTTTCCCCTTCGCGCTTCGGAAGCTTCGTGCAAAATAGGGACTGGCGTTGATTTCGTCCAATTCCGAGAATATTTCCTTACTAGGATTTGAAACGAAAACAGCAACTGGCTCTTCGGCATCTTGTTAATAGGTTAGTGCCGGAAAATACATAAATACGACATATAATGTGTATAAAACATGTAGATATCATCAATAATGTAGCATGGAACATAAGAAATTATCGATACGTCGGAGACGTATCACCGCACTACATTCCTCCACCAACAACCTTCACGTGCTTCTTGGCTCCTACTGGTTCGATAACCTTGGTTTCTTTCTGAGGGAAAACTTGCTGCTGTGCGCATCATACCTTCCTCTTGGGGTTCCCAACGGACGTGTACATCTACGCGCATCAGTCTGCAATAAGTGATCTTGAGCCTTTCGTTCGACGACGAGATCTCCTTCCCGACGTCAATGGTGGTGTTGAAAGATTACAATTATCTAGGTATGGGTGTTCAGATTTTGCTTCGCCAGATCGATCTTGGATCTTTTCTCATGGTTGCCGCGAGGAGGATTATCCTCGCAGTTTTTATCCCGGTTGCTACGTCCTCGATAATGGTGATTCATACTCTCGGCTCTCCATCAACGTCGACAAGGCAGATCGGTTTTTATTCCTTGACATACTGGTGTTAGTACTCTTGCCGATGTTGATTGACTACTTTAATTGTTGCGTGCGTGCACGCAGCCTTGGCATTGCGGCTCAAATTAAAATTATGGGAGAACCTTCGTTGGTATTAACAGGTTTATGGTTTGTTATCTATCTTTGGCTGCCTTCAGAAAAGTACAAGATTATGCTTTGGAAGAAGAAAGAGTTTGAAGACCTCGAAGATTTGCTAGTATCTTTTAGACTTTATTTTGTAATCGCTGAAGATAGCTCGTGTATCTCTACCATGTACTATTTGTTATTATGAATATATGTGGTATTGATTGTCAAAAAAAAAGACTAGATAAATTGGGCTTCTGACAGGCTGAGCTTTGTCTTTATTGCTTCCGGACTTGTAGGGCACGTGCCTTTTTGCCCCAGCATAGTTCCGTGAATGTCTCGATGCCGACAACATCGTCCACACATGCTCCTCAAGACTTCCAGCTACTACACCTACTGCGAAGCAATCCATCCAGCACAAACCCGTCTTGCTGATAGAGAGTTTGAGAGGTGTAAACGGTTAGGATAATTTTTTACACCTAATCCGGTTCTGAATCCATTTTAATTGTATAGAAAAAATATCAACAATTGGAATAGTATATAGATATTGTTTGACTTTGGACAAAATGTATAAACTTGGTTCACTTTATATTATTTGACTTTGGACAAAATGTATACAATCTTATTTTCAGGAATAATGGAAGGAGTACTAGACATTTATGTAGATATTTCTTAGACATGAAAACTCTACAACACTCTACCTTAGTATAATAAAAGAAATAAGCAGACCACAATAGATTTGGACAGAGTAATCCATGGAGAAATGTCATTCTTCTTGTCCTCGTTTGCTTTGGTCAGATCTACATAAAATTTTCATTTAGCTAAAGAATTATTTTAATTGCGACAAAATAAAAATTAAAATAACAAAATATTCCTAGTGCACAAGTGTAATTCCATATATATGTTACAATTGTATAAGGAACATAATACTAGACAATTATATTGCTTTATTTTGAAAGAGATAAAATTGTATGTTGGTGGGTGTACCAAAGAATAACCACATATATCTAGTGAAAAAAAAGGAGAAATAGGGAGGTCAAAGAGTTTAGTATAAATATGTGGGGACCATTTATTCTTACTCGTCCCTAATAAACGACTTCAACATATCTAGCTGGCTTTGTGAGATGTTGCACATAATAGTTGATGAGGTTTTGTGTTACTGCATAAAAGAATCATTTTCCCCGATTAAACCTTTTTTAAGATATGGATGGCCATAACCAGAGTCGGGCCTGGCATACTGGCAGTACCAAAAATATGACGGATATGAACAGCATTTGTACGCCATAAATCAGTCAGACATCAATCTCTGATTGAGCCTCGGAACTCGTGAGAGCTAATCGAAAGGTATTAAATAAACTTCAAGACAATATAAGCTAGGCTCACTAATAGGAAAGTTAGTGAAATAAGAGGAAGAGGGTATTCATCCTCGTAACAGTTCTGAAAAGCTTTTTGTAACATTCAAGTTTGTGAAGGATCTGAGTGATTTCTTCGTCAATTATTTATAATTTTTTATAATTGACTTAAAACCTAAGGATGATGACTTCTTTTTTGCATGGATATTGAGTTGTAATCTCAAGTTTTTTACATCCTTATGTTAGATTGCCTACCACGAAGAGGTCACCGGGACACCAACCAAGCCAACTAGGAGGTCACCCTCCAAGAGTAACAAGCTCACGGTCTCTCACTCAAACTAATCGTGGTGGAGAGCTCAACACTATGCAATGATGCAAAGCAAGAACACTAGAGGTGTTCAAATCCTTCAAACCCACCAAAGCAACAGACGCTAGGATGAGATTAGAGAGGAAGAACAAAGAGAAAATCAACAAATGACTCCAAGATCTAGATCTAAAGAGTTCCTCTCACTTAGAGGAGAGATGGATTGGTGGGGATTGTAGATCTAAATCTCCTCTCTTAGATCCCTCAAGAATGAGCAAGAATCATGGAGGGAATCAAGAGATAGGGCAAGTTCTTCAAAGTCAACTATGGAGGAGAGAGAGTGGAAGAACTTATTTTGCCCAAGGTGGAAGAAGGCCTATTTATAGCCCAAGGCTGAAATCTAACCATTGGGGAAGGTTTAGCACAGCACAGTCGAGGAGGCCGGTCAACCGGGCCTGGGACCGGGCCATCCGGTCCAGGTGCCGGTCAGACCGGACCCGGCCGGTCCAAACCGGACCACATGCCGGACCAGCACCGAGCGAAGCTAGAAAACTTACTGGATAGAGCCCAGTTGGCACCAGTCCAGGGGCCGGTTTGAACCGGGACATCCGGTGGGACGACCAGTCACGCGAGGCAGAGCAAGAAAACATGTTATACAAAAACTGTGATAACTTTTGTGTCCGGACCCCGATTGACATGAAACCAATTTTGTTGGAAAGATAACAACGAATATGGAGACTCCTCACATGATATTTTTATATGTTTTTAGAGAGGGAGTCTCCCACCGTCAAGAAACGGTGAAGACGTCCAAACTCAAAAACGCAATAGAAGATGCATGCGGATTCCGTTTTTTGATGAACTTGGGCTAGTTGTAAAGCTAGCAACAAACTCAAGAACCTCTCACAGAGAAACACCAAGAAGTAATAGGGATATGCAAGTATGCAAAGGGTTGAGCTCCCTAAGACGATGTGATCAAGTTACCCAACCGAAAGCCCCTCTTGATAGTGCGGCTATCTATCCTATAATTCGGTCTCCCAACAACCACCTTGAGACCGGTAAAAGGAAAACCTAGCAAGGTCATACCTTTGCCTTGCGCATCCCGCTTGATCTTGATGATAACTATTCAAGCTCCATGATACGTCTCCAACGTATCCATAATTTCTGTCGTTCCATGCTTGTTTTATGACAATACTTACATGTTTTGCTTGCACTTTATGATGTTTTTATGCGTTTTCCGGAACTAACCTATTAACAAGATGCCACGGTGCCAGTTCTGTTTCTGCTGTTTTTGGTTCAGAAAGGCTGTTTGGGCAATATTCTCGGAATTGGACGAAATCAACGCCAAAGATCTTATTTTTCCGGAGGCTCAGAACACCGAAGGGGAGACGGAGAGGAGGCCAGGGCCCCAGGACCATAAGGCCGCGCGGGCAGGCGGCGCGCCGGCCTATGGGAGGCGCCCTGGTGCCCCTCGACGCCTCTTCGCCTATTTAACCCTTTCGACCTAAAAACACCGTACCACTTGACGAAACTCCAGAAAGACTCCAGGGCGCCGCCACCATCGCGAAACTCCAATTCGGGGACGAAGTCTCGTCCCGGCACCTGCGGGACGGGAAGTGCCCCGGAAGCCATCTCCATCAACGCCATCGCCTCCATCATGCTCCGTGAGTAGTTCCCCCATGGACTACGGGTTCTAGTAGCTAGTTGGTATTCTCTCCCCATGTACTTCAATACAATGATCTCATGAGCTGCCTTACATGATTGAGATTCATCTGATGTAATCGGTGTTGTGTTTGTTGGGATCCGATGGATGATACATTATGATTAGTCTATCTATAAAGTTTGTGAAGTTATTGTTGCTGCAATCTTGTTATGCTTAATGCTTGTCACTAGGGCCCGAGTGGCATGATCTTAGATTTGAGCTCTATAATTATTGCTTAGATTGTATCTACAAGTTGTATGCACATGTCACTGTCCGGAACCAAAGGCCCCGAAGTGACAATCGGGACAACCGGAGGGGATGGCGGTGATGTGAGGGACACATGTTTTCACGGAGTGTTAATGCTTTGCTCCGGTACTCTATTAAAAGGAGTACCTTAATATCCAGTAGTTTCCCTTGAGGCCCGGCTGCCACCGGCTGGTAGGACAATAGATGTTGTGCAAGTTTCTCATTGCGAGCACGTACGACTAAATATGGAAAACATGCCTACATGATTAATGAATTGATGTTCTTTCTTAATGCCTTATCAATCCTATCTATTGCCCGACTGTAATTTGTTCACCCAACACTTGTTATTGGAGAGTTACCACTAGTGTAGATAGCTGGGAACCCCGGTCCATCTTTCATCATCATATACTCGTTCTACATGTCAACTATTTTCTGGTACCATTGCTCTCATATTACTACTACTGCTGCTGTGTTCCTATTACTATTGCTCTCATATCACTGCTACTTTCACATCACCCCTGTTGCTAGTGCTTTTCCAGGTGCAGCTGAATTGACAACTCGGTTGTTAAGGCTTATAAGTATTCTTTACCTCCCTTGTGTCGAATCAATAAATTTGGGTTTTACTTCCCTCGAAGACTGTTGCGATCCCCTATACTTGTGGGTCATCAAGACTATTTTCTGGCGCCGTTGCCGGGAGGCATAGCTCTACTCATAAGTTCACCTGGGGAGTACACTCTACCTCTCTCTCTGCTTTTACTTTATTTTGTCTTGCTAGTTTACTTCTATCTAGTTTATTTGTGCTTAGTTTATTTCTATCTAGTATTATTTTGCGTAGTTTACTTTTGCTTAGTTTCTTTTTGTCTTGTTTTATTTTCCCTATATACCCTAAAATCCATAAAAATTTGAAAAATCTAAAAATTAAAAACTGCTGTTATGGGAGAACCAATAACCTACTTGGAGCTTATAGAATGTTATAATAATTATAGAGAATCAAGAACTGGTAAAATAATGAGTGCTATGATAGAAAAATTGAATACAATTGCTGAAATCTTGCTTAGACGCCATGATATAAACTGTTGCTCTCAACATGATACTAAACATCTTAAATTTCAATGTGGCTTTAGTGAGGAATTTTTAATTAAGAACTATAATCGGAATTGCTATATTCATTATGGGTTCGAAGAGGTAGAACAATTTGTCTTATTTATGGGAGCCTCGAGATAGAATCCTTCATGGTTGAGAATTATGAAACTTGTGCTATTTGTAAGGACCTTAAAGATTATGTCTCTACTATCCTTAATTCATGCATAGAATGCTACAGTAGGAACCCTTATATCCTTGATTATAAAGAGACGCATTAATGCACAAGAATGCACTCACAATTTGCAGGAACCGGTGGAAGAAGAAATTGATGAACCTGAATGCTCATTGGATGAAAAAGAAGAGGAGAGTGATGAACAGAAGGAGGAAGAATGGATTAGCTACCCATGTCAACCTTCTAATGAGAGTAACTCTTTATCTCTTACACTATTTGATTGTCCTCCATGCTTACCGGAAGAGGTTGAATGTTATGTTCTGTGGATTCTCTTGAAATAGTACCTATGAGTAATACTTGTGAGAATGATTATGCTACTGTTATATATGATAATCCATGCTACTTTGATAAATCTTATGATAATGCTTTGTTTGTGCCTGATGTCGAAATGCATGATACTAAAGAATTTTGCTTGGCAAATGTTTATGATAAAGCTCTAGATGATGGTCCTATGTTACTTGATAATATTAATTGTACTACTAATGAAAATGGGATTGGAGAGTTCTTGACTTATTCTATGAGTCCCATATCTATTGAGATTGATCACCTACCTTGTTATATTATTAATAAAAGTAAGTTTGAAAGTTTTAATTCCACTATTCTTGAACTTGATAAAAATTATGTGTTTGGAAATCATGAAAAGTATGCTGCATGCGATAGCTATATTGTTGAGGTTGTTCATGAAGCTACTGAAAATTATTATGAGAGAGGAAAATATGGTGGTAGAAATTTTCATGGTACTAATACACCTCTCTATATGCTGAAATTTTTTAAGTTATTCTTGTTTTATCATCTTATGCTTATCACTTTGTTCTTCATGAATTTATTTGTGTACAAGATTCCTTTGCATAGGAAGCATGTTAGACTTAAATGTGTTTTGGATTTGCCTCTTGATGCCCTCTTTTGCTTCGAATACTATTTCTTGCGAGTGCATCATTTAAAACTGCTGAGCCCATCTTAATGGCTATAAAGAAAAGAACTTCTTGGGAGATAACCCATGTGTTATTTTGCTACAGTACTTTGTTTTATATTTGTGTCTTGGAAGTTGTTTACTACTGTAGCAACCTCTCATTATCTTAGTTTTGTGTTTTGTTGTGCCAAGTGAAGCCTCTAATCGAAGGTTGATACTAGATTTGGATTCCTGCGCAGAAACAGATTTCTATCTGTCACGAATCTGGGCAAATTTCTCTGTAGGAAACTCAGAAAAATCTGCCAATTTACGTGCGTGATCCTCAGATATGTACGCAACTTTCATTAGTTTTGAGTTTTCTGATTTGAGCAACGGAAGTACCTCGTAAAAATTCGTGTTTACTGGCTGTTCTGTTTTGGCAGATTCTGTCTCTGTTTTTGCATTGTCTCTTGTGGACTTTATGTGAGGCTTTCTAGACGTGGAGAGCTGTAGCTAATGTTTTATTGAGTTCTTGCAATGTGTCACTACAGGACCAAGGTGGATTCAAATTTTTGAGTACTAACCCCTCTAATGAAGTTTATGAGAAGTTTGGTGTGAAGGAAGTTTTCAAGGGTCAAGAGAGGAGGATGATATATGATCAAGAAGAGTGAAAAGTCTAAGCTTGGAGATGCCCCGTGGTTCATCCCTGCATATTTTAAGGAGACTCAAGCGTCTAAGCTTGGGGATGCCCAAGGCATCCCCTTCTTCATCAACTTATCAGGTTTCTTCTATTGAAACTACATTTTTTCGGTCACATCTTATGTGCTTTACTTGGAGCGTCTGTGTGCTTTTATTTTTGTTTTGTTTGAATAAAGTTGGATCCTAGCAATCCTTGTTTGGGAGAGAGACACGCTCCGCTTTTTCATATGAACACTTGTTCTTCGTTTTACTTTTAATGTTCAATGAATAAAAGTTGGAAGCTACAATATTTATCTTTATTTGGTTGGGAAAAGAAAATGCCTCATATGTCTTGGATAATTTGATACTTGGCAATTGTTTTGAGCTCTCAAGTAGATCATAAGTTTTTGCATGTAGTTTAAACCTATTAGTGGAGAACTACCGTAAGCTTGTTAAAATTGGTTTGCATAATTGATCTCTCTTAAGGTCTAGATATTTTCTGGTAAAAGTGTTTGAGCAACAAGGAAGACAGTGTAGAGTATTATAATGCTTGCGATATGTTCTTATGTAAGTTTTGTTGTACCGGTTCATACTTGTGTTTGCTTCAAACAACCTTGCTAGCCTAAACCTTGTACTGAGAGGGAATACTTCTCGTGCATCCAAAAACCTTGAGCCCAAACCTATGCCATTTGTGTCCACCATACCTACCTACTATGTGGTATTTCCTGCCATTCCAAAGTAAATTGCTTGAGTGCTACCTTTAAATAATTCAAAATGATTCTCAATTTGTGTTAATGTTTCATAGCTCATGAGGAAGTATGTGGCGTTTAGCTTTCAACCTTGTCATTTACTTTTGACGGACTCTCATATGGACTAGTGGCACATCCGCTTATCCAATAATTTTGCAAAAAGAGCTGGCAATGGGATTCCCAGTCCCGAATTAATTAATTTAAATAGACACTCCTCCATGGTTTGTGATTGTTGGACGGCACCCGAAGGATTCGGTTAGCCATGGCTTGTGTAAGCAAAGGTTGGGGGAGTGTCATCATCATAATAAAACTTAAATAAAAAGGCACTCCTTCATGGTATGAGATTGTTGGCAGGGCCCGAGGATTCGGTTAGCCATGGTTTGTGAAAGAAAGGTTGGAAGGAGTGCCACCCAAAAATAAATAAAATGGGAGCCGCTCTTGGGAGTCCGGTTGATGAGGTAGTTAGTGTGCCCACTACCATTCGTTGACAACAACAAACACCTCTCAAAACTTTTACTTTTATGCTCTCTTTATGTTTTCAAAACCAAAGCTCTAGCACAAATATAGCAATCGATGCTTCCCTCGTAGAAGGGCCATTCTTTTACTTCATATTGAGTCAGTTTACCTACTTCTTTCCATCTTAGAAGCAAACACTTGTGTTAACTGTGCATTGATTCTTATATACTTGCGTATTTGCATTCATCATATTACTTTATGTTGACAATTATCCATGAGATATGCATGTTGAAAGTTGAAAGCAACCGCTGAAACTTATATCTTCCTTTGTGTTGCTTCGATGCCTTTACTTTGAACTTATTGCTTTATGAGTTAACTCTTGTGCAAAGCTTTTGATGCTTGTCTTGAAAGTACTCTCCATGAAAAGTTTTGCTATATGTTATCTACTTGTTAGCAACTATAGATCATTGCCTTGAGTCACTTCATTCATTTCATATGCTTTGTAATAGTATGATCAAGGTTATGTAAGTAGCATGTCACTTCAGAAATTATCTTTGTTATCGTTTTACCTGCTCGGGACGAGCTAAGCTTGGGGATGCTGATACGTCTCCAACGTATCCATAATTTCTGTCGTTCCATGCTTGTTTTATGACAATACTTACATGTTTTGCTTGCACTTTATGATGTTTTTATGCGTTTTCCGGAACTAACCTATTAACAAGATGCCACGGTGCGTTCTTTTCTTTGTTTTGGTTCAGAAAGGGTGTTCGGGCAATATTCTCGAATTGGACGAAATCAACGCCAAAGATCTTATTTTTCCCGGGAGGCTCCAGAACACCGAAGGGGAGACGGAGAGGAGGCCCGGGGCCCGGACCATAAGGCCGCGCGGGCAGGCCTGGCGCGCCGGCCTATGAGGAGCGCCCTGGTGCCCCTCGACCGCCTCTTCGCCTATTTAACCCCTTTCGACCTAAAAACACCGTACCACTTGACGAAACTCGAGAAAGACTCCAGGGCGCCGCCACCATCGCGAAACTCAATTCGGGGACGGAAGTCTCGTCCCGGCACCTCCGGACGGGGAAGTGCCGGAAGCCATCTCCATCAACGCCATCGCCTCCATCATGCTCCGTGAGTAGTTCCCCCATGGACTACGGGTTCTAGCTGTAGCTAGTTGGTATTCTCTCCCCCATGTACTTCAATACAATGATCTCATGAGCTGCCTTACATGATTGAGATTCATCTGATGTAATCGGTGTTGTGTTTGTTGGGATCCGATGGATGATACATTATGATTAGTCTATCTATAAAGTTTGTGAAGTTATTGTTGCTGCAATCTTGTTATGCTTAATGCTTGTCACTAGGGCCGAGTGGCATGATCTTAGATTTGAGCTCTATAATTATTGCTTAGATTGTATCTACAAGTTGTATGCACATGTCACTGTCCGGAACCAAAGGCCCCGAAGTGACAATCGGGACAACCGGAGGGGATGGCGGTGATGTGAGGGACACATGTTTTCACGGAGTGTTAATGCTGCTCTATTAAAAGGAGTACCTTAATATCCGGTAGTTTCCCTTGAGGCTGCACACCTGGTAGGACAATAGATGTTGTGCAAGTTTCTCATTGCGAGCACGTACGACTAAATATGGAAAACATGCCTACATGATTAATGAATTGATGTTCTTTCTTAATGCCTTATCAATCCTATCAATTGCCCGACTGTAATTTGTTCACCCAACACTTGTTATTGGAGAGTTACCACTAGTGTAGATAGCTGGGAACCCCGGTCCATCTTTCATCATCATATACTCGTTCTACATGTCAACTATTTTCTGGTACCATTGCTCTCATATTACTACTCCTGCTGCTGTGTTACTGTTACTATTGCTCTCATATCACTGCTACTTTCACATCACCCTTGCTAGTGCTTTTCAGTGCTGAATTGACAACTCAGTTGTTAAGGCTTATAAGTATTCTTTACCTCCCCTTGTGTCGAATCAATAAATTTGGGTTTTACTTCCCTCGAAGACTGTTGCGATCCCCTATACTTGTGGGTCATCACTCCACTCAAGCCGGAATGCCTCATTTCATCATTGTTGCTTTGTGAAGACTCACAAATGCTCCCCCATACACCATGATGGGAAAGCTCCATTGATGCACATCTTCACATATCCATTATCACCAAATGGACGGCAAGCTTCAAGCATATGATCCTCTTGAGATGCTCAACTTGAACTTGCCCAACTCAACCTTGATCATATCACATATATATCTTCAAATCTATGATCTTGATGCCAATACACAAAGTATATATTTATCTTCATGGCATCCATACTTGAATCCAACACATGGACTACAAGTAGTACCTATGGAATATTCCTTCATATAAACTCAATGAAAATATTAGTCCATAGGGGTTGTCATTAATTACCAAAACCACACATAGGGGCAATATACCCTTACACAGTGAACTACCATGCATGTATGAGTTCAATATGTTCAGTTGTAGATTTGAACACACTTTTCTGTGTCAAAAAGAAAGTTGTAGATTTAAAACTAATGCTATCATAAGCAGAAGTTGACACAAGGACACGACACATAGCCGAAATTGATGAGGTGACCATATATTCTTCTCCATGACCATTTCATATGATTAAATTATGACCCTTATGACCAAAAATGGTTGTAGAAAAATTAGAGTTTTGACCCTCAAAAATGACCATTTTATGCTAAATGGTTATACCGTTATGACTAATTTACCCATGGTCACTGTAATGAGGTCACTATTTAACACATTTTTAATGAGATATTGTGAAAATACACGTTGTGGTGTATCCATTGGCATTGATTTGGCATTGCAAATATTAATAGGTTTTAGATAAACTTGGTTAAGACAGGAAAAATGTATACGTCTAATTTTCAGGAATAATGGAAGGAGTACTTGACCTTTTCAAAGATATTTCTAAGACTTGAAAACTCTATAGCATTCTACCAAGATATTTTAATACTTTCTCTGATCCAAATTAATTGACTCAACTTTATCTAGATCTGTTTTAGCTCTATAGTACATGCATATCTAGACAAAGGTGAGTTAATTAATTTGAATCAGAGGGAGTGTAATAAAATAAATATGCATACCAGAATAGATAACTATGGCCGAGTAATCTGTGGAAAGATGTCATTATTCATGTCCTCGTTTTTGGTCAGATTTAGAAGAAATTTTCATTCAACTAAAGAAAAAAAGTTAATTGTGAGAAAATAAAATTTTCAAATATAACAAAATCTTCGTAGTGCACAAGTGTATATATGTTACGATTGTATAACGAATATAATAGTAGACAATATACGTGGTTATTTATACTTCTTTTTTTTGAAATGTGGTTATTTATACTTCTTAATTTTGAAAGAGATAAAATTGTATGTTAGTGGGTGTACCAACGGAAAAAGACATATATCTAGTGAAAAAATGAGAACTAATTAGGTCAAAGAGTTCAATATAAATATGTGGGAACCATTTATTCTTGCTCGTCTCTACAAAACGATTTGAAAAAATCTAGTAGCCTTTGGGAGATCGTACACGTAAACATCGATGAGTTTTTGGATTAGCGCATAAAGAATCCAATTTTCAGAGTTAAATATCTTTGGAGATAACGGTTGGCACGAATAGAGTCAGACATATCATATCTAAAATACCAAGAGAATGCTGGATATATACACCATCTATATGCCCCAAATCAAGCAAACATCAATCTCCGATTAATCATCAGGACTCGTGACATCACGTAGTTGTTAATGATCTTGAAGACATCGTAATCTCAATACTATTTATTAGCGAAGTGAGAGAAAAAAGGTGCGGAGGGTGTTAATCCTTATAACCCTGGTGGAAAATCTTTTTATAATATTCAAGTATGTGAAGTTACAATTTGGGTGATTTTTTTCCCAATTATTTATGTTTTTTTATAATAATTGACTTAAAACCTAAGGATGGTGAATTTTATGCATGATTGTTGACTAATGATTAGTGTAGGAGATACAATGTAATCTCAAGTTTTTACGGCCTTATGTCACGTTGCATATATCAATGTCTTGCGCAGCAAATTTTTCATCGGAGTGTGTTGCAGGAAAACCTCTAATACAGTAACCGAAAACAGCCGATCAAGCAGGCGACGACCGTCTACTTAGCCCAGCCCAGCCCAGCCGTCTGGACGTCTGTGTCTTGAGAGGGGCATCCATCATGTATTCATGTATCTGATATCTGAAGTTGACGACTTGACGTTCTAGCTTTTTTTTTTTTGACAGAGACGTTCTAGCTAATAGAGAGAAGAAGAGTTCGACCTAACAAAGTACCCGTGACAAATTTGAACGTTCCCACAATCCCACCGGTATTTGCAAAATTCTGAAACGCGTTGCCTGTGTACATGGGCCAGCAGGTGCAATCAGTCGGGCTCAGTCAGAACATCGCCCTACCCAATTACACGCAGGCCTGCACATCGCTCCAATGAGGCGAGAGCCCGATGACGCTAAGTTACGTCCCGACCCGACCAACGGCGGCCGTAATAAATAGGAAAGCCCAAACCCGAAGCAACTCCCATCCTTGCCGAGACGAGTCAGACAGACAGAGCCCTCCCCGTCGTCGTCCTCCTGTCAGCGAAGCAGGGGAGGAGAGGAGGCCGGAGCAGAGCAGAGAAGGTCGGGCGGGCGGAGCGAGATGGAGGCACCGCGCTCGCAGCAGCTGCTGCTGCTCCTGCTCCTCGTCTCGCTTCTCGCCGCCTCGGCGCCCCGCGGCGCGGACGCGTGGGGCAAGGAGGGCCACATCATGACCTGCAAGATCGCCGAGGTACGCTGCTCTGCTCACTCCCTCACTGACATAATTCAGCTAGGTAGAGCTTCCTCCAGGCTCGCGCCATCGTGAGGAAGTCAGTAAGGAAGGAATGCGTTAGTCCTGGCGCTGAATTGGCTGCGCGTTGCGCGCGTTGCAGAGGTACCTGTCGGAGGAGGCGAAGGCGGCGGTGCAGGAGCTGCTGCCGGCGTCGGCGGGCGGGGAGCTGTCGACCATGTGCCCGTGGGCGGACACCATGCGCTTCCGCTACCACTGGGCCAGCCCGCTCCACTACGCCAACACGCCCAACGTCTGCAACTTCAACAACTCCCGTCAGTTCCCCCTCCTCCCTCTGCATCTCTCCAACTTCAGTTATGGTTGTCTTCCGTAGAGAAGCTCAAGTCTAATTACGCGCCATTAATATCACAAGTCAAACAAAAGCACCATCAAAATGCTCTTGAATTTTGACTCGGCGCAAATACGGGCTGCCTCTTACAAAAACATACTTTCAGTCATATCTAAATATGATGTTCTCTGTTCCTATTACCGAGAGATAGTGAAACCAGCCCATATTTGGCCGTATGGACAAAAAAAAATTGAAACTCCAAATGGAGTTCAAGCTAGCTAAAGAGAGCCCAGTTATCAAAAACTTAGAACTTTGTTTTGGAGTTTCAGTAAATATGAAAAAATAATATGATGTACATATAAATGTCTAATATGCACATCTAAATTTTCATAGAAACATATTTTCAAATGTGAGAACCAAGCCGACTTTTTATTTGCATATTTAGAGCCACATGTTTGTGTAGCCCCATGAAAACAAACAGAAAACGAGTGAGCACTTTCTTTGCACGCAATTGTTGAGTTACTATTCTTACAAAGTTTTACAGGTTTGCATAAATAGTTCTTGCTTACCATTTTTTATTTTATTTAACTTGGGCTGGCTCCAAAAGGCCATACTCAAATAACAAAGTGCTACAAAGTGGAATGCGATCCCACTTGTCACTCTCACAAGAACACACATTTTTTCCCCTTTCATCTGTAGAACTGTCTCTGTGATGGAGTTCTTTTTCCCTACGAAACGCTCTGCATATGATGGATATCCCTCCCCGGCAAAAGAATCTACGATTTGAACCAAGTATAATTTACTGTGATCTAGTATCAGTAGACGTTGCTTGTCAGAGAGGACTTAGAGTTAGAGGTTGAGTAACGCTAAACTCTACGATTTGCTGCATATTTAGAGCCATATGTTTGTGATTTTTGTGTAACCTAAAATGCTATGTGGATTTTTTTTACAGGATTGCATAAATAGTTCTTGGGTATCTGTAAAAACAGCTTTTTCTGAAACTTTTGAATGCCATTTTTTTATTTCCTAACACTGAGAACTGTGGAGCACTGGAGCTTGGGCAGGCTCCAAAAGGCCACACTCCAAAAAAAAAAGGTGCTACAAAGTGGAATGCGAGACCACTTGTCACCCTCACAAGAACGCACATTTTCCCCTTCCATCTGTAGCAATCAGGAGCTGTAGCAGTCAGGAGGAGTTAGTTTCGCATACAAAACTATGTCTCTGATGGAGTTCTTTTTCCCTAAGTAAACGCTCTGCCACCTATGATGGATCTCTCTCCCCCGTCAGAGAGAACTTAAGGTTGAGTAAAGCTAAACAACTCTCCGACTCATCTCTGAGTCTGGTCGCTTGCTTCACGCATTGCCCACGCCGTGATGCCATCCATCGCCACTCATTGAGCCCAACTCACTCTGACTATGCATGCACGTTTTTTTTTCATCCAATCGCTTTCATCCTAAAGAGTTTGAAGATTTTCACTAACTAATATGCAAAAATATCTCTGAATTACACGGTTTGTGTAAAAAAAATTGAAGCTTACGGTTTGTGTAAATTGCACCAGGGAAGTGAGCTAGATCTATAGCAAGTTATATGTTGCACTTGTTATCCTGTCCACACGTTCTTGTTGGGTCAGCCAAGTGTGTATGTGACCACTGGCGATCACATGCAAGTGTCCACTTGTCCTGTTAGAGCTCAGTTATGGATTATGTTATCCATGTTCTCCCAACGGATTGATAACTTGTGTCGGTCTTCATGCATCGCCGGCATCACATGATCCGATCCAATTTACCCACGTTCTTCTCTTCAGCCAACGACTTTTAAACGATCTGAATATCAGAGGGGATCGATACAATTGCTCTCATAAATATCAGACAGGATAGTGTATTCAGCATCGACTGTTATAATTTATAATCTCCTAGTGTGACATCGAGCATGAGCTCACAGCTACGTGTTACATTTAGGGGACTGCCACAACTCCAAGGGCGTGCAGGGAATGTGCGTTGTTGGAGCCATCAACAACTACACGGAGCAGCTCTACACCTACGGAGACTCGCCAAAGAGTTCATGTAAGTAGATGCCATGACCCTCATCCAGTTAACAGGCAAGGAGATCTGAACATTCATCCCGTCTGCGCAACCCAGATAACCTGACGGAGAGCCTCATGTTCCTGGCACACTTCGTCGGCGACGTGCACCAGCCGCTGCACGTCAGCTTCGAGGAAGACGAAGGCGGGAACAGCATCCAGGTGCACTGGTACCGGAGGAAGGCCAACCTGCACCATGTCTGTCCTGTTCTCTGTTCTTCTACACCTCCCATCAGACATTCTCTATCTGAATTAAATCTTTCTTATTTGGAAAGGGGAAAGGATTTTGGTCTGAACTGCATTTTTGTGATGTTATATGTTTTGCTAGGTGTGGGATGTCAGCATCATCGACTCGGTGATGAAGGACTTCTACAACAAGGACATGGACACCATGGTGGATGCCCTCGAGACGAACCTGACGCTGAGTGCACCAGTAAACCATCATGCTACTTTTTCTTTTTCTCTTATTATTATCCAGTTCTAAGTACAATGCTATTGCCATTCCTGTTTCTAATGCTGTGAGTTGTAGAATGGATGGTCTGACGATATCAGCGACTGGGAGAACTGCACAAACATGAACTCAACCTGCGCAAATGAGTAGGATTCATATCCCAGCACTTAGGTTTAGTTCATGTCTTCTGCAACTAACTTGATCGACATTTGACGTGGTATAATTAAATCTGTGGTGCAGCTATGCAATTGAGAGCATAGATTTGTCGTGCAACTATGCATATAAGGATGTGACGCAAAACATTACTCTAGGAGGTAATTAAGTGTCTATGTTCACAGTAGCTATTACTATGAAAACTACAGTACAATATGCATTTAGCCTAGAATCTCGTACTAATGGTCAGCAATTATGGGCTCTGGAATGCAGATGATTATTACTTCACCAGGTACCCAGTTGTGGAGAGGAGATTAGCACAGGGCGGGGTCAGATTGGCGATGATACTCAACAGTATATTTGACAAGAAAGTAGATACTATGCCATTATATGTACAGTAAGGCTATAATTACCACACACAAAAGGCTGAAATGTATTATAGCAGCCACTGCTAGTATGTTGTTTGATCAAATGTCACCTCAATAAGTTTGCACATTCTGTAATAGAAACCACATTATCTTAGCATAGCATTCAGACATGCAATTGTTGTGAAGTTGTAATATAACACGTCTATTAGCTTGTACAATATACCAAACCAGATGTGTATTTCAAAGCAATGCTTATTTTGCCTTATCTTCTTCATTTATTTATATATTTGAGAGGAAATGTTTGCTGGGGATCATTAATGAATTGACTGTACATATCTTTGTAATAGACAGTACAACAGTATGATCAGCTGTTCTAGCCTACTAGGAATCCCTGAGGATAAGTAAATTTAGTTGCTCAAGCCACTCCAACAAAATGGCTGATACTAATCAATCTGGAACAAATGGTGCATCAAATCAATTTATTCATACCTTACTGAATCATACACAATATATCCACCATCTAAACAACGGGACCCTACACACAACTGTCAATCGTCAATGCGAGCGACCCACCGAACCCGCCAGTACCTTAGTCAGGGCGTGAGCCGCGATGCCGACGGGGCAAAAGAGCAGGCACAGTGAGATGGAATGTCTGGTCTCGATGTTGTTCTTGATGCCATCATGGTACACCTGCCTGCATCAGCACTCAAAAACAAGGACGTCAATACTTATCCGCGAGCCGTATGTCTGTTTTGCAAGTAGGGGTAACCTGGCGGCGAAGAGGTCGACGGCTAGGAGGTGGATCCAGGCGGAGGCGACGGTCATCTCGCTCGCAAACATCCTCACAATTCCCGGTAACTGCATTGCAAGATCGAGGAACCAAACACATGTTACGTTTTGCTAGGCGCGAGAACACATTCAGACAATGCAGTGTTGCTGAATTTAGTACTATTGCTGTAAAGACTAGAGTGTAGTGGTGACAGTGGGTGGCTGACCTCTGGGAGCCAGTACTTGCTGGCGAACATGGCGCGGATGGTGTCGGGTGTCCAGGAGAGGTAGAGCAGGTAGGCGTAGAGGAGGCCGAGAGCCACGTAGGGGGCGGTGCTCTCCACGGTTCGCTTGGTCTGCGGCGGCAACGAGGAGAAGAAGACATGAGTGTCCGATGATGCTCCAGCCACCGTGTGTGTACGTGTGTAGATAAGTCAGGGAAGAAGAAGGGGCGTGCTTACGATGTCGGCGTTGGGGGCGGCGATCATGAGCGTGTAGAAAGGCAGGACGGCAACCGTGCCCACGGTGAATGCTGTGCTGGCGATCTGGGGCGTCGTCAACCCTGTTCGGAAGCAAGAAAATCAGTCAATGGCACTGCCAAGTCGTCGTGACTAGTGAGCACCTCGACCAGCTAGTAGAATTGCGAGTTCTTTGGTGAACAACAGAAAGAGGGAGTGCTTACATGCGCGAGGCCGGAGCAGAGGCGCCCTGGCCCGCGCGCCGGCGGCGCCGCGGCGAGGGGCCACGGCGAGGTCCGGCCGGAGAGGGCTCCAAGAGCAGGCGGCTCCATGGCCGGCGGTAAGGGCAGCCGTGCGCGTGCCTGCCGGTGCCGGCGTCCGCCTCAGCGCCAGCAGCAGAGGGAGACCAGCGACCTGCAGCAAGCAAGCAAGAAAATCAGAAGGATTCAAGTGGAAAAGACACAGCCATGGCAGCTAAGCTAAGCTTACCCGGGAGGTGGTGGAGATGGCCAGGGCAGAGTGGCAGGAGGAGGAGGAGGCCGCCATTTCTTCCTGGGAGGCGACGAGGAGCACCTGGAGCAGCCGTGTACGGGGAAGAAGGGGAGAGGGTGAGCTGCCATTTCCCCCACCTCCTCTATGTACTTGTGGCGAGCAGGCAGGGCGCCGAGCTGTGAGTTGATTGAGTGACCACTCCACTGCCTTACCATCTTGGGCAAGGGTCGGTGGCGGGTCCCGCCGGAGTGGGAGGAGGCACGGTCGGCCGGGGCGGTTGCCACCACCGTCCAGCTCCCAGACCAATCACGTCCAGGTTCAGTCCATTTGCAAATTGCAACTTGCACCACCTCACTTACCGGGTAGCCATGTGCTCATATGACGAGCCTTGACTCGGACTGCTGGCATGATCTCCTCCCAGCTCCGATCCGTCACCGTCGGCGGCCGCCGGCACGCCGCTCCGCGTCAACACGTGGCTGATAGTTCCGGCGATATATCATCAGTCACCCGCACGGCTCTGCAATCCATAAGTAACCTCAACAAGACAACAGAACTGAACAACAAAGCCTCCGGTTCATATTAATTGACTCTAATATGGATGTATCTAGACACATTTTAGTTCTAGATACATCCATATTGAAGTCAATTAATATGAATCGGAGGGAGTACAACATTTAACATCGATCATCACACATCGCAACAGGATACCAGCAATATAACCACACCAGCAACACAGACATAGTTTCAACAAATCTGGATTTTAAAAAGCAAAACTGTCTCAACAGATCCATCACAAGGTGCTAATCAGTCCTCGGGCCCAGCCGTTTGGCCAAACCATCTCTCCTCGATCCTCTCCCTTCTCACGGATCAGTCTACCGATAATTAACAATTAACTTAAAAACTCTGCGATTGTTCGCTGCCATCTCCCTCCCAAGAAGACAAGTCTCCTTGGGATGAAGATGCTAAAAGAACGGGTAACAACAACTCCGACTAGTATATATTTTGTCTAGAACCTATCCAACCCCTTATTATTTCCCTCCCCTTTTCACTGCCTGTATAAATAGAGAAGGACGGTATGTTCAGAACGACCCCATGTACTCCGACGCCATCGCCTGGAGCTTCTCAGACAACACAGACAGGTGCTCTGGGACCGTCGCCAGGTGCTCCGGGACCATCGCCAGGTGCTCCGGAACCCTCGCCAGGTGCTCTTGCACCATCGCCAGGTCAGCAGGGAGGTCCAGGTTGGGGGAGAGCGCGAAGCCCGCGGCGGCGGCGAGGGCGATGACCAGCAGGCTGCCCTTGAGGCAGGTGGCGCCACGGGACAGCCTCCCGATGATCACCTTGCAGTACTTGTCTGCTTCCTTGATGGAAGCCTTCTTCCCAGAGTCTTCTGCTTCTTCCAGAGCCACCTCATTCTGCAATACCAACAACCAATAGGCAGATTAGAGCATGCAGATATATAATGGTAGTTCAAGTCAATGTTATCCCTGATCAATGAATAACTTGGCTTAAGTGTCAATAACACTATCTCTGATCAATATTTAACTTGGGTTAAAAGTTGTGATAACAGTATATCTGATGAATAACTAACTTGGCTTAATAGTTGCCACTAAAACTAAAACCTATTCAATATAAGTAAATTGGCTTATGAGTGAGTGTGAATAACACTATCTCTGATCAATAAGTAACTCGGCTTAAAAGTGTCAACAATACAATATCTAATCAAAAAGTAACTTAGCCTAAGAGTGTCAATAACATCGACTAATAGATATGTAAAGGTCATTTCCACATCACGGAAGACCAAACTACTTTGTATAGAACAACTCACTATGACTAGAACTTTGCTGTGCCAATTTCAGGAAGCATCTTAACAGTTAAAAACTATGAGACAGCAAAACAATTTGTACACATAGCTCACCTTGGCCTTTATGCTCTTCAGAGTTGTTTTGAGAGCTTCAGAATTGAGCTTGGGAGCAAGCGTCTTCCAGTCAGCCGCTATTTTGCTCAGGACAACAACACTGGCTCCAATGTTTTCTGGGTGAAATTTGTCCTGAAAACAGAAATTATACATCAGTCGCGACCAACTTGTGTAAAACGGTTATACAAAGGCAAACAAGCAAAATATTACTTACCCACTGCTTGTAGCACTCTGGACTCTGAGTCAGGCACCAAATAAAAATATCAGCAGCCTCCCTGGAGAGCTCTGCATTTTCTGAAACATAATACAACAGTAAGGTAACGGGAATTTGCAAAACATAATTAATTGGCTCTGCATTGCAAATCAAGCTACTGATTAAAAATAACTCACTTTCTTGCATTGCTTTCACGGCCAAGGGCAAAAGCTGCTGCGCCGCTTGCCTCACAGTCTTAGAGCCGGGAGGACCAGCAAGAGCTAGTTCCTTTATTATTGGGTAGGCCGCTTCAAACCTCTCTGTAGCCTAAAGAGATCAATGCACCAGTTAGAACATTGCCTCGAATTAAACATGCTGTAGAAGGATGTGAGAATTAACATACCTTCACACGTGCATTAGGCACGGGAAATGCTCCTCTCATGAAGAGATCAAATGTTCCAGCGGGAACCAGGCGCTCCCCCCTTCTAACTGCGCCGTTCAATAAGATACCCCGAGCTTTGGAAGCATTGGGAGTAGTCAAAAACCTGCACATGAAAATCCCATTAAACGCTTCTGAAATGTAACAACTAAGATATAATCAGAAGATGTTATACAGCAGAAAACATAGCAACAGTGTGTTATACATATTTGCAGCAAGTTATACCTTTCCAGCAATTGCAAAACAAGATCTCTTGACTGAGGATTCCCACTTTTTGCACATAATGCGGGAAATAGGGAATGAGACCAGTAAAACATTCCTGAGACTAGGTCACCTTGAGATGCCTATGATAAACATGAAAATGAATATGTATAAGGAAATAGGAAATATACAGATTAGGTCGTCAAAAGTAATCAGCGAGCAAAAAGGTTACAAGAAAAAAGTTAATACCTGATTAATAACCCAGGCAATGATGGGAAGCTTTTCCTGTCCAAGATATTTACTGTTCCCCACTATTTTGGGGAAGAGGTTTACTAGTACATCTGGCTTCCTTCTTAAAGTCAAGGCAAGCACAACAAATATTGCAACCTGACAAGATGAATGTTCAGTTAAAAATTCAATTAAAACCATCAACGCGAACAAATAATCACAAGCTCAATAATTGAAAATGTTACTACATCTATTCTAAGATTACTTCTGGTTGGTAAACAGAAGTTCCTTAAAGAACACTTCAGCAGTGCTGGATATCCAGAAACTAAAGTAATAAAAACAATACACTAACTGTATTTATATAAAGTTTTGTGGTCTTTCCACTTTCCAGAAAGCACAAAAGTTGTGTGTCTGTTGCATTGATGAAATAGACTTGCGTAAAGATGAATGAAATTACTTATGTGAAAAAGGAGCGCCAAAAGGACTACAGATCTACAACACTGCCTATTTCTGTTCCACTACAGAAACATACATATCAACAGAAAGAATGTAATTTGCATTAGATGAAGCTAATATACCTATTCGTCAATGTAGGATGCCAGCAAATGAAATATACAATTTCCAAAACCTATCTATCAATTGGAAAATGGTTATTTAAAATCAAGTGCTTCTATATGCATCAAGCAACCTCAGTGTGGCACGTTGGTTGCTAGACTCAGTTGACACAGGTTCAGTATTACAACATCATTTGCAATTACAAATTTAGAATATTATTATTTGTATTCCCAATAATCATGAATCAACGATACTTTATATGATTAACTCATGATATAATAAAGTCATAATGGGATGAAAGCTACCTGGGCTTTTGGAGTTTGCTGAACAACCTTCTTCGAGCCCTTAACTCCCAAAGGTTGACCTGATAATTCAGACATGATGCTATCTATACACCACACAACAAATTCTCCCAAGGCATCAGAAGATCTCTGATTGATCCAATCATTGGCAGTCTTGCAAACTGGCTCAGGAACATGGTTCAAGGGTACCTGTTAGATACATCCAGTTAGGCCCATCACAAAAAAGACCAAGAAGTGTAAAGCAACGCCATCCTCAATCATAAATGCACTTTTATAAGGTGAAATTCAATCATAATGATGAAGTTGAAAAGGCAATATGGACAACCATCAATATACTAAACAGTATACTCATCTCTACAATCCATCTTACAGTTTAACTCCCCAATCCTGGTTCAGAAATTAATAAAAGGAAACCACCCTATGATAAATAATACTTGACAGCCAAAAAAGGTAGCACAACCGCTTAGTAAAACACTAATGACAGTGCTTGAATTAGTACCATTGTTGGGCTTTTAAGAAAATACCATAACCGCTACCGCAAACCACCACTACCAACAACACATTAATTAGTATCGACATTGGTGCAAAGTTTTGATAATAATGGAAACGAAAGTAGTGTAACCGTTTCACTGACCACTGCACATGACGCTTCAATCAAACAAGTGTAGCATAATAATATTTAACAGTTAACAAAAATAGCACAACAGTTACTCCAGTACTCGACTACTACAGAGGATGCACAGATTAGTGTCAACATTGCCGTTAAACCTTTATTAATCTGACGCATAGTGTACAACACATCATTGACGTGATGTAAAACCCTACCCCCTAACTTCTAAGACGACACCATATATTCATATTACTTATCTGACGGTCTTAAAGATCTTTCCTCAATAGATTTTCAGGAATTCAGATGATTAATAATACTTGACAGACAATGAAGGTTGCATAACTGTTTCCTAAACCACTAAAGACAGTGCTTGAAGTAGTATTAGTGTTGACGTAATAATACTGAACAGCTTAGAAAACTACCATAACCTCTACGAAAAAACCACTGCCGACAAAGCATTAATTAGTATCAACTTTGGCGCGAAATCTAAAAAATTGTGGACAAGAAGTAGCCTAACCGTTTTGCGGACCACTACAGATGATGCTTTGATTAAAACCAGTGTGCCATAATAATACTGAACAGCCAACTAAAAATGCACAACCGCTACTCTTACTTACTACTGCAGAGGATGGATGGATTAGTGGCAACATTGGTGCAAAACCTAAAATATTCTGACATATAGTGTACTAGTCACCATTGACATGATATAGAACCCTGCCTCTAACTTCTAAGATAACACCATAGTCACTTAACAACCTGGTGCCTTTAATGAACTTTACTCAACAGATTTCCAGGTATTCAGAAGATTAATAATACTTGACAGACAACCAAGCTACCATAACAGTTTCTTGAAACACTAAAGACAGTACTGAACAGTTCAGAAAGCTACCATACGCGCTCGTGAAACCAGTATGGCGTAATAATACTAAACAGTGTAAAAAAAATACCATAACCATTATTCTAACCACTACAGAGGATGCATGGATTAGTATCAACATTGGCGCGAAATCTTAAAAAACTACATAACCATCCTATTAAGTGCAATTCTATTTCACATGTAATTCAAATGCACAGTTCAGAAAACTACCATAAGCACTACATGAAAGACCACTACTGGCAACACATTAATTAGTATATCAACATTGGCGCGAAGCCTTAATAATAATAGACAGAGAAGAAGCCTAACCGTTTCACAGACCACTGCAAATGATGAAACTAGTGTGGCATCACAATACTAAACAGTGTAACAAAAGTACCATAAGAGTTGCTCAAACCACTACAGACAATTCATGCATTATTATCAACATTGGTGCGAAACCTTTACATTGCATAACCATCCTACTAAGCACAATTCTACTTCGCGTGTAACTGAAATGCAAATCATAAAATTGGATAACCATGCTATACCAAGCACGATTGTATTTCATATGTAATTCAAATGAAACACTTAAAAGAATAAAGAATTAAAGAGGGTGTAGCAAACCAATAGCTCACCTCCACCATCTTGGTCATTGGTGATTCCTTGAACATCTTTGCCCACGGGAACTGGGCTGCGCTCACGTTTGCAAATGCTCGGCCGAAGTAGTCAGCAAACCGCATGAGCTGGATACCCTCCTGGTTCTCATACGAGGCCTGCAAAACAGAGGGAAAAATCAGAATCTAACACAAAAGAAAACAAAAGAGCTGCCAACTTTTTACAGCATACAGTCCTCGCAGCACAGTACCAATGAACCTTTCCTGAGATCCCATCTTACATCATGCGATCCCAACTTTTTAGAAAGCCTAATATATCCATACTATAAATACCAGAATTATCCGTCTACGCAATCCGGAACTCCATAAAACCGAACGTTCTACGGGAATTAGGACAGAGCCCGCGAGATCCAGCACTAAACCTTGGCCAGATCCGACCGTGAGGAAGGAGACAAAACCATGATCCAGACCGGGCCTCGCGAGATCTGGCCTCTAGACAACGCATTTCAATCACGGGCGGGGAGAAGGTGGGGGCTAGTACTTACCGAGACTTCGATGAGGTGCGCGGCGAGGTTCTCGGCGTCGATGAGCGCGGCGGCGTCGGCGATGCTGACCTTGGGCTTCTTCACCTTGGGTTTCTTGGGCTTCTTGACCTCCTCGGGCTGAGGCTTGGCCGCCTCGTCGGAGTCGGAGCCGTACTCGTCATCGTCGGAGCGCGCGCCCCACGCGGCGATCGAGCCGTCGGCCTCGTCCGCGGCGTCCCGGGCGGCCCGGATCGCGCGATGCCGCTCCTGGGAGCGCTTGTCGACGCCCTCAAACACGTTGGACTTGGCCAGATCGGGTGCGGCGTGGGCCGGAGCGGCGGATGGGGCCGCGTGCTTGCGGGGTTTCCTGGGGAGGACCTTCTGCCAGCCGTGGGATGGGTCGGTGGGGGCGGCGGAGGAGGAGGCGAAGGCGTCCATGGATGCGGAGGAGGAGCCGGCGGCGAAGGCGACGTCGTCCATTGCCATGGCGGAGAGGTGGGCAAGTCGTTCTGCTACGAGAGTTGTGTTTGGTTGTTTGAGACAGAGGCGAGCGTTGAGGAGGAAAACCGAGGAAGGGACGGAGGATTTTATTCTGAGCCGGGGCAGAGGCGTGGTGCGATTTCTGGAAATCTTTGGTGAGCGTGCGTGCCTGCGGCGCGTGACGTGCACCGTCGCCTCTGTCAGACGCTGCTAGGCTATCTGATCGTGTATTTGGACGTGATCTTGGAGATAGGTTTTTACATTGATTGTGAGCATTTTATTGTTTTTGGAGCCTTTCTATTGCCTTTTATTTGTATTATTAATTTCATGATCGTTTGGATATGCAGCCTCTTATTTTGGGCCATTAAGTTTATGATCTTGTATGGATATGCTGACATGAATGTGTGAGTGCGTCACCAGGTTGTTTCGAGATGTGTGCAGGCTGGCGGGGATTGGATTCAGCATAGAATAGTTGGTAGGGTCACTCTTGTGAGTAAAGGACCTTAAGAGGAAAACTTTTTGTTTACCACCTTTTGGTTTTGCTTGGTGCCTAGTAGGATTTTTGTGTGGCAATCCGAAGCCTGGTTTAAAACCCGAAAAAATTGAACATGGGCAATGGACTCACTCGGGTCATCGATGTGCCGGTGTGTAGGGAGCAAGAGGGTGGCAAGAAAGGAGGAGTGGGCCTCTTGTTTTCAACAGGATGATTGGTAGGTCATGTTTAACTATGCCGCGGGAAACATAGCATCTTTGAAACGTGGTTCATATTTTCTCGTGCCTACGTGAACAACGTGAGGTATTATCGATTTTGATGAGTAGAGCAAGTGATGTGGAAAGTCGACCTTTAATATTCAATCTGAAACTTATCTTCGCTTTCCGTTATACTTCCTTCCAACTGCGTTGCATACTTTATGATGCTTTGGATATGCATACGTTGTAGAGTCGTGAGCATTAAGTTTGCTACTAGTGGATCCAAAAAAAGGTACTAACGGGTTTTAACCTCTCTAAGCACAATGGCATGAGCGTTGAGTTTGTTATGGATGAATCTGACATAAGATAGTAACCGGTCTAGGTGACGTGAGCGTTACGTTTCTTGCAGGTGAATTCGGCAGGAAAATAGTTATTTACTCATTAACTAAAAAGTCTTCGGTGAAAGATCTTTGGGTGTTTGTGAATCATATGGCTATGAACTATTCAATTAATTGATATGCACATGGATAGTTAGGTTTTGTGTTGGGTGAAACCGACAAAAGTAAAGTAATTCACTGCACTTGCCTTGATAGGGGCATCGTTATTCTTCACGAGGGCAATTCGTAATTACTCATTAACTCAAACAACTTTAGCAAGAAGTTGATGGGTGCACCAAAAGCTGGTGCTTGTAAGATATCCATAATTTAGATGATTTGTGATGCACCAGACATACATATATCGCAAGCATTAAGGTTTTTATGGATGAAACCGATAAAAATAATTGCTTGTTTCGCTTCTTAAGCATGCGGAATAGTTATTATTCACGAGAGAAACTAGTTATTACTCATCAACTAAACCAACTTTAGTGAGAAGTCAATGGGTACAGATGACCTATTTGTAGTTAGAGACTTTATGATGCCTTGGATCTGCATAAGTCGCAAACTTGTCAGCGTTAAGTTTGATATGGGAGAAACCGACAAAATTAGTAATTTTGTTACCTTGTCGAGCACGGGGGCATTGCTATTTTGTAAAATTCTCAATTAGTTTAAGAACTTTATGAGTTATTACTCATTAACTAAAAATGCTCTCGTGATAGATCGTTTAATGCCCATGAAATCCTATTTTGTAAAATTCTCAATTAGTTTAAGAACTTTATGATGATTTGTATATGCTTGTGGCACAAACTTGTGAGTGTTAAGCTATATATAGTTGAAACTATAAAAAGTTAATTTTCTTCACTTTCCCGAGCACATGTGGCATCGGTGTTCTTAAGCATAACTAGCTACCATCAATTATTTAAAACGGTTCATGTGAAAAGTCATTGGGTCCGCGAGCAAGATCGGATATGGATAAAGTGGCAGGACGAAGCACTCTACATAAGATGGTTTGCACAATATGTTTAAGTATGTGCATAGATTATCGTGTCTTTCAAACCTAGATTTTGTTTGCCATGTGTGGATGCGCGAGTGTTAGAAACTATCAGTTTAAGGAAATGGTGTGAGTGAAGTGGAAGTGGACCTTTTAGTTAAATCTTATAATTATAATTTTCTTTTCATTATACAACCTTTCAGTTAATTTACTGACTATATGATGCATTGCATGTGCATATGTCACACATTCCTGAGCGTTAAGATTAACATGAAAGTTACCGAAAAAATAGCAACTAGTTCCACTTTACTAAGCACACGGTACATCCTTATTATTCATGAGGAAAACTAGTTATTACACATAAATATATAGGGATTGTGATGAGAAATTTTAGGATGCGATGAACCCAATGCTTGTAAAGTATTCTGTGGCATCAATGACTTTATGATGCTTTTTAAGCGTTTATTTGAACTAGTGAGAGTTAAGTTTGTTATGAGTGAATGTGAACAAAAAATAGTAGTACTAACTAGTTTCATTTTTAACATAGTGGCATCATTATTATTCACAAGGCAAACTTGCTATTATCATTATTTATATATTCACCCTCGTGACAAAGTTGTTGGATGCCAGTGAACTCGACGCTTGACCAACTCGTTTGATTGTGATACATAGAATTTATCGTTGAGATGATGTCTTTCATCATGTTATATAGTAGTAATGCATACGAGGATTATCTAGGTGGGAACTAAAACACAATTTACTCTCTCTAAGGATCTTATAGATGTTATATGCTTCAACGGATACTATAGAAGACTGTTGCGTGCAGTTACACACGTCCGTTGGGAACCCCAAGAGGAAGGTGTGATGCGTATAGAAGCAAGTTTTCCCTCAGTATGAAAGCAAGGTTATCGAATCAGTAGGAGTCAAGGAGCACGTGAAGGTTGTTGGTGAAGGAGTGTAGTGCGGCGCAACACCAGAGATTCCGGCGCCAACGTGGAACCTGCACAACACAATCAAAGTACTTTGCCCCAACGTAACAGTGAGGTTGTCAATCTCACCGGCTTGCTGAAAACAAAGGATTAACCGTATAGTGTGGAAAATAATGTTTGTTTGCGAAGAACAGTAGAGAACAAGTATTGCAGTAGATTGTATTTCAGATGTAAAAGAATGGACCGGGGTCCACAGTTCACTAGTGGTGTCTCTCCGATAAGATAACTAGCATGTTGGGTGAACAAATTACAGTTGGGAAATTGACAAATAGAGATGCACATACATATATCATGATGACTACTATGAGATTTAATCAGGCATTACGACAAAGTACATAGACCGCTATCCGGCATGCATCTATGCCTAAATAGTCCACCTTCGGGTTAGCATCGCACCCCCCCGCATACCACTGCATGTTGTAGTATGCCAGTCGTTGATATAACATTCACGAAGTACCATTCCGCAAATATTACATCCCTCAGAGTAGTACAACAGAACATAGCAGGTCCATAACTCATTCATACATTATTACAAACCAAATGTACATGTCATCTTGGAGCTCCTCCTGGGTCCAAAGAGGTTTACTCCTGGGTTCGAGGTGAACCCATCTTAACTTACAATATAGGAGTTTCACTAGACTTAACATTTATTCTCTCGAGCAGCTAAGTATTAAGAGTTCGCGCTGCTCGGCTTCTACTACTAATACTGGGTTCTTCTAGGCTTGTTCTCCTCAGGAAGCCTCCCAGGTTCGTAGACTATAAGATAGTCTCGCCTTCAATACCTCCAGAAGTCTGGTTCTTCATAGCCGAGGTCGGCTCCTTCGGTTGTTGTTGTCCTCCTCCAGATGATTCGACGGTCTAGCGGGGATTTAAGAGTGGTATGAGTACGAGCGTACTCAACAAGTTCATATTAGGAAAGAGGTGTTTAATGCTCTAACTACGGTACCAGACCAGATACCATGCAGGTTTTTATAACCATTTCTTCAAAAGGTTGTTTTTATTCGGAACTATGTCCGTCAGCCTTCACCGGTTTACTAGAACTTCATGGAGTTCCTTTCGGCAGCGTTCGCAGTTCCAAATCCCGGAACAAGGAGTGATCGGTCACGATTCGTTACACTCAGAGGTGTGTTTCTTTACCCATAAGAGATCTTAACCTTGGTGCCAACCGGGCAGCTTTCCCGTCCACACTTCCTTTGGTGTGAGGCCCGGTATAAGGTCCTAGTCAATCATGTTCCTCCGCTACCTCGAACACCCACCCTTTGTTGCATACCCCGACCCGGGTCCTCGTCGGTCCCATTATTCCCACTCACGGGTGGACCCCGACCACGACGACGGTTGGGATCGAACCAAACTCCTTCGCCGGTAGCGCAACCCATCATAGACCGCAATACCGTGGGGACTTAGGACTCCCCTCACCATCTTGCTCCTGCGGGCGACAAGTGTACTACGGACTATGGGTAGGACTCCCCAGCCTCACCAGCTTGCCCCCTCGGATCACAAGTGTACTACGGTAAAGCGCATCCGTTGATGAACGAGAGGTGGAAACACTTTTGACTACTCCGTCCCATTCCAGATCTTATGGTGAACACGGTTTATACGGCACAAGAATCACTGGACGACATTTGTTGTTTAATCCTAGATGGATATAAACCCTTGCAATGGAACCTCCACCATATCAACACAATCCATGGTTCCATTGCCCACCACATAGTCATATTCATAGTTATGAAAATAGTGGTTTTGTCTTTTTATGCAATAGTGATAAACATAGTACTTTGCAAGTAATTTGGTAAAAATACTCAAATGACATGAGCAAGCGATGAACTTGCCTCACTGCAAAGTGTTGCAGGATGGTGTGGACTGACCTCCTCTTGTTCAAAATAGCATCATTGTCCGATAAGGGCAATGGTTAAAAAGCAATTATGCATGATCCAGTTTTAGGGTTTGTTCCCCCCTTTCCCGGTGTTTATTATTTTTAGGTAGAAGGTTTATACTAAGAATAATTTGGGGATACTTGTTTAGGGAAAAATACAACCTTGAAATGTTGTCAAGGTGTTTTTAAAGTCCAAATTTATTAATGGACTTAATTTTTATTATAGAAAATATTATGTGTGATTTAAATGATTATTTAAATCATCATATTAAGACTTATTCTTGTTTATCTTCAAAAATTCTCTTTCATATTTTATTTAGATAGGGAATTTTATGCTGATCAATTATCATATTTTTAATTATTTTTTTAGAGCTAGGAAACATTTATTGTGTATTTTCAAAGTTTCTGCATTTATAAAAGATTGTGAAATGGCAAAAATGCCCCTGGGCCCACCTATCGGTGTAACCCAGTGGGGTTAGGTCGACCGACCCACCTGGTCCGGCTCGACCAGCCTCATTCCTCTCTCTCTCTCTCTCTCTCTCTCGCGCGTGTTCGAACCCTAACCCTAATCCCTCTTTGGCGATTCGCGTCGCCACCGCCGTCGCCGCTCGATTCCGGCGAGCTCCGCCGGAACTGGCCCCCTCCATGATGCGCAATCGACGCGCCTCACGACGGCGGTCCTCTTCATCCGCGTCGATCTGGAGCGGTGCTGCTCCAGCTCGTCTTCGACCTCCCTTGCGGCGGCTAGGGTTACGGAATCGTGGTGATCCCGCTGCTCACTGGGCTCCAGGCGCGGTGGCGCCGCCGTGGGCCTCGCCACGGTGGTGTGGGGCGTTACGGTGCTTGTCGGCGCATGGCCTGGCCTGGCCAGGTGCTACCGAGCACTCGGCGCGTGCCGCCGTGGCCGCCATGGCCGCATCTGCTCGTCTGCTTGCCCCGGGTATGTGCGCCACCTCCTGCTCTCTCTCCTTTGCCTGTTCTACTCCTTCCCTTCCTCTTCTCCGTCTAGCTCGATCTCGGCTTGCCGTGCCTCATAGAGGTGCGGCCATGCCGTGATGCTGCTGCTGTTCTGCTAGTGTTGTTTTGCTGCTGCTACCCTACTTGGGTTGCTGTACTAGCCGTTGTGCTAGCCCTACTGCTTGTGATGTGTTGTTGTGCTGCTGTTCTTGCTCAGTTGCTTGCTGATGCGACTTATGAATTATTGCTCCTGAGCATGATGTGGTGCTCTGTGTAATCTAGTGATTCCTGCTGATTCTCTGTATAAAATTCCTTTCCTGTATGTGTCATAGATTGCTCTTGGCTTGATCATCCTGTGATGATCTTTGCCTTTGGCAAGTGCCAGTGCTCCAGATGTGTTATTATATGTGCTCTAATCCCTGGACCTGCTTAATTGAGCCTAACTGTTGCATTAACAACTCCATCCCTTGATGAAGTGCTTCTGGATACAATTGTGCTGCCTGATGCCCTTATCTGTGATGCAATTGTGCAGTTATATGATTAATTTAATTATCTGTTCATGTGTTATTGCTTAGAATGAGTTCTAGCATGCAATAGCATGCTCTAACAAGCTTTAATGATCATGTGAGCATCAATAGTTGATCATTGGATTGGTTACCTGTTGCCTGTGTCTTGCTGTTACTTCTCTCTGTGTATAAGTGTGGCACAGATCAGTGCTGGTGCTTGCTCAAGCATCAGTTGATGCCTGTCATGATCCATTTGATCATTTGCAAGACCCTGGTGCATCAATTGCTTGTCTGTTTCATTTATCTGTTTATCCTTGCTTGATTATATAGATAAATGATGTGAACTGTGATTCAGTGATGATCATTTCAATGAATTTATTAGGGCTATTTGGATGCCAACCACTGGTTGGGTACCATAGCCCACTACTGAACCTATCTGGTGATGATGTGGTGGTTCTAAGTGTTGGCTTGTGGGTTGAGGTAGCCCTGGCAGCACTGTGATGCTGCCAAGGGTAGCTCCCCCCCTCTGTGGCTTGTTGTGGCTTGGTGGATAAATCTCTGGGCAAACCATGTTGGATTTCCAGTGCTCTTTGCTGTTGACAAACTAGAATAGGCACAAGTGCCTATCTATCTGATGGTTAGCAAACCATGTAGTGCTAGGTGAGTTGGGTAGGCTAGCTGTGAATCTTTCCCCTGTTGGATGCTTTGGTTTACCTCAGTGTTAATACAGTGGGTTTGACCATTTCTTCCCTGGGATGATTTCTTCTGGCTTAAATCCCCTTTTGCCAGCATCAAATGGTTTGATCACCAAATGATGATTCACACAGGGTAACCATACCCTCTGCCTTGTGTATGTGTTATGCACATGCTTATTTATGAGTAAAACAGAGTTTTACTCAGGTTGATCTTGTTTATACCTCACTCCAGCTCCTAGATGATTTGTTGGTGTAGAGGTTTTGCTTCTGTGTGGTTCTTGTGGTTGATTTACTTGCCCTGCTCCTCCTGGTGAGCTTGATGCCTCTTGGTTATGTGTTGTGGTGGTGGAAATGTGTTGAACAGCAGTGACTGTTCAAGCTGTTCTTGTGTTCTTGGCTGTCCTTGTGACTTACTCTGTGAAGCTGCTGTCGATCAAATGATCTAGGGTTCACGGTGGCAAGTTTTATATGTTTCTGGCTTGCTCTTGTTGGTCGACAGCACTACCTACAGCTTGTGGTGACTCACTCTGGCTTTGTGTGTTGTTACACATGCACACAACCTTGTGTGCTGCCTGGTTGTATGTGTGTGCAAGTCCAGCTTGGGACTTGTGCTGTGGAGAGATCATCTCGGCAGCTTGATCTTATCCCCTTCATTTCAATTGTTTGTTAACCTGCCAAGTGGCTTTGCCACTTGGCTTAATGATCTGGTTGTTGTGTATGTGTGCAGGTATCAAGTGCTGATCAGGATGAACTCAAGATCATCAGGATCAAAGAATTCATGAAGATCAATGTAGTTTAGGTCATTTAGAGATCTTGTAATTTTCCTTTTTCTTTTTCTATTTATTCAATTCTTGTAATATGTTGTAATTCCATAATTCAAATCTGAATATTGTAAAGACAATGTATTATGTGTGTGTTGATCAATAAAGCTCAAAGTTTTCTCTAATGAGCTTTACTTTAATTGCTTATATTGTTTATAATTTATATTTTACTTAATGAATTTCCTCACAATTCATTATTTAGGTAATTATTTAATATTTGAATTTGAAATTCAAATTCATCATTGGTTTGATTTCAACCATGTCACTTGATTTAGAATTCAATCATGCAAACTCTCCCCTCTCATCTCAAAATCCTAACTAATGAAGTGAGATACAAGTTTGTCGCACTCTCGAAACCCTAACCCTGTAAGGTGTCGAGAGAGAAGCTTGTCCCCCTCGATGCAGTTTTTGTTTAAAAGCGCGAAATTTGAATTTACTATGCAGTGCACATCCCTTTCTAAAATCTACCCCTCGATCGTCTCTAAACCTGGGACATTACACACCCCCTCCAGTAGTAAGTTGCAAACAACTGACAATTGCATTAAGTATGGTGCGTAATGTAATCAACACAAATATCCTTAGACAAAGCATTGATGTTTTATCCCTAGTGGCAACAGCACATCCACAACCTTAGAACTTTCTCACTGTCCCAGATTCAATGGAGGCATGAACCCACTATCGAGCATAAATACTCCCTCTTGGAGTTACAAGTATCAACTTGGCGAGAGCCTCAACGGAGAGCATGCAAGAACATAAACAACACATATATGATAGATTGATAATCAACTTGACATAGTATTCAATATTCATCGGATCCCAACAAACACAACATGTAGCATTACAAATAGACGATCTTGATCATGATAGGCAGCTCACAAGATCTAACATGATAGCACAATGAGGAGAAGGCAACCATCTAGCTAGCTATGGACCCATAGTCCAAGGATGAACTACTCACGCATCAATCCGGAGGCGGGCATGATGATGTAGAGCCCTCCGGTGATGATTCCCCTCTCGGCGGTGTGGGAGGCGATCTCTGAATCCCGAGATGGGATTGACGGCGGCGTCAGTGGGTTTACGTATCGTGGCTCTCGGTAATAGGGTTTTCGCGACGGACGCTTTAAGTAGGCGAAAGGCAGCCTCGGAGGGGCCGGGGGTGGCCCCCATGGCGGCGCGCCCGAGGGCCAGCCCGCGCCGCCTTGTGGGGTGGGGCCCCCTCTTGTCCTCTCTGGCTCTCTGGAAGCTTCGAAATATAAGACCAGGCGTTGATTTCGTCCAAAAAAAGAATATTTTCTTTGTAGGATTTCTGAAACCAAAAATAGCAGAAAACAACAACTGACTCTTCGGCATCTTGTCAATAGATTAGTGCCGGAAAATACATAATAATGATGTAAAGTATGTATAAAACATGTGAGTATTGTCATAAAAGTAGCATGGAACATAAGAAATTATAGATACGTTTGAGACGTATCAAAGACTCTCTTCTCCTTTGATTTATATGATAGGGAAATAGTATATATGAATGGAAAATGTGTAGGATTGAGATGTCATGTCTATGGGAAGAAAATTTCTCTTTGAGTGTGGTGATAGAATTTTCCATGAGGTCTAATTTACTATGAAATTTACAATATCATATTCCTATGGAGTTACTTCGTCCTATAGGATATAGTCCTATGAATCAAACGACTTCTGCATGGAATTTTTTGTTGGATTTCAATTCTTCACGAATCCTTTGGAAACATATGAATAAACGGAGCCTTAAGTTTTGAACTATGGTGGCAAGTCTGATTTCAAGCCCTAAATTATGAAAGCATCAATATCAAGACATGATTTTAAAACCTATTTAACGTCAACCTTACCCTTTAATTTGATAATGGCTTTATGTTTATTTATTTATTTTTGTTTTTTCAAGAGTAAAACATAGTATGATTTTATAATGTGCATAATTTCATAAAAATATGATTATTTGGGTTGGCTGTAGAAATACATGATACAAATAGATACCTATTATGTTTTTCCCCGAACATAGATTATCATATTGTTGGATAAACTTGTATTGGTTGTACTTCCACGATGTCCCTCACATCTTCATGATTATTCTCAACATTTTATCCAAGACTTCAACTATGTAAAACCACCATAAATATGCAGGTACAGTTTTGGACGCTGGTTTCATGTTTTGATGTTCTACAAAATGTGCAATAAATTTATGAGCACGAAGAAAGTATAAAAATTAAGGGAAAACCCCGATGTGATCGCATATGTTATACAACAAAAGGCACAAAAATGAACTAATTTCCCATGGCATGCTATACACCAAAAGGAGCATCATGCTATCAGTTCATAGTGTTTTCTATATGATGATTTTATATAATTGTGTTTGAAAGTTTGAGATGCCAGACCACTTTCAGAACCGATTTACACTTCATTTTAAGTGTCTTTACAAATTGAGGTATTTTCATTTAGGCTATTCATATTTTATGTTTCATGTCAAGTTTGCGGTTATAAGAAGTATTTTCTCAAAATGTTACTCTTATTTTGAAGAAAAATAGTATTTAATTTTGCTACTTTCACTAATCAAGTACAACATACAAATTGGGAGAAAATGATCATACTGAGAGAACAGTTTGCCAAATGTATGGGTATTTTCATATGAAAACGCTTTATCAAGTTACAAACGAAATCTCTTCACTAGGTCCACCCCCAACATCATTATAGTCGATATTTATTTCCCATTTAAAACAAATAGTGAAAATCCGAACATCCACAAAATATGGTACACAAATATTGAATCAAATCACCTATATAGCCTTTTGGATTTTCATTTTTGTTTAATTACCACTTCACATTTCAAATATATTGCATCCACTAGACCCACTCCTAGCATAATTATTGTTGATTTTTTTCCTCATGAAATATAGAGCGTAAATCAGAAAATGTCTGCAAAATTATGGTTCATATAAATGTTGAATCAAAGGACGTAGTCTTTTGAATATAAATTTGATCACTTTCACCGCTATAAATTTAAAATGTTTGTCCTC
The DNA here is from genome assembly GCA_030979885.1 of Lolium multiflorum. Lineage (NCBI taxonomy): Eukaryota > Viridiplantae > Streptophyta > Magnoliopsida > Poales > Poaceae > Lolium > Lolium multiflorum. The sequence continues at coordinate 26,830,661 of CM061749.1, read as the reverse complement.
ACTAAATACTCTAATAGCATCATTATAGCTGAAAATTACTTTTCTCACAAAACATATCGCAAAAGTATGGCACGCACGAATGGTCAAAGGGCACATATGTTCTTCTGGATTTTCTTAGAATTTTTGTTGTTGCTTCACATTTGTCAAAAGGTTGCCTTATGATTAGTCATTATATGTGATACTAGTTGGAAACTCAAAATGGAGGACGAGTCCCATTTAGCTCTTTATTTTGATTTTTTAAAATCATATTTCAAAGTCTATTTAAAAAAAAATTGTACATGTAGTAGTCATGCGTGCCAAATTTCAATGCAAGATACCATACATGGTCGAAAACCTATAGAATAGGTTTCAGATATTTTTGAAACTTATTATTTTCGGTTCTTTCAAACTAAAAGGTTCCATGGAGTTTGGGAACCATTTGTCCACACCCTTATACAAAGTATATTTATACTAATTTAAACGTTGAATCAAAGCACCCCCATATCACATCAGATATGTTTCTCATCAATAGACACAGGTGGTAGTTGATGGAAACGAGTCAGATGTCAAGTGCATGTGACCACTCTGACTTGTGAGCGAGGATCCTTAGAGCAATTCCAATAGTGTAGTCAGCTGCTGGCTATAAGCCAAGTGCCATGTCATTAGTAGCCAATTTAGAGCCAACATATACAATATTGAGCTATAAAAGTGTAATATTTTATCAATGTTTGGTCCACCTTTCACTCTCACAAAGTGCATAGGAGCACGTGCTAGAGCTGGCTCTTGCATGAGCCCACTCTCCTTCTCTCTCTCTCTCTCCTCCTCTCTCTCCTCCAACTAAGCAACAATATACTATTTTAATCTTTATAGTCAGCTGACTAGGACTTATTGTACTTGCTCTTATGTGTCACACACACAGTGAGATGCGTTTGTGGGGCCGCCACATCCCTCTCTGGATTTATTCCTCGTGTAGTCCGCTGCGCCAGCGACCGATACAAGTTAATGATCATGCTAATCTGCCTCCGAGCAATATCTAAACAAGATCTCACAAATTTCGTAAAAAAAGGCATATAATTTATTTAAAAGATAAACTGCGTAAAATAAAATTTGATCAGGAACTAGATCAATATAAAACTATTATACTACCATATATATGCAATTGGGAGGATTTTCTACCGGGGATAGCTTAAGTTGTTAGCCGTCTATTAACACTTCCCAGACAGCTCAAAAAAAGGCATGTTTTTAACTATACTGGCTAAAAATGGCACATCTTTTCCTGCATCTGGATAAGAAACAAGCACTCTTTCCACTATTACTGCATAAAAATAACACATAGGTCCAACACATAGATTTTAAAAAATCTTTCTAACTGTACACGATAAAATAACACACCGTGGCCCCATTCGGAAAAAAGGCATCTTTTCATCGTCTCGGAAAAATAGACAATCCCTTGAGACAACAAGTTAAGCACCGCTAAATCAACCTACGGTAGAAAATGTTCTAAAAGATGATCCAATAGTCAGATGGGTGCGCAGCTATCCCATGGTAGCTGGCTAGTTTGATTGGGCAAGGTAAATGTTGATAGTTTTTTCTTAAAATTTGATCAAAATTTATATCCTTGACTTTTGCAAAAAAAAAAAAAAACGCAACTGAGTAGTACAGAGTAATAACCTGCCTCCAAAACTCCAATCAAGAGAGTATGATCCAAATAAGATATCGATACATATGCCAACAAGATATCTCGGATTAAAACAGGAGCAATTACCCACTCGTCACAAGGCTTTCATTTAGAATCTTCTCAAACTTATTTCGCTCCTTTCATTATCCTGTCAGTTTGTGATGGCTACCAAAGCAGGAATTAACTGATTGATGACAGGATTGACAGCACAGCGGCGGGTGCAAAATTTGGACTGGATTAATTTCACTCCAATTTTTTTTTATCTTTGGCAGTTTCTGATGGCGTGATAGGAGTGATTGATTGTGGAGGTTAATTGCGCTCCTTTTATAGGTCGGACAGGATAGACATGATGCCATCATTAGCAGATAGAGAGGTGACGTCATCGGCGTGTCAGCATTGGCTCCACACGCACCACGTCGCTCAAGCTCACCTGACCTACCCCTCGCTGCCACGCCACGCAAACCACGTGTGCGGCAAGCTTGGATGGTCCACGTCGTTTGAAGGGTCCGACCAGCGAACTTTTGACGAAAAGGACCACTTCTTCCACTGAAATGTTAAAAAGGACCACATTCCAAAATAATTGTCAAAAAGACCACTTCGTCCCTATGAAGCACGGATACTTGGATACGTATCCGATACTCGATACGGGGATATCGTGATACGGCAATTTTTCAAAAACACAGATACGGGGATACGTTCATATATATATATGTAAATATTTAAAAACATAAATAAATTAAATATTCCTCACAGGATTAACATGGATGTGGATGTTTTCCTCCACATCCAACAAAGATATTTTAATAGTTAAAGAAGTAAAATTCATCTCTAGAAATCACATGAATCAATAGCTAGTAGTTGGGATGCATTTACTGTAGTTGTTACCGTTGCACATGCTCTAGCTCGAGCTCCCAACTGAAGATCTATTTGATGGGATGTACTAGCACTAGTCATTGCTTATCTGAACGGAGAAGGAATGAATTCAGGGATCAAAATCAATCGTTCGATGGGGATGGGGTGGAGTGGAAGGGTCAGCGGTAGAAGATGAGTGGACGGTGGGTTGGCTTATGTACCCCTCGAGTATCGCTCAAGTATCCTTTGGGTATCCCTCATGTGTCCGTAATTTTCTTATTTTTCTTTAATTCAAAAATTAGCAGATATGTAGGGGATACGTATCGGGAAGTATCCGGGCAGTATCCTGTATCCGAGCAGTATCCGATACCGGTACGGCAGAAAAGCAAAGTATCCGCGCTTCATAGCTTCGTCCATGGCGGCAGGCCGGCCAGCCGACGCGTGGTACTTGCCGCCGACGGGGGTGGCGGCAGGGCCTGCCGCCGTCGAGCGTGGCGGCACGTTTGCCAGACATCCTCTCGTCTTCGTCGTAGTAGTTGCATGTTTGTAGCCGCTAGCCATGGCGAGCCGCCGGCAGTGTGACCTGTGACGTCTTCGAGCAGCCCGATGTCCTCGTCCAGCATCAGTCCCTCCTGTTCGTAGTATTACTTTGTTCTATCACTTTTGGTCGCTGGCCATGGCGATTGAACCGCGGCGAAGCGACTCAGGTCGGGATTAGTGAACCTGCCAATAGGTTTGAGGCCCCGCACGTTTGTGCAATATAAGATCGTGTTTTGATGGCGGGTTCAAGACTTTCCTGATCGTGTACGAAGCGGATGAACGAAAATCTTCTGCGAACGTATCACCAACGGATTCTACCATGACGACGAAAATTGGGGACACGCTCGGTGTGGCCGTGTGGGGCCACGTGCCTGTGTTGGTTGCCCACCGGCCGGTTTTCCTCCTTCCGTTTTTTATGCGGGACGAACGAATCACCTCGGCTGCTCGGTGCGGGATCGTGCGTGTGGGTCAGTTGGCTACCGGTTTTCTTCGCTCGGGATCCCTTCTGGTTTTTTTGCCTGGTTCTTTTGACGTACGAAGACCTCTTTTTTTTTTAGAAGCAGTGATCAAAACAAATACATCGTGTACTGCTTTTTATGAGCCTTGGCGCATGGCACCTTATCCTGTGAGCGTCTACAGAAACTGCGTTGAATAACTAATCGGCGGGTCTTGAGATTGCGAAGTCCTTGGCCCTCGCTGTCGACGGGAACGTCGCCTCCACTGAAGAATATTCCACCTTGACTCTTTTCACCTACCGACACCACCAATCGGAAACTTCACGTAGCGACGCATGGAACGAAAGACGCACGCGTACGAGCGACGGATCCGAATTTAATAGTAAAGAAAAGATATAGAGATTATGCAACACACCTCTCTTATGCTCCACAAGAATGAAACTTCATCAATCTTGTATTAAGAATTAACAGAGCATAGCAATAAGTATTTTAACATGAAGTTTGAATATCAAATATGCTACCTTGAACATACAAGATCACCATTACTGTCACATGATGAACATAGCACATGCATTCACTTTATCCCTAGTGAGGTAGAAAAAGAAATGTAAAAAACCATAATAGCTCTTGAATATATTGTCACTATCCAATCACTAAAATACTGCTACTCCATCTAACACACACATCACCCACACACGCTCTTGCATGGATGTTGGATCAGAGCATGAACTTAAGAACTGGGTACATAATATGCATCTATCAACACATCTCACAAATATAATACGATCATATCTCATATAATAATATCATAGAACAAGGATCCACCACATAGGTATTACAAATATGACCATAATCATGATAGACAACTCATATGGCTCTAAGTACTATGAAGAACATGAGAGAAATGGATCAAGCTACTGCCACAAACCCGTAGTCCAGAGGTGTACTACTCCCTCTTGGTCATGGTGGTGATGATGAAGACGTTGGAGAAGGTGAAAATCCCTCCGGCGGTGATCCCGGCGGAGTTCCCCCCTCCAATCTTCTCTACAGCAGCCTTCGTTTTGGTGTTTCTGTCTTTTTGCGGTGCTCTCCTCCCAAGAACTCAGGGGCAATATATATAGTTGTTTTTAGGGCAAAATACATCAGTGGGCGAAAGAATCAGAGGAATTGGACGATCGAGGTGCGAATGGAGGTGGGTGGCACGACCACACTTCTAGGCCGCGCCACCTGGCCTCGTTCGCTCCTCGTGCCTCTCCAGGTGTGCTCCAAAAGTTCATTATGTTCCTCCCGGTGAAAAAATGATGCTCCAAAAATCCTAGGTCAATTTGACTCCGTATAGGTCTCTGAAAGTGAAAAATACGCGAAACAGGGTTTTCCTGTTCTGCGGGGTTATAAACTAAATAAAGGGGATCATTGGTAAATCCCCATAAATCAATGTAAAACATGGTATTATCATCATATATGTTGCAATTATGTGGGAATTCAATATGATAAAGGACAAAGTTCATGTATGCATTTTGCATGCATCAACATCCCCAAGCTTAACATACGCTTGTCCCGAGCATAAAGGTGATAAAACTAATATAAACTTTGGAGTTTATAATATATAGCTTCTAAATCATGCAAAGTATCACAAGATTGAATCAATAAAGAATAACAACAAGTAACATGAACTCATAAAGTGATAACTCTTACATTCTACATAGCATGCATAAAAGTAAATAACATTGAAAGTAACATGAATGACAAGTATTATGAATCATAAAGCATGCTTAAGAAGATCCTATGGAATTGTTGGAAGACTTTGTGTCTTCTCTTTTCAGGAATATTTCTGTTGACTCTTGAACACAAGAAAGTAAGCAGGAAATGCATGTGCTAAACCTCCAACAAAATAAAAAAGTATAGAGCATAAACATGGTTTTGAGCTATGCAGTTCATGTCAACAATAATAATAAGGATGGGGTACCAAGTATCTCATGCATAAAGATATCTATGTGTTCATTAGAATCCATTGCATTTTGGATAATGGAAGAAGAACGGTGTTCATTAGAATGAGACTAAGAATACCCAACATGAGCATCCAAGGAAAAAATAAATTTAGCTAACTCTTTGAATGAGGATTCGTCACAAGCAATACTTCCCTTAAGAAAGCTCCGATTTGGACAAAAAAATTGATAATTCTACAAGAAATCTGAACAATATATTTTTTGTCAATAAGATCCACACAAACAATCTCGAACGTGTTACCTCTGAATAGAGTGAAATAGCAACTAGAATCCATAAAATTTATGTCCTTAAGGGAATTGATGATATGCTCCATTTTATTGAAGAATACCTAGAAACAAAAACTCCGAACTGAAAGAATTTGAACTTTGAAGCACTTGCTATCACCACCAATACAACACTATAATGGCAAGCCAACAATTCGTCAGCCATAAGAAATCATTGGGGGGAAAGGATAGAATGGACGAGATAACCAAAACAAGAACACACCTGAGCCGCGAGCACAATGCCAGGCAAGACGTGCACCATGGTTGTCCAAGAATTTATGTGGAAGGATGAGAATGAGGCGATGGAGGGAGAAGATAGAGATCCATGGTGTGACTCCTCTTCTTCACCTATGATTTCAGTCAATATTTTTTGTGTGGAAATTAAACATGGAATAATTCCTGATCTTTCACCTATTGGAATGCTCATTGATAGAAAATAGATAATCATTAAAGAAGTCATTATATATGTGTGCCTAAGTGTATGGAAGCACCGAAATAGAACCAGTTTGTATGATCCGGACCTTGACATCGGAGAATGTTGTAGGTTCTTCAAAGAATCACTTTCCCTTGTTATGTATAGGTCAAAGCAATACATTAAGGAGGGCATGCCGCAATTGCTAGAGATACTCTGTAATTCCTTTATTTTGATACTATCTTTGTTTGTACTTATTTTAGTTCTATACAAAATGACACAGTAGGGGCTTTGTAACACCCCAAATTTTCAAACAAAGAAGAAAAATAAATTTTCTTTTTCCAAATTTTGGAACCAACAAAAACTTTTATTAAATTAAGTTTAGTGCATAGTGATCATGCATATATGTGTACATTTTCCATGATGCTTGTTTGAAGTGTTCACCAATGCTATTAAACCCTAAACCTTACTCTCCTTTTTACCATCCAAGATAAAACAAAATAAAAAGAAAGTAAATTAAAAAGAAAAGGCCTATGGGAACAAATAGCCATTCTTGCAAATAATAACCTACACCATGTTCTACCTTGTTTAGATTGTTTGCAAAACCTCAACAAACCCAACCTATCACTTACCAACCAAATCAAAGGTGAAACAAAAAGAAAATGAAAATATGCATAGAAGCATATGTGGCACCTAGCCATAATGGAAAATCTTGACCTATGCCCTCCTACTTTACCCAAATTGATTGAAACCATTACTAAACCTAACCTAACACCCAATGAACCCAAATTGGTGACCTTTGGTCAACTAAAAAGAAAAGGAAATAAAAATATGAAATACACATATGGGACTATGGCCATTTTTGTAAATCTTTAACCTAGACCTTTTTAATTTGTTTCAATGGTTTGTAAATGTACCTAAACTAATAATAATCACTTTTGAATCAAGAAAACCCAAATCAAATCAAAAGAAAAATCAAATTCAAGTGACATGTGATAATGGTCACTTGTGCCATTTATATCATCTTACTCACTTTGAGCCCTTGTATTAAGAGATTTCTAAACTAAATATTCTAAAATCTTTACATCTCATCCAAGACCTCATCAAGGTGAACAAGTTTGGTGTTGACCACTTTGACTAAATCCTTTTAAATTTTTTAATCTAAGCATGCCAAGTGGCAATGTTGAAACAGAAACTAGATCATATCAAATTTGGTTTTTCACAAACCAGCACCATTTTGCACACCACCACCACCAACATGTGCCAAATCATATATGAATCACACCCATAAAAGGATTTGGAAAAATTCAGAAACTTTTTGTTGACGTCAGAAACCCACCGGCGGGCAACGACTGGCCAACACCGTAGAGCCGGGAATGACTAGGGCTGCGGCGGTCCCTCGGAGCGACGCCCGCAAAGCCTCCTGATCGCGCGCGCCGATGCGGGTCAAGGGCGTGCCACTGACCTATACAGTCGGAAGGTGTGGATGATGCCTCGCTTAGTTTCCTGCAGGGCACACACGTACACGTTAAATACGAGCCTCGATCGGCTCTCGGGTTGCCCTGTGAATCGGCTCATGGAGCCGATCCACCCATGATTCGTCCAAGGTGGCCGAACATATGGTGGTCTGTGATCAAGATAAAGCATATGAGATCCACGACGATCTGGGGTTTTCACCGCATAATCGGATCATCCTACTCACGATTGGGCCTCGCGCTCACGCACGGTAAACGTAAGCCAGCCCTAGACAAGGCCTAAAAACCAACACTAGGTTGATCCTCGGAACGTCTGTCTAGGGGCAGCAAACTACACCATGCATGCCGCTGGATCCTCCAACCCTTTGTAAGGCCTAACTATTGCAGATATTAAACTAATCCTTGATGAATCAAGGAGCGACCATAACGGATCAGATCTACTAAATAAAGATCAAGCGGGGTGCCGCCCCTGCACCCATGATGAGGCACAAGGACGGCTAGACGCGCAAGGGTTGCACTACGCGAGCATATGATGCGAGAACGATGCTAACCCTAACGCGTCTACGATAACTACGTTGCTCGCCATCAAAAGGCTTCAGTACGAGCAACGCATGAACAACTAGGCAGGCTTGTGCTGCCTAGATCGCGAGATGCGATCTAGGCAGCATGATGCTGGAGGAACCCTCGAGACGAAGGAGTTGGCGATGCGCCGAGATTGGTTTGTGTTGAACGTTGGTTGTTGTCTATTTCATAAACCCTAGATACATATTTATAGTCCAGGGGACTTTCTAATGTGGGCGTGCACCAAACCGTGCACGGGTAAAACTCTAACTTCTAAACTAAGATGCGATCTAATATGTTACAGATACATGGGCAGTTTAGCCCAACTTGGTATAAAAGGCCGATTTACGTATCTCCTATATGTATATCGTCAAGTCCATCTTGATCGCGACCCACCTCTGACCTGGTCAAATTCTGGTGATAACACATGCCCCCCTGGTTTTGGAAATGACATTTCCAAAATCATCATGCTCCGTCGGGTCATGTCATGCGGAGACGAGCCCATGAGTACACTTCATGATGACGTCTGGCCTCCTCGCCTTCTCTGCGCGATTTGACGGTTCTAGCACCACGTCCTCGGAAACTGCTTGGGCATTAAATCGCTTTGCCCCTTTTCATTTGGACACTCCTCATAATTCCCTTCTTCATCCCCTTGCTCCACAGTAGCCATCGGCAAACCAAAAACCCCCATTAGCCCCCATGGATTCTTCCTCTTCCTGCTTCCTCTGGCCTGTCCCTCCAGTCCTCCTCCTCCAGCGAACTCGAGCAGGAGGTCGATCTGATGGCCATCTACGAGGCCCGCGCCCCAGAATATTGGGACGCGCGGGACTGGGACTTCTCAAAGAGTCGGAGAGACGACGAACCCCTCAGCGGGGAAGAAGACCTTCGAGTTCCTCCTTGACGGAGAGCTGGAAGCAACAAGCGACGACGACCTCTTCCCCAGGAAGGGGGCTTCTCCGACGAGGAGGAAGAGGAGGAAGAAGATGACGACTCCCTCGAGGGTTACCCACCCGAAGCGCCTCCGCATGTGGTGGGATGACGACGACAGCGATGATGAAGAAGAGGATGAAGCCCCCGCAAAGGGCTTCGGGAACAGCGACGAGGAGCCCGTCGGCAGCAGCGCCGATGGGAACTCCGGGGATGATGATGGAGGCAGTGACGGCCCGTAGATTAGGATCTACTAGTGTAGGTCTAGTAGTAGTGGCCCCTCCTTTTGTTCTTCTCTTCTTAAGCAATCGGTTCCTCCCTTGTAAGAAATCTAGTTATCAATGGAAAATTCCCCAACTTGATTTCACTGATTCTTTTTTATGCTAACTCGCCGATTGTCAACTCAATCGATTTTTAATGAGCCGATCTCCACACATCGATCCCCCATTCTTTTGGCATCGGAATGATTGTGAGCCTGGTCAGTGCTCAACAAACCCGTATCCACGGAACCAGCCGATGACCATGTAATCGGCTTCTCTAACAGAGCATCCAGGAAGCCAGCTGCCCCCCGAGCTTCAGCCGGGGTGAGCATGGAAGTGTACCGGTAGCATCGGGCCACTATCCGCTTTTCAGCTGTGGTGCAGCATCAACCGATCCTGACCAAATCGGATGTTCAACAACAAAGGATCTTCAGACTAATGGGGCAACCTTTGGTGCAAAATGAGCTCAATCTTGCCGGACGATCGCCGGTTGTCCTCCTGACTCTAGCCTGATTGGGTACGGCTGCAATCCTCGAATTTGCCAGCAGCGTTCTACCTGAGGGTTTGCAAAGAAGACCCGAGTCATCAGATGGTTGGAGAAATCTTCGCAGAGCCTCATCCCGTAACAGGTGTAGCACCAACCGATTCTAACCAGATCGGCCCTTCAAAAGCAGAGGACCTTCAACGAGAACTGCCCCCCGAGCTTCTTCAGCTTTCATCAATGTAGCAGAAAAAACTTCCATCCAAAGAGCTGATGCAGCCAACCTCCCCCTTGAACTGAGAGGCCCCCAGATGTAGTGGCTCTAATGGACTAAAAGTGGCCCTGGATGCCCACACTGATTTTCTTGCTCACCCCACCGAATCTGCCAACTAAGGTAGCCCTGGGCTTCCATTTGCAACAGTTGTATTCCTTGAGTCGATGGCCATGCATCGGCTTCTTCGTATCCTTAAGTCGATGTCTGCGCATCGGCTGTGCTCAGAAATTTTCAATTTTTTTCACGGCCGACTTGTGCGTCGGCCCCAATGCTTGCCTCATATGTATTTAATCCATCTAGATGCCCCCCGAGCCGTCGTCAAGAAAATTGATGGTATCGGCTTTTCAGGTAGTCCCTGCTGGGTCAAATGTCGATCCCAGGCAAAATAGATGGTGGGGACAATTCTGGCCGATTGCTGGAATCGGCCTCGATGTTGCTTGCTCGGTGAAGGTTTTATAATGTTCCTCCACAAATCTTTGGGGCCGATCACAAGGATCAGCCTCCACACATCTGTCCATCGATGTTGTTCTCGTTATACGGTCAGTCCGGTGGATAGAACCAGCCTTACCCCGTTCTTTGTCACATCGATGCGTTCGCAGTCATCCAAATTGATGCCCGAGAGTGGTTCTTGACCTGATGCCTCCCAAATGCCCATGCCGGCTGTTGAAATCTCGGCTGAATCATCGGCGTGGACGACCTCCACTTCATCTCCATCCCCCTGTATTAGGCATTGGTGCATCGTGGATGGGATGCAACAGTTGGCGTGGATCCAATCCCTTCCTAATATTACAGCATAGGTGCTTTTGCTGTCGACAACAAAGAACGTCGTAGGGATAGTCTTCCTTCCTATGGTCAGATCCACGTTTAGAACACCTTGCGCGTCAGATGCTTGGCCGTTGAAATCGCTCAATGTTACATTGGTTCTGATCAAATCCGAGGTGGAGCGTCCCAACCGCCGTAGCATAGAGTATGGCATAATGTTGACTGCCGCTCCGGTGTCCACCAACATCTTATTGACAAGCTGCCCATTGATGTAACCTCGTAAGTACAGGGCCTTCAGATGCCTGTAACTCCTTTCTCGCGGCTTCTCGAAGATGACCGGCCGTGGGCCGCAGTCCAATTGTGCCACAGGTGCTTCATATAACCTTGGAGCGCTAAATTCCGCAGGAAGGATGAAGACCATGTTTGTGCCCGATGTTTCATCATCGGCTTTCCTCTGCTTAGGGCGCCACTCTTTCCTTCGTGGCCGACCTTCTTCATCCAGGGCTCGCTGAACTTTGGCGGCCAGGTCAGGTCGTGCCTTCCTTAGCGCGCGTAGATATGACCTTTCGGCTTCTTCCAACGCACGTAGTCGCTGAACCCTTCGTTTTGGGAAGGCTGAGCCCATCAGGGCACCATCTTGGCCGATGATACTTATCCTCTTCATCATCGTCCTCTAATTCCTCGCGATCTTCCATCTGAACGGGCTCAGCATGCTTGCTCCGAGGCGGGAGAGGCCCTAGACGCTCGAACACAGACACCTTAGCTGTACCCTTCTCCTTTTGTTTACATTCTGGGCAATTGCCGATTGTTGGCAATCGGCTCATTCCGGAATCCCAGCAGTGTCTGAAGAAGGGGCAGTCCCAGTGCCTATCCATGCTACCCGGCTCCTCAGACCTCCCTCTGGCACGACGTTCGGACCCGTCGTCGTGGCCGCTGTTCTGACGATACCTCCTGTTTGCACCAAACCGACGATATCCTTCATCGTCGTCATCGTAACGGCGATGTCGGTCATATGGCTGTTCATATTTGCTGAGGAGATGCTCGGGCAATGGGCATGGATGCCGTATGTTTCCCACCTCCTCCTCGGCCAGGTACCGTTTATTGTCATCCCGGGGCCGGTCACGCGGAACGGCCTTGTCCTTCTCTTTGCCACGAGTGTGGCTGCTCTCTGCTTTGTCCGCGTCATGGCGAATCATGAACCCCGCCATATTGGCCTCGAAAGAGAACCCTGGTTCCCTTATGGAGTGGCTGAGATCGATCGTGTTGACGCCAGGCAACGGACGTGTGTCTCCATTGAGCTTGATGCCGTGCGAACGGATCTTCTCACAGGAGCCGACGAGTTCGGTTCCGAGGACCGCCTTGACTTTGTCGTGCTTCTTCTGGAGCTTGTCGGCCAGGTCCTCGTACTTGACCGGAATGCTTTCCGCCATCTCAGATGTAGATGGCGATGTGGTGGATGTTGAAGATCGTCCCACCGGGCGTGAGAATGTGTTGACGTCGAAACCCACCGGCGGGCAACTGGCCAACACGTAGGCGGGGAATGGGGCTGCGGCTGGCGATCCCTCGGAGCGACCGCCGCAAAGCCTCTGTCGCGCCGTCCGGTTCGAGGCGTGCCACCTGACCTATACCTGGTGGAAGGTGTGGATGATGCCTCGCTTAGTTTCTGCAGGGCACACACGTACACGTGAAATACGAGCCTCGATCGGCTCTCAGGTTGCCTGTGAATCGGCTCATGGAGCCGATCCACCCATGATTCGTCCAAGGTGGCCGAACATATGGTGGTCCTGCTTGATCAAGATAAAGCATATGAGATCCACGACGATCTGGGGTTTTCACCGCATAATCGGATCATCCTACTCACGATTGGGCCTCGCGCTCACGCACGGTAAACGTAAGCCAGCCCTAGACAAGGCCTAAAAACCAACACTAGGTTGATCCTCGGAACGTCTGTCTAGGGGCAGCAAACTACACCTGCATGCCGCTGGATCCTCCAACCCTTTGTAAGGCCTAACTATTGCAGATATTAAACTAATCCTTGATGAATCAAGGAGCGACCATAACGGATCAGATCTACTAAATAAAGATCAAGGGTGCCGCCCTGCACCCATGATGAGGCACAAGGACGGCTAGACGCGCAAGGGTTGCACGCGAGCATATGATGCTAAGAACGATGCTAACCCTAACGCGTCTACGATAACTCGTTGCTCGCCATCAAAAGGCTTCGAGCGACGCATGAACAAGGCAGCTTGTGCTGCCTAGATGCGATCGTCAGCATGACTGACCGGAGGAACCCTCGAGACGAAGGAGTTGGCGATGCGCCGAGATTGGTTTGTGTTGAACGTTGGTTGTTGTCTATTTCATAAACCCTAGGTACATATTTATAGTCCAGGGGACTTTCTAATGTGGGCGTGCACAAACCGTGCACGGGTAAAACTCTAACTTCTAAACTAAGATGCGATCTAATATATTACAGATACATGGGCGATTTAGCCCAACTTGGTATAAAAGGCCGATTTATCTCCTATATGTATATCGTCAAGTCCATCTTGATCGCGGCCCACCTCTGACTTCAAATTCTGGTGATAACACTTTTCTCTTTCGGCCATTACATCAAACACCTTATGTGCACAATCTCACCTACTCCACACACACTAAAACCTGGTGAGTTTTAGCCTCAACCATCTTGCTCATGTCATCTTTCCTACTCTCCTTACTCCCCTGGACCAAACCCTGCACTTGGCACCACTATTTCTAGTACAAACTTGACCAGAACATGACCATGCCACTCAACTTGACATCACCATGCCAACCCTACTCCCCCCTCTCTCTGGAGTCTCTCACTTTGTCAAATAGATAGCCTACCCCTTGATGATCATGCATCGGCCTTGGTCAAAGAGAAGCATTGCCCAGGCCGGGCCGGGACGTGCCCACCCGGCCGGGCACGCCAGAGCGTGCAAGGACGCGACCACGGGCACGCCGAGCGTGGACTCTCCCCGTCGATGCTGACCTCCCCCTGGCCCCTCCTTTCTCCCACGCGCTCACCAGGACGTCGGCTCCCTCCTAGACATGCTCAACGCCCCACGAGGCCACAGCAGACGACGCCATCGTCGCCGCCGCCGCCACTACCGCCGATGCGTGACATCGCCCGGCTCTCCGTGCACCGTTTTCAGCGCTCGACGCTCGTCGTGACCGCACGCATCGCCAACACTGCAGCATCCTCGCCGTGACGCTGGCCCACCGTAGCCATGTCGACGACGATGATCTACTCGCGCCCCTCGGCCACCTCTCGCCGCTATAAAAGGAGCAAGCTCAGGCCTCAAATCCTCACACCTGCTCCCCTCTCACCTCTAGTCTTCCTCGACCCGCCCTCCTCGATTGAGCCCTCGGCCGCGGGTTTGCCGGAGACCGCCGCGCGGTGGCGGACGAAGCCGGCGATTTCGACCACCTCAGGCTCCCTCGACCCTCCTTCAACTCGCCGTCGACTCCTCGATCGTTTGCACGCATCGCCAACCCTCGCTGAGCCTCCGTAAGCCGCCGTCCCCCTCTGCCGCGCCCGGGGTTTTCTCGCCGTCGCTCGATACCACTTGATAGGGCAAAGGTGTCCGATCTTTCGATAAGATGAAGATAGATCGATTTGTTGGTGGAGTTCGTGCTTGACGATCCGACTACACGTGCAAAGCTCGTGCGCCAATGCAATCGCTAGGACAATCTCGGGAGTTATTGATCTTGCGGGAGCACGATCAGCCTGACCAGCAAGGGTCTTAATTCCTACCTGAAATCGAGAACAAGTAAGAACTAAAGATGCAATCAGAATATTGCGGATAAAGATGAAAGCTTGATTGATAATGGTGGGATTCCGAATAGTCGGTCTTGTTCTGGGCGTTGGCCTCAAAAGAAGTACACGTAGTTGCAGCAATTGGCTAACTTTTAATCTAATCAAAATCCAAGTTCTAATGACGGCTACAGAGATATATATGGGGGAAGTGAAGGGATATTCGTCCAACCAGCTAGGGTTTGCCAAAAACAGCCCTAAATGGTCTTCCTCCACTTATATGGCCTCTTAAAATCCCCTAAAATACCTAATCCGAAAATACATGGGCCTGGCCCATTAAATAAGGTGACACAACACCAAAAATAACTCTTTTGATGAATTTTATGATGGAGTAACTTGTATAATTCATCCAAGCATCATTGCTTCACTATGGTGGCTTCAATGTTCTGAAATCCTCGCTTGCAACATCATCCTGAATCCTTGTAGGTCTACTGCCATCTCCATGCACGTTCCTAATCCAATGCTTGGTGTCCATGCTAGATCCATTCCTAAATAATATAAATACATTTGATTTAGGTAGCATCATATTCTCAAATATATCAGGAAGGGTTCCTAGTAACGAATGTACCTCAGATGTGGTTGTAGGAGTATTGGTTGTATCTATCATAGAGATGTCCTCATCATCCTCCCCTACTTGAATTGAAGTCGTCCTCGACGTAGTCTCATCTTTTCCACCAATATATGCCTTCAAATCGGAGGTTGGGATGTCCTCATCACGGAAGGTGACGATCGTGCACCGTCCGATCGTCTTTTAATCCAACGGCTCCTGCGGCGTACCGCTTCGGGCTAGGTAAACACCCGCTGACATGTGGGGTCCTCTGTCAGGCGGCCCGCGTGCACCGTGAGCATAGTTGGGCTGGCCCACTTAATTTTCCCGCCTAGCCCAGCTAATTCAATTCGAATTAAATTGTTTCAGTGAAATTCAATACTGGTGATTTGCTAGAAATTAAATAACTTCAAATCTCCTGAGCCAAATTTAATTAAATTTATATATATGAAAAACTTGTGAAATTATCTACCCAACTACACTGGTCTCAACCCTAGATTCATTGTGGAATTTATGTGATAAAAATAACAAGGCAGTAGGTTTTCAAACTTCAAACATTTATTAAAAATCAACCATAAATGATTTTGAGTTGATTCCAACACTCAAAAATCACATTTCATATTGTCTAATTGATTATGTAAAAATATGATATGGTTGTTTCATATGATCATGGGCTAGATTCAAATAGTGGCTATGTGGCCATTTCTAGCTCATTTAAATTATTTCAAAAATAATATTTAAATCCTATGAGATGTAACATCTAATTTAAATCATTGTTCCAAGTAATTCAATATGAGGTGATGACATTTGTCTTCATGACCCCATATGTTATTATTTGAGAATATTAAATCATATCTATAGTAGTATTTAAATTGCATGAGGTATAATACCTCATTTAAATCATTTTCCCCAAATGATAAATATGAAGTGTTGACCTTAGTCAACATGCACTCATATTTATTATTTGAGGAGATTAAATCTTAACAAAATTCAATGAGAGGAAATTATTTCTCAAGAATAATAAATAGGAACCCTAATAAATATTTCAATGAGAGGAAATTATTTTCCTACCACTAAATAGAAAAACCTAGCTGTTGATTAATTAATGATTGTGATGATAATAGATCATCTTGAGTGAGCCATTTGGGCTAAGTAGTCCCCTTAAGTATTGATTGGTGTTTGTTATCCTTGTATTCGTTAATAGACGCTAGTACCGAGGAATACCAGGAGGAGGAGGGCTACTTTGAAGAAGAAGAAGAGAACTTTGACTACTATACCAACCAAGGCAAGCTATATTATTGCAAGCTAATATTCTTGCAAGTTACCCAAGTGCAAAGCTCTAATAGAGCAAGGCACCACTACATCATACCTTATGTTTAATGATCCTATCCCAAGTTTTTACCTTACAAGTTTTTGGAGTTTGGTTTATCAAAGTTTACTTTTTGATTCATGATTCACTTGGTCTAGATATAGAGTAGAACAAGAGCATCAAATCTAGCCTAAAGCAATACAAGCTAGTTAGCACCCCTCATGACTAGCTGCTAGTGCTAAACCAATAAAAGTGACTACTCTAGATGGGAACATGTGAAATGAAATGACTTTGAAAACCTTAGAATGTTTTGAAGGTGAAATGACTTGTGAATGACATGGTGAATGTTTACAAAAACTGATGGTTGGGTTCGGATGCGATACCATTCCAATTTTACAAGTACCCCCACAATACCTGATTATGGGTAAGGGCTTAGCGGAAATTTATGTGCTTTAGTATGGGTTCCCTCTAAACAAGCGTCATAGGGGTTATGCCGAGGCTGCCTTCGTTGAAATGTGAACTGATGTGAAATGACGTGAAATGAGGTGAATGTCCGGCCCAAGCCCTGTGCAGTTCCCAGGCTAACGGTTTGTCTTCTGGGAGGCCAAGCTCATGGGGAGAGGTGCCTATACTAGGGTATGTAAGTGAAAGGTTATGGTTGGTAGTCCGCACACGGAGTGTGATAAATCAGGGCCAGTTAACCCTGACGGATTATTGCAAATGTTGTGGCAAAAGTGTGCGACCTCTGCAGAGTGTAAAACTATTCGAATAGGTGTCTGTTGGGATTCGTAGCATAGAAAACAAAAAATTTCCTACCGCAAGAACGAAAACACAAGCCAAGATCTAATCTAGTAGATGGTAGCAACGAGAAGATCATGAGACTAACCCTCGAAGATTTCCAAAGCCTAACGAGATTAGATCTCGGGGTGGATGTAGTCGATCACTTGCCGCTTGCAAGCGCGTAGAAGATCTTGATCTTGACGGTGCCACAATCGGGCAGCACCTCCGTGCTCGGTCACACGTTCGGTGTTGATGAAGACGACGTCCTCCTCCCGTTCCAGCGGGCAGCGGAAGTAGTAGATCCTCCTCGGAATCCCGACAGCACGACGGTGTGGTGGCGGTGGTGGTGGAGATCTCCGGCAGGGCTTCGCCTAAGCGTATGCGGGAGAGGTGGTGGAGGAGGAGAGGCTAGGGTTTTGGGGAGAGGGGCTTGGGCGCCGGCCACAAAGGGGGGCGGCCAAGGTGGGAGGCAAGAGTGGCCGGCCACCCTCCCCTTGTCCCTCATTATATAGGTGGAAAACCCAAAGACTTGGACTCCAACTCTTCGAATAAGACCCGAATCCAAAACTTGCCTAAAGGTGGGAAACCTACCCAAGGGGGAATCCCACTCAAGGTGGGACTCCACCTTTCCTTTAGGTGTGTTGGCCGGCCACCCTAGGGGAGTCCACCGGGACTCCTCCCCTTAGGGTTGGCAGGTCATGCAAGGTGGAGTCCCTCCGGGACTCCACTTTCCATAGTGATTTCTTCGGACTTTTCTAGAACCTTCTAGAACCTGCCATAAATGCACAGGATCATTTCCAAACTTGGAATATGACTTCCTATATATGAATCTTATTCTCGGACCATTAGGACCTCCTCGTGATGTCCTGGATCCCATCCGAGACTCGAACAAAACTTCGAACTCCATTCCATATTCCATATCTACTCAAACGACATCAAACCTTAAGTGTGTCACCCTACGGTTTGTGAACTATGCAGACATGGTTGCGACTTCTCTCCGACCAATAACCAATAGCGGGACCTGGAGATCCATAATGGCTCCCACATATTCAACGATGACTTTAGTGATCGATTGAACCATTTACATACGATACCGATTCCCTTTGTCTCGCGATATTTTACTTGTCAGGAGGTTTGATCATCGGTATCACGATACCTTGTTCAACCTCGTCTCGACAAGTACTCTTTACTCGTACCGTGGTATGTGATCTCTTATGAACCATTCATATGCTTGCAAGCTAATCGGATGACATTCCACCGAGAGGGCCCAGAGTATATCTATCGTCATCGGGATGGACAAATCCCATTGTTGATCCATATGCCTCAACTCATACTTTTCGGATACCTAATCCCACCTTTATAACCACCCATTTACGCGTGGCGTTTGATGTAATCAAGGTACCCTTCCGGCATAAGTGATTTATATGATCTCATGGTCGAAAGGATTAGGTAACTATGTATCGGAAAGCTTATAGCAAATGAACTTAATGACATGATCTTATGCTACGCTTAA
Organism: Lolium multiflorum; assembly: GCA_030979885.1. Lineage (NCBI taxonomy): Eukaryota > Viridiplantae > Streptophyta > Magnoliopsida > Poales > Poaceae > Lolium > Lolium multiflorum. The sequence continues at coordinate 26,811,754 of CM061749.1, read as the reverse complement.
TCGGGTGTGTCCATTACATCATTCACATAATGATATAACCTTGTCATTAATAACATCCAATGTTCATGATCACGAAACCTTGATCATCTATTAATCAACAAGCTAGTTATACAAGAGGCTTACTAGGGACTCCTTGTTGTTTACATACACACATGTATCAATGTTTCGGTTAATACAATTATAGCATGGTATGTAAACATTTTCATAAACATAAAGATATATTATAATAACCATTTTATTATTGCCTCTTGGGCATATATCCAACTCCCACTTGCACTAGAGTCAATAATCTAGTTTATATTTGTAAAAGATATAACACCTTGGCCTTCTGGTGCTTTATCATGTTATGATCACGGGAGAGGTTTTAGTCAACGGATCTGACACGCTCAGAAAACGTATGTATTTTGCAATTCATTTGCGTCTCAACGCATCACTCATTTTCCAAACGAGTCGGCATATATGCTTAGTCCTCTGGTGGAACCTTAATTCCGCGGTCTGAAATATGTCACTAATATTGTCATACACAATATAGCTTCAAAGTTCTGACTTATCGGAACTACACCAAGTTCTCAAAGAACTTTTTGACTTAACATCTTTAGTCATTGTTAAAACAATGACATATTCCACCTTCGTTTGTAGAATCCGTCACAACATTTAGAACTCTTCTAAATATAGCATTGTGCTACCTTTTAAACAACACTTAGCCTAATTGAGATTTGAAATTAATTCTTATATGTGACCAAACTAATATCGGTGCAACACTTTACAGCGATTTGTTTGTCTTTACCCCATATAATACTATATATATATCCTTGGTTCTTCTGAAGCACACAGGGATATTCTTACTGTTTGTCCAATGATCATCACATGAATCATTCTGGTATATGCTCCTAACCTTTTAGAGCACAGGACATCTGATTTTGTACATATTATTTGTGATCCAAAATCACTCATGTGTTTTTACTCATCGAGTGTCAAATACACTCAAGTTTTGTTAAACCTTTGTATGCAAAGAACACCTACTTAATATTTCTATATTGAACTACTTCAATATCCATTCTATGCACTTTGACTTAAACTTATTATGTGTTTTAATCTATCTTCATATATCTTGACACTAAATATGTTTCAGTCCATATCCTTTCATTGAAGTTAATTCTCAATGAAACCTTTTAATCAATTATATAATTACACTATTTATAATCAACGATATGTCAGCTACATAAAGTATTACAAATATGTCTCAGCGCTCCCACTTAATTTCTTGCAAATGCAAGCACCTTCATCGTTTCTGATGAAATCAAAAACTCTTTGACTATTTCATCCGGTGAAGATTCCAACTCCGCAATACTCACTTCATCCAATTGAAGTTTGTATTCCTATCTAGTATTCTACGGACTAGCAAAACTCTAGGTTGTATCTTGTATACACCTTTAATACACACTTCTGTTAAGTAATATATTTTGCCATCCTACTAACATATCTCATAAAGAAATATGTAGTGATTACTAGAATAATCCATATAGACTATAAGCATTGCTACGGAAGATCTAATCTTATCGTAGTCAACTCTTTGAACTTTGTCGTAAACAACTTTTCGATAAGTCGTGCTTATTTAAGGATATTTCATCCAAGTCCATCAATTTCATAGATTCATTTACTTTCAAAAAGTATTCACCTATCTTGGATTTTATGGCGCATAGCCATTTTAACGGAGTCAGGGCCCATCATAACTTCTTTGTCTGTAGTTGGTTTATCATTGTTCAAAATCAACCCTTTGTCCACAAATCATTTATTTGATCACAAAGTAAACCAAACCTACAAGGTTCAATAGGTACTTCGATCTCCATGGCTAAAACATTTTTGTAGTCATGGGAGCTATGATCGTCGTATCCGCTTCCGGAACCATTTTGTTGCGCTACTCTGATCATTATGCTCAGGTTCATAAACCTTATCAAGTTCTATTGTCCTCCCACTCAAATATTTCGCTAGAAAACAATTTCTTGGAAATAAGCAAGTAACATTAACAAACATTTTTGTTCTTTACTTCATAGTGGAAAGAATTCCCAATCAATTCTGGGATAACCAACAAAGACATTCATCTGATTTTGGTTGTAAACTCATTTACTTATGCTATGCATACTAAAATTTAAGAAAAAGACTATTAGGGTTCATACCCATGCCATATCTCATATGGTGTCATTTCAACGGATCATGATGATGCTCTATTTAGTGTAAAAGCGGTAGTCTCTAAAGCTTAATCCACAAAAAATATAATGGTGTCAAATTATATTATCTCATCATTAATCCAACAAGGTTTGGATACATCTCTCGGATACACCATCATCATTATGACACTCCAAGAAATGTGAGTTGTAGAACAATTTCATAACTCTCTTAGATGTTCGCTAAAACTCGTAATTCAAATATTTCCACCATGATCCAATCATAGATATTTGACTTTTCTATTACGATGATTTCCACTTCATGCTGAACTTTATTTGAATCCATTCAAATGTTTCAAACTTCTTCCTTATCGAATATATCCACAAATATATATTCAATTCATTGTTGGAAGTTATCATGAAGTAGAAGAATCTCCCGCACACAACTATGCCAGTGAACCACATACATCATCATGTATGTTTCCACTAAGTTAATTGCCCGTTCAACTTTTGGCCTATGAACGGTATTTAAGTCATTCTCTTTAGAAGAGATTTGCAAGCCCCAAATGATTCAAAAATCATGTGACTCCAAAAATCCATCTGCATGGAGTTTCTTCATGCGTTTCTTTCTAACATGACCTAAATGACAGTTCCACAAATAAGTGGAATTCAAATCATTTGCCTTATGGCATTTTAGCGTCAGTGTTATGTATGTGTATTTCACCATTAAGATTTATAATAACTTATCCATCGTACATGGAGTAATGTCATAATTTGAACAACTCATTGTTTTCATTTGACTAGAGCAAAATAACAATTATTAAGTTCTTTATTACAAATTCTAAGGACTAGGTATAATGCCAACGACAAACATAATAACACTTTATTATGTTCTAGACGTGCATTATTACCATATTCCTTATCAGTCACTTAGGCCATTGTATTCTTGTATTGCGTTTGTATTGTATGACATCTCATACCAACCAATCTGATACAAATACCCAAGAATTTCATTGTGTGACAAAACAAGGAACACATCCATAACATGTATATCATGTATATACACCTGAGCTAGACTTTCTAGTCTTTTCTTTCTTTCTGCCAAAATATCTTTCGTAGTTTCTCTTTTAGTTTTCCTCATTCTCAGAAAACACTTCACCTTCAATAACTTCTAGGTCCATTGGTCAAATACCAATAACCTTGAGGTTCTTTTGAAGTTGATCATCATATGACAAGTGTTCTAGATTTCACTATTAGTAACTTTGTAATATGATGAACAATTTCACTCATAATTTTATCCATCATATCATGACGACTTTCCGAGACCATGTCTGTACATGCTAGGCTCATAAAGTTTAACCTTAGTATTCGCATGTGCAAATCTGGCTTGCACCCGTTGTATGCACTAGTGGAATCTATAACACCCAATCATCATGAGATGCTTCGAAACGACGAGTCTTAGCAACGGTGCATACTAAGGACGATCACTTCATGGATATGCGAATATGGTTAGTGTCCCAATAGTTGGAGGATTGGGACGCCTGGCGTCTTCAACCTTCGTACATTCCCATAAAACTTATGAGTTTATGTACTCTCACCAAATTATATTCTATCACCTTGAAATAAGGTCTTAGATATCACATATATCTTATACCTCGCTTATTTCTGAAAACAAAATTTCCAGCTCCTTACTTTAATTTCAAACGGATTTGAACTTCAAGTTTCATGGAGACAAGATGATTTTAGGTACTAATTGAAACCATTATTCTTTGAATCAACAATGTGAGGTTTACTAAAATTTTGCAATAGGACTTAATCATTTCTTGATTCTTTAACAATACGGTACCAGTCCGTAAAGTTATTAGTCAGATTTAACAGTATTTCAATCTCAATTACAAGACTAACGCATGGTAGAAAACGGATGCCAATTCTACAAATTTTAATTCAAAATACTACTCAGACTATGTTCATGATAATTAGTTCAAGTTTTAATCTAATTACTAATGAACTCCCACTTAATACAACATCCCTCATAGTTGTTAAGTGGCACACGATCCACATCCACTACACCAAAACCGATCATCACGTGAGATGATGTAGCTTCAATGGTGAACATCAACATGTTGATCATATCATCCATATGACTCGTGTTCAACCTTTCGGTTTCCGTTGTCCCGAGGCCATGTCTGTACATGCTAGGCTCGTCAAGCAAACCCAAGTATTCCGCGTGTGTAAACATGGCTTACACCCGTTGTATGTGAACGTTGAGTCTATCACATCCGATCATCACGAGATGCTTCGAAACGACGAACTGTAGCAACGGTGCATACGAGGGAAGAACACTTTATTATCTTGATATTAATGTGAGGATCATCTTATAATGCTACCATCGCGATCTAAGCAAAATAAGATGCATAAAGGATTAACATCACATGCAATTCATATGTGATATGATATGGCCCTTTAGTCTTTGCGCCTTTGATCTTCATCTCCAAAGCACGGACATGATCTCCATCATCAACGGGCATGATCTCCATCATCGTCGGCGTAGCGTCAAGGTCCATGGCGCCGTCTTCATGGTTGTTCACCGTGTGTAGCAACTATTACAACTACTTTGAAACAATACTACAACATGAAATATAAAGACAACCATAAGGCTCCTGCCGGTTGCCACAATACAATAATGATCATCTCATACATATTCATCATCACATCATGGCCATATCACATCACCAAACCTGCAAAAACAAGTTAGACGCCTCTAATTTGGTTTGCATATTTTACGTGGTTTAGGGTTTCGAGTAAGATCTAATCTACCTACGAACATGAACCACAACGGTGATACTAGTGTTGTCAATAGAAAGAGTAAATTGGATATTCACTATAGTGGGAGAGACAGAAACCCGCAAAGCCACTTATGCAATACAAGTTGCATGTCGAACGTGGAGCAAGTCTCATGAACGCGGTCATGTAAAGTTAGCCCGGGCCGCTTCATCCCACTATGCCGCAAGATGCAAAGTACTCGAACTAAAGACAACAAAAGCATCAACGCCCACAAAACCATTGTGTTCTACTCGTGCAACCAATCTATGCATAGACACGGCTCTGATACCACTTTGTTGGGATTCGTAGCATAGAAAACAAAAAATTTCCTACCGCAAGAACGAAAAAGCCAAGATCTAATCTAGTAGATGGTAGCAACGAGAAGATCATGAGACTAACCCTCGAAGATTTCCAAAGCCTAACGAGATTAGATCTCGGGGTGGATGTAGTCGATCACTTGCCGCTTGCAAAAGCGCGTAGAAGATCTTGATCTTGACGGTGCCACAATCGGGCAGCACCTCCGTACTCGGTCACACGTTCGGTGTTGATGAAGACGACGTCCTCCTCCCCGTTCCAGCGGGCAGCGGAAGTAGTAGATCCTCCTCGGAATCCGACAACACGACGGCGTGGTGGCGGTGGTGGTGGAGATCTCCGGCAGGGCTTCGCCTAAGCGTATGCGGGAGAGGTGGTGGAGGAGGAGAGGCTAGGGTTTTGGGGAGAGGGGCTTGGGCGCCGGCCACAAAGGGGGGCGGCCAAGGTGGGAGGCAAGAGTGGCCGGCCACCCTCCCCTTGTCCCTCATTATATAGGTGGAAAACCCCCAAGACTTGGACTCCAACTCTTCGAATAAGACCCGAATCCAAAACTTGCCTAAAGGTGGGAAACCTACCCAAGGGGGAATCCCACTCAAGGTGGGACTCCCACCTTTCCTTTAGGTGTGTTGGCCGGCCACCCTAGGGGGAGTCCACCTGGGACTCCTCCCCCTTAGGGTTGGCAGGTCATGCAAGGTGGAGTCCCTCCGGGACTCCACTTTCCATGGTGATTTCTTCCGGACTTTTCTAGAACCTTCTAGAACCTTCCATAAATGCACCGGATCATTTCCAAACTTGGAATATGACTTCCTATATATGAATCTTATTCTCCGGACCATTCCGGACCTCCTCGTGATGTCCTGGATCCCATCCGAGACTCCGAACAAAACTTCGAACTCCATTCCATATTCCATATCTACTCAAACGACATCAAACCTTAAGTGTGTCACCCTACGGTTTGTGAACTATGCAGACATGGTTGAGACTTCTCTCCGACCAATAACCAATAGCGGGACCTGGAGATCCATAATGGCTCCCACATATTCAACGATGACTTTAGTGATCGATTGAACCATTTACATACGATACCGATTCCCTTTGTCTCGCGATATTTTACTTGTCCGAGGTTTGATCATCGGTATCACGATACCTTGTTCAACCTCGTCTCGACAAGTACTCTTTACTCGTACCGTGGTATGTGATCTCTTATGAACCATTCATATGCTTGCAAGCTAATCAGATGACATTCCACCGAGAGGGCCCAGAGTATATCTATCCGTCATCGGGATGGACAAATCCCACTGTTGATCCATATGCCTCAACTCATACTTTCCGGATACCTAATCCCACCTTTATAACCACCCATTTACGCAGTGGCGTTTGATGTAATCAAGGTACCCTTCCGGCATAAGTGATTTATATGATCTCATGGTCGAAAGGATTAGGTAACTATGTATCGGAAAGCTTATAGCAAATGAACTTAATGACGTGATCTTATGCTACGCTTAATTGGGTGTGTCCATTACATCATTCACATAATGATATAACCTTGTCATTAATAACATCCAATGTTCATGATCACGAAACCTTGATCATCTATTAATCAACAAGCTAGTTATACAAGAGGCTTACTAGGGACTCCTTGTTGTTTACATGTATCAATGTTTCGGTTAATACAATTATAGCATGGTATGTAAACATTATCATAAACATAAAGATATATTATAATAACCATTTTATTATTGCCTCTTGGGCATATATCCAACAGTCTCCCACTTGCACTAGAGTCAATAATCTAGTTTATATTTCTAAAAGATATAACACCTTGGCCTTCTGGTGCTTTATCATGTTATGATCACGGGAGAGGTTTTAGTCAACGGATCTGACACGCTCAGAAACGTATGTATTTTGCAATTCATTTGCGTCTCAACGCATCACTCATTTTCCAAATGAGTCGGCATATATGCTTAGTCCTCTGGTGGAACCTTAATTCCGCGGTCTGAAATATGTCACTAATATTGTCATACACAATATAGCTTCAAAGTTCTGACACTATCGGAACTACACCAAGTTCTCAAAGAACTTTTTGACTTAACATCTTTAGTCATTGTTAAAACAATGACATATTCCACCTTCGTTTGTAGAATCCGTCACAACATTTAGAACTCTTCTAAATATAGCATTGTGCTACCTTTTAAACAACACTTAGCCTAATTGAGATTTGAAATTAATTCTTATATGTGACCAAACTAATATCGGTGCAACACTTTACAGCGATTTGTTTGTCTTTACCCCATATAATACTATATATATATATCCTTGGTTCTTCTGAAGCACACAGGGATATTCTTACTGTTTGTCCAATGATCATCACATGAATCATTCTGGTATATGCTCCTAACCTTTTAGAGCACAGGACATCTGATTTTGTACATATTATTTGTGATCCAAAATCACTCATGTGTTTTTACTCATCGAGTGTCAAATACACTCAAGTTTTGTTAAACCTTTGTATGCAAAGAACACCTTCTTAATATTTCTATATTGAACTACTTCAATATCCATTCTATGCACTTTGACTTAAACTTATTATGTGTTTTAATCTATCTTCATAGATCTTGACACTAAATATGTTTCAGTCCATATCCTTTCATTGAAGTTAATTCTCAATGAAACCTTTTTAATCAATTATATAATTACACTATTTATAAACAACGATATGTCAGCTACATAAAGTATTACAAATATGTCTCAGCGCTCCCACTTAATTTCTTGCAAATGCAAGCACCTTCATCGTTTCTGATGAAATCAAAAACTCTTTGACTATTTCATCCGGTGAAGATTCCAACTCCGCAATACTCACTTCATCCAATTGAAGTTTGTATTCCTATCTAGTATTCTACGGACTAGCAAAACTCTAGGTTGTATCTTGTATACACCTTTAATACACACTTCTGTTAAGTAATATATTTTGCCATCCTACTAACATATCTCATAAAGAAATATGTAGCGATTACTAGAATAATCCACATAGACTATAAGCATTGCTACGGAAGATCTAATCTTATCGTAGTCAACTCTTTGAACTTTGTCGTAAACAACTTTTCGATAAGTCGTGCTTATTTAAGGATATTTCATCCAAGTCCATCAATTTCATAGATTCATTTACTTTCAAAAAGTATTCACCTATCTTGGATTTTATGGCGCATAGCCATTTTAACGGAGTCAGGGCCCATCATAACTTCTTTGTCTGTAGTTGGTTTATCATTGTTCAAAATCAATCCTTTGTCCACAAATCATTTATTTGATCACAAAGTAAACCAAACCTACAAGGTTCAATAGGTACTTCGATCTCCATGGCTAAAACACTTTGTAGTCATGGGAGCTATGATCGTCGTGGCCGCTTCCGGAACCATTTCCGATGTTGCGCTACTCTGATCATTATGCTCAGGTTCATAAACCTTATCAAGTTCTATTGTCCTCCCACTCAAATATTTCGCTAGAAAACAATTTCTTGGAAATAAGCAAGTAACATTAACAAACACTTTTGTTGTTTTACTTCATAGTGGAAAGAATTCCCAATCAATTCTCTGGGATAACCAACAAAGACATTCATCCGATTTTGGTTGTAAACTCATTTACTTATGCTATGCATACCAAAATTTAAAAAAAAGACTATTAGGGTTCATACCCATGCCATAACTCGTATGGTGTCATTTCAACGGATCATGATGATGCTCTATTTAGTGTAAAGCGGTAGTCTCTAAAGCATAATCCACAAAAAATATAATGGCGTCAAATTATATTATCTCATCATTAATCCAACAAGGTTTGGATACATCTCTCGGATACACCATCATCATTATGACACTCCAAGAAATGTGAGTTGTAGAACAATTTCATAACTCTCTTAGATGTTCGCTAAAACTCGTAATTCAAATATTTCCACCATGATCCAATCATAGATATTTGACTTTTCTATTACGATGATTTCCACTTCATGCTGAACTTTATTTGAATCCATTCAAATGTTTCAAACTTCTTCCTTATCGAATATATCCACAAATATATATTCAATTCATTGTTGGAAGTTATCATGAAGTAGAAGAATCTCCCGCACACAACTATGCCCAGTGAACCACATACATCATCATGTATGTTTCCACTAAGTTAATTGCCCGTTCAACTTTTGGCCTATGAACGGTATTTAAGTCATTCTCTTTAGAAGAGATTTGCAAGCGCCAAATGATTCAAAAATCATGTGACTCCAAAAATCCATGCATGGAGTTTCTTCATGCGTTCCTTTCTAACATGACCTAAATGGCGGTTCCACAAATAAGTGGAATTCAAATCATTTGCCTTATGGCATTTTAGCATCAGTGTTATGTATGTGTGTTTCACCATTAAGATTTATAATAACTTATCCATCGTACATGGAGTAATGTCATAATTTGAACAACTCATTGTTTTCATTTGACTAGAGCAAAATAACAATTATTAAGTTCTTTATTATAAATTCTAAGGGCTAGGTATGCCAACGACAAACATAATAACACTTTATTATGTTCCAGACGTGCATTATTACCATATTCCTTATCAGTCACTTAGGCCATCGTATTCTTGTATTGTGTTGTATTGTATGACATCTCATACCAACCAATCTGGTACAAATACCCAAGAATTTCATTGTGTGACAAAACAAGGAATACATCCATAACATGTATATCATGTATATACACCTGAGCTAGACTTTCTAGTCTTTTCTTTCTTTCTGCCAAAATATCTTTTGTAGTTTCTCTTTTAGTTTTCCTCATTCTCAGAAAACACTTCACCTTCAATAACTTCTAGGTCCATTGGTCAAATACCAATAACCTTGAGGTTCTTTGAAGTTGATCATCATATGACAAGTGTTCTAGATTTCACTATTAGTAACTTTGTAATATGATGAACAATTTCACTCATAATTTTATCCATCATATCATGACGACTTTCCGAGACCATGTATGTACATGCTAGGCTCGTAAAGTTTAACCTTAGTATTCGCATGTGCAAATCTGGCTTGCACCCGTTGTATGCACTCGTGGAATCTATAACACCCAATCATCATGAGATGCTTCGAAACGACGAGTCTTAGCAACGGTGCATGATGTCTACGGGTGCTTCTATTCTTGTAGACAGTGTTGGGCCTCCAAGAGCAGAGGTTTGTAGAACAGCAGCAAGTTTCCCTTAAGTGGATTACCCAAGGTTTATCGAACTCGGGGAGGAAGAGGTCAAAGATATCCCTCTCAAGCAACCCTGTAATCACAAAGCAAGAAGTCTCTTGTGTCCCCAACACACCAAATACACTTGTCAGATGTATAGGTGTACTAGTTCGCGAAGAGATAGTGAAATACAAGTAATATGGATGTATATGAGTGGTAATAGCAATCTGAATAAAATATGGCAGCGAGTAAACATGCAACAGAGTAAGCGGTGTTTGCAGTATTGGAAACAAGGCCTAGGGATCATACTTTCACTAGTGGACACTCTCAACATTGATCGCATAATAAATACTTCTTCTCATATGTGCTACATACACTCTTGTTTGATAATGAACATCATTCGTTGCGTAGGATTACACGAACCCTCAATGCCGGAGTTAACAAGCTCCACAACATTCGATATTCATGTTTAAGTAACCTTAGAGCATAATAGATCATTGCAAAATAAACCAAGAACTAACATAGCGCACACACTGTCCACATTACACTATGAAAGGAGGAATAGATCACATCAATACTATCATAATGATAATTAACTCCACAATCTACGAGAGATCATGATCATAATCTACGACAAGAACCACACGGTGCACACACTAGCACCTTTACACCATGCAGGAGGAATAGACTACTTTAATAACATCACATGAGTAGCACATAAACTAGTAGCGATACAAAGCTCATCATATGGATCTCAATCATGTAAAGCAGCTCATGAGATCATTGTATTGAAGTACATAGGAGAGAGATTAACCACATAGCTACCGGTACAGCCCCGAGCCTCGATGGAGAACTACTCCCTCTTCATGGGAGCAGCAGCGTTGATGAAGATGGCGGTGGAGATGGCAGCGGTGTCGATGGAGAAGCCTTAGGGGGCACTTCCCCGCTCGGCGGGGGTGCGGAACGAGAGACTCTGTCCCCAGATCTTGGCTCGCGATGGCGGCGGCTCTGGAACTTTTCTCGTACCGTGGCTTCCTCTCAAGGGTTTTCGATTCAGGGGCTTTATATAGGCGAAAGGGCAGCGTCAGAAGGTCGAAGGGGCGACGACACCATAGGGCCGCGCGGCCAGGGGGTGGGCCGCGCCGGCCTATCATCTGGGCTGTGTGGCCCCCTCTCGCGACTCTCGGGTGTTCTGGATGCTTCCGGGCAAAATAGGAACCTGGGCGTTGATTTCGTCCAATTCGAGAATATTTCGTTACTAGGATTTCTGAAACCAAAAACAGAAAAAAGGAACTTCGGCATCTTGTTAATAGGTTAGTTCAGAAAATGCACGAATATGACATAAAGTGTGCATAAAACATGTAGATATCATCAATAATGTGGCATGGAACATAAGAAATTATCGATACGTCGGAGACGTATCAGCATCCCCAAGCTTAGTTTGCTCGTCCCGAGCAGTAAAAATAGCGATGACCCACAAGTATAGGGGGTGTATCGTAGTATCTTCGATAAGTAAGAATGTCGATCCCAACGAGGAGCAGAAGGTGTTGGCAGCAGTTTCGATGAAGGATTCACTGTAAATGCTCACAAACAAGTATTCAAGGGGTTTTGATATTGCAGATAAATAAAGTACGAGTAAATAAAATGCGAGAGAAATAATTGCAGCGAGTGGCCCAATCCTTTTAGCACAAAGGACAAGCCGGTTTGTTTACTTATAATGACCAAACGTTCTGAGGACACACGGGGATTTTAGTCTAGTACTTTCGCTTCATGTGGCTTAATAATCTTCATTGTTTTGATAAGTGTTGTGTGGGTGAACCTATGCTAATGCACCGCCCTTCCTAGGACTAATACATACTTGTGATTATACCCCTTGCAAGCATCCGCAACTACAAGAAAGTAATTAAGATAAATCTAACCACAGCCTTAAACTCTGAGATCCTGCGATCCCTCTTGCATCGATATACTAACGGGGGCTCAGGTTTCTGTCACTCCGGCAACCCCGCAATTAGCAACCGAATACAAGATGCACTCCCCTAGGCCCATAAAAGGTGAAGTGTCGTGTAGTCGACGTTCACACGACACCACTAGAAGAATGACACCACAACTTAAATATCATAACATTGAATATTACTCAACCATAATTCACTACTAGCATTTAGACTTCACCCATGTCCTCAAGAACTAAACGAACTACTCACGAGACATCATATGGAATACAATCAGAGGTGATATGATGATGAATAACAATCTGAACATAAACCTTGGTTCAATGGTTTCACTCAATAGCATCTATAACAAGTAGAGAATAATGCCGGGAGAGTTTCCCCTATCATACAATCAAGATTTAACCCAAATTGTTACAGCGGTGACGAGGTGCAGCGGTGGTGATGGCGGTGTAGATGGTGGAGATGATGATGATGATGATGGTGGAGATGATGTCCCGCTCGATGACGATGGCGATGGCGTCGATTTCCCCCTCCGGGAGGGAATTTCCCCGGCGGATTCCCGCCGGAGAGCTCTTTCTCTCTGGTGTTCTCCGCCCCGCAGAGGCGGCTGTAACTCTTCGTGAGGTCCTCCCTCTGGCTTAGGTTTTCGGGACGAAGAGTACGCGAAGAAAAGGAGGCGAAAGGGGTCGTGGGCCCCCAGACCACAGGGTGGCGCGGCCAGGCCCGCGCGCCCTAGGGTCTGGGCCCACAGTGGCTCCTCTCTGCTCCCCCTTCTGGCTCCCTCCGTCATCTGGAAAAATAGGAATTTACGTGAAATTCCCTTCCACAGTTGATCTTCCGAAATATTGTGTTCTGACGGTGCTTTTTCCAGCAGAATCCTGGCTCCGGTGCTTGATCCTCCAATGATGATGAAACATGCAAAATAGATGAAATAACATAAGTATTGTGTCCCAATATGAAATATATCAATGAATAACAGCAAATTATGATACAAAATAGTGATGCAAATTGGACGTATCAACTCCCCCCAAGCTTAGACCTCGCTTGTCCCCAAGCGAAACTGAGCTCGATAAACAAGACCACATGTTTATGGAGTGAAGAGTCGATAAATAAAATACGGACAAGAAGCATCATATTCATTCACACAAGACATTCTAGTAAACAACTTCCTCATATAACTCATCTCGAAATAGGTAAAGAGAAATCACAAGTAAAGGTGCATAAGAAATCATAGTTGGTGATGGCAAACTTTGTTCTTGGTCAGAGAACTACTAACGGATTGTACTTCTAAGCAAAGCTTTCATATTAGATTTTATAGCTGAGCTTTCATATTCAAGCATAACAATCTCTTCATAATCATTGATAACTTCAAAGTCATATTCATTTAGATAAAATAGGTACTAAACAAGAAAGTATAAAAGACATGATCAACTGAATCATAACATAAATGATTGGTTCACAACAACTCAATTGCTTGCTTAAGATAGAAGGAAATAGGTTTACTGACTCAACATAAAAGTAAAAGACAGGCCCTTCGCAGAGGGAAGCAGGGATTAAATCATGTGCTAGAGCTTTTCAAGTTTTGAAATCATATAAAGAGCATAAAAGTAAGATTTTGAGAGGTGTTTGTTGTTGTCAACGAATGGTAGCGGGCACTCTAACCCCCTTGCCAAACGAACCTTCCAAGAGCGGCTCCCATGAGGGACGTCATCTCTACCAGCAAGGTAGATCATCCCCTTCTCTTTTGTTTACACATGTATTTTAGTTTTATTAAAGATGACACTCCCCCCAACCTTGGCTTTCTCAATCCATGGCTAACCGAATCCTCGGGTGCCTTCCAACATTCACATACCATGGAGGAGTGTCTATTGCAAAATTAAGTTGCTTACTGATAAGTCAGAGCAAAACATGTGAAGAGAATTATTAATGAAAGTTATTAATTGGGGCTGGGAACCCCGTTGCCAGCTCTTATTGCAAAGTTATTGGATAAGCGGATGTGCCACTAGTCCATTGGTGAAAGTCCGCCCAACAAGATTGAAAGATAAAACACCACATACTTCCTCATGAGCTATAAAACATTGACACAAATAAGGAGTAGTAGTTTGAATAATTTAAAGGTAGCACATGAAGTATTTACTTGGAATGGCAGAAAATACCATGTAGTAGGTAGGTATGGTGGACACAAATGGCATAGGTTTGGTCTAAGGTTATGGATGTATGAGAAGCATTCCCTCTCGATACAGGTCTTTGGCTAGCAAGGTTTGATAGCAAGCATAAAGGTTGAGGGAAACAAACAAATATACATATGATAGAACAATCATGCATCTTTCTCATAAGCACAAGCAACTTTAACTTCAGAATACTAAGCATAGAGATAATAGTAATATATCTAAGTGTATTTCTCTCTTTATTTAAACATCAGGGTGTTGTTGCTATTGACCAATGCTAAGTTTGCCAAAACCAAATAGATTTACTTGATGCTCCCAAAGTGATATCAATACTCATGTCAAGAGTAATCATATAATGGAGATTGCAAACTAAAATAAGGTGTGCAAAAAGTAAATGATAAGACTTCTCATTAATATTCCATAACGATAACTCACACCAACGGATACATAGATAACTAACTAAGAGAGATACTTCCACATTGCATACTATTCCATATGATAACTTCCCTACTCATGATATGACACTACTTGATAGTAAAAGATAAAGGTGGTGATGATGTGATACCGCGGCACTCCCCCAAGCTTGGAACAAACCAAGGGGATGCCAATACCGATGATGAATTACTCCTTCGGTGATGATGGCGATGGATTCTTCTCGACAAGCTTCCTGACAAGCTCCTGTAAACCTTCAATCTCATAGGTGAGGTTGCGAATCATCTCCGAGTTGTGCTCAACGCGGCTCATAATCATGTCCGGTGGTGAATCCCAACTCTTAGAATTGTTTCCCCATCCTTCAGCTTCAGATTTCATCTCTCCTGCATTGTCAGAACGATTTATATCCCAATTACTTGGCAACACTACCTTGGGGGGTTGATACGTCTCCAACGTATCGATAATTTCTTATGTTCCATGCTACATTATTGATGATATCTACATGTTTTATACACATTATATGTCATATTTATGCATTTTCTGGAACTAACCTATTAACAAGATGCCGAAGTGCAGTTCCTGTTTTCTGCTGTTTTTGGTTTCAGAAATCCTAGTAACGAAATATTCTCGGAATCGGACGAAATCAAGACCCAGATTCCTATTTTTCCCGGAACCATCCAGAACACATGAGAACCGCAGAGAGGGGCCACAGGGCCCCAGATGATACCTTGGCGCGGCCGAGGGGGCGCGCCGCCTATGGTGTGGCCCCCCCTGCCCTCTGCGCCGCCTCTTCGCCTATATAAAGCCTCCGTCGCGAAAACCCTATTACGGACGACGAAACCCACGAAACCTTCCAGCCGCCGTCATCGCGAAGCCAAGATCGGGGACAGGAGTCTCTGTTCCCTGCCGGGACGGGGAAGTGCCCCGGAAGGCTTCTCCATCGACACCGCTGCCATCTTCACCGCCATCTTCATCACCGCTGCTGCTCCCATGAGGAGGGAGTAGTTCTCCATCGAGGCTCGGGGCTGTACCGGTAGCTATGTGGTTCATCTCTCTCCTATGTAGTTCAATACAATAATCTCATGAGCTGCCTTACATGATTGAGATTCATATGATGATGCTTGTAATCTAGATGTCATTATGCTAGTCAAGTGGGTTTTACTTATGTGATCTCCGGAGACTCCTTGTCCCACGTGTGTAAAGGTGACAGTGTGTGCACCGTGTGGGTCTCTTAGGCTATATTTCACGAAGTACTTATTCACTGTTGAAGAGCGTAGTGAAGTGCTTATTTATATCTCTTTATGATTGCAATGTGCATCGTATCACAATTTATCTATGTGCTACTCTAGTGATGTGTTATTAAAGTAGTTTTATTCCTCCTGCATGTGTGCAAAGGTGACAGTGCGTGCACCGTGTTAGTACTTGGTTTATGCTATGATCATGATCTCTTGTAGATTGCGAAGTTAACTATTGCTATGATAATATTGATGTGATCTATTCCTCCTACATATGCATGAAGGTGACAGTGTGCATGCTATGCTAGTACTTGGTTTAGTCTTTTGATCTATCTTACACTAAAGGTTACTAAAATATGAGCATTATTGTGGAGCTTGTTAACTCCGGCATTGAGGGTTCGTGTAATCCTACGCAATGTGTTCATCATCCAACGAAAGTGTAGAGTATGCATTTATCTATTCTGTTATGTGATCAATGTTGAGAGTGTCCACTAGTGAAAGTGTAATCCCTAGGCCTTGTTCCTAAATACTGAGTTACTACTGCTTGTTTACTGTTTTTTGTGTTACTACTGCTGCAATACTACCACCATCAACTACACGCCAGCAAGCTATTTTTACCGTTGCTACTGCTCATATATATTCATACCACCTGTATTTCACTATCTCTTCGCCGAACTAGTGCACCTATTAGGTGTGTTGGGGACACAAGAGACTTCTTGCTTTGTGGTTGCAGGGTTGCATGAGAGGGATATCTTTGACCTCTTCCTCCCTGAGTTCGATAAACCTTGGGTGATCCACTTAAGGAAAACTTGCTGCTGTTCTACAAACCTACTTGGAGGCCCAACACTGTCTACAGGAAAGGAGGGGGAACGTAGACATCAAGCACTTTTCTGGCGCCGTTGCCGGGGAGGAAAGGTAAAAGGTACTCACACTCCGGATCTCGGCTACTAAGCTATTCTCCGGCGCCGTTGTAAGTACTCGAAGCTATTTCCTTTAGACTCTGCAATTGCGACATTTGGTTTCTTGTTTACACTAGTTAGGCATAATGGAAAACAACAAAAATATGAGAGATCTTTATGAACTTTATCTTGAATTAGGACATGATGTGTTTGAAGAAAGAATTAAGAAACCCATGGAACTTTATATGCATGCTAATGGGAATGTTATTACTATGAATGCTTTGAACACCATTGTTGCTAATGCTATGGAAAATTCTAAGCTTGGGGAAGCTGGTTTTGATGAGCATGATATTTTTAGTCCCCCAAGCATTGAGGAGAAAATTTACTTTGATGATACTTTGCCTCCCATTTATGATGATTATAATGATAGTAGTCTTTTGTTACCACCTGTTATGGAGGATAAATTTGATTATGATTACAATATACCTCCTATATTTGATAGCTACTTTGTTGAATTTGCTCCCACTACAATTAATAAGAATGACTATGCTTATGTTGGGAGTAGTAATTATTTTATGCATGAGACTCATGATAAGAATGCTTTAAGTGATAGTTATATTGTTGAGTTTGCTCATGATGCTACTGAAAGTTATTATGAGAGAGGAAAATATGGTTGTAAAAATTTTCATGTTACTAAAACACCTCTCTATGTGCTGAAATTTTTGAAGCTACACTTGTTTTATCTTCCTATGCTTGTTACTTTGCTCTTCATGAACTTGTTTATTTACAAGATTCTTATGCATAGGAAGCATGTTAGACTTAAATGTGTTTTGAATTTGCCTCTTGATGCTCTCTTTTGCTTCAACTTCTATTTCTTGCGGGTGCATCACCAAAACTGCTAAGCCCATCTTAACGGCTATAAAGAAAGAACTTCTTGGGAGATAACCCATGTGTTATTTTGCTACAGTACTTTGTTTTATATTTGTGTCTTGGAAGTTGTTTACTACTGTAGCAACCTCTCCTTATCTTAGTTTTGTGTTTTGTTGTGCCAAGTAAAGTTTCTATGCCAAAGTTGATGTTATATTTGGGATCGCTGCGCAGAAACAGCATTGCTGTCTGTCACGAATCTGGGCACAGTTCTCTGTAGAAAATTCGAAAAAATCTGCCAATTTACGAGCGTGATCCTCAGATATGTACGCAACTTTCATTAGTTTTGAGTTTTTCCATTTGAGCAAGTCTGGTGCCAGCTTTAAATTCGTCTTTACGGACTGTTCTGTTTTTGACAGATTCTGCTTTTTATTTCGCATTGCCGCTTTTGTTAAGTTGAATGAGTTTCTTTGTTCCATTAACTTTCAGAAGTTTTATGCAATGTCCAGAAGTGTAAAGAATGATTGTGTCACCTCTGAACATGTGAATTTTTGATTATGCACTAACCCTCTAATGAGTTTGCTTGAAGTTTGGTGTGAAGGAAGTTTTCAAGGGTCAATAGAAGAGGGTGATATAATGTGATCGAGAAGAGTGAAAGGTCTAAGCTTGGGGATGCCCCGGTGGTTCATCCCTGCATATTTTAAGAAGACTCAAGCATCTAAGCTTGGGGATGCCCAAGGCATCCCCTTCTTCATCGACAACTTATCAGGTTTCTTCTAGTGAAACTATATTTTTATTCGGTCACATCTTATGTTCTTTACTTGGAGCGTCTGTGTGCTTTTATTTTTGTTTTTGTTTTGTTATCTTAGTTCTCTGAATAAGTTCATCCTTGTGTGGGAGAGAGACACGCTCCGCTGGTTCGTATGAACACATGTGTTCTTAGCTCATAATATTCATGGCGAAGTTTTTCTCTTCGTTAAATTGTTATATGGTTGGAATTGGAAAAATGCTACATGTAGTAATTGGTAAAATGTCTTGGATAATGTGATACTTGGCAATTGTTGTGCTCATGTTTAAGCTCTTGCATCATATACTTTGCACCCATTAATGAAGAAATACATAGAGCTTGCTAAAATTTGGTTTGCATAATTGGTCTCTCTAAGGTCTAGATAATTTCTAGTATTGAGTTTGAACAACAAGGAAGATGGTGTAGAGTCTTATAATGTTTACAATATGTCTTTTATGTGAGTTTTGCTGCACCGGTTCATCCTTGAGTTTGCTTCAAATAACCTTGCTAGCCTAAACCTTGTATCGAGAGGGAATACTTCTCATGCATCCAAAATCCTTGAGCCAACTACTATGCCATTTGTGTCCACCATACCTACCTACTACATGGTATTTCTCCGCCATTCCAAAGTAAATTGCTTGAGTGCTACCTTTAAACAATTCAAAATTTATCACCTCTTATTTGTGTCAATGTTTAATAGCTCATGAGGAAGTATGTGGTGTTTATCTTTCAATCTTGTTGGGCAACTTTCACCAATGGACTAGTGGCTTCATCCGCTTATCCAATAATTTTGCAAAAAGAGCTGGCAATGGGATTCCCAGTCCCAAATTAATTAACAAAAATAGACACTCCTCCATGGTATGTGATTGTTGGACGGCACCCGAAGGATTCGGTTAGCCATGGCTTGAGAAAGCAAAGGTGGGGAGGAGTGTCATCATAATAAAACTAAAATAAAAAGGCACTCCTTCATGGTATGAGATTGTTGGCAGGCACCCGAGGATTCGGTTAGCCATGGTTTGTGAAAGAAAGGTTGGAAGGAGTGCCACCCAAAAATAAAATAAAATGGGAGCCGCTCTTTGAAGGTTTGTCTGGCAAGGGGGTTAGAGTACCCATTACCATTCGTTGACAACAACAAACACCTCTCAAAACTTTACTTTTATGCTCTCTATATGTTTTCAAAATCAAAGCTCTAGCACAAATATAGCAATCGATGCTTTCCTCTTTGAAGGGCCATTCTTTTACTTTATTGTTGAGTCAGTTTACCTATTCTTTCTATCTAAGAAGCAAACACTTGTGTGAACTGTGCATTGATTCTTACATACTTGCTTATTGCATTTGTTATATTACTCTATGTTGACAATTATCCATGAGATATACATGTTATAAGTTGAAAGCAACCGCTGAAACTTAATCTTCCTTTGTGTTGCTTCAATGCCTTTACTTTAAATTATTGCTTTATGAGTTAACTCTTATGCAAAACTTATTGATGCCTGTCTTGAAGTGCTATTCATGAAAAGTCTTTGCTTTATGATTCACTTGTTTACTCATGTCATTACCATTGTTTTGATCGCTGCATTCATTACATATGTTTACAATATGATCAAGTTTATGATGGCATGTCACTTAAGAAATTATCTTTGTTATCGTTTTACCTGCTCGGGACGAGCAGAACTAAGCTTGGGGATGCTGATACGTCTCCAACGTATCGATAATTTCTTATGTTCCATGCTACATTATTGATGATATCTACATGTTTTATACACATTATATGTCATATTTATGCATTTTCGGAACTAACCTATTAACAAGATGCCGAAGTGCCGTTTTTCT
This sequence comes from Lolium multiflorum, assembly GCA_030979885.1. Classification (NCBI taxonomy): domain Eukaryota; kingdom Viridiplantae; phylum Streptophyta; class Magnoliopsida; order Poales; family Poaceae; genus Lolium; species Lolium multiflorum. The sequence continues at coordinate 26,791,089 of CM061749.1, read as the reverse complement.
GCTGTTTTTGGTTTTAGAAATCCTAGTAACGAAATATTCTCGGAATCGGACGAAATCAAGACCCAGATTCCTATTTTTCCCGGAACCATCCAGAACACACGAGAACCGCAGAGAGGGGCCACAGGGCCCCCAGATGATACCTTGGCGCGGCCAGAGGGGGCCGCGCCGCCCTATGGTGTGGCCCCCTGTCGGCCCTCTGCGCCGCCTCTTCGCCTATATAAAGCCTCCGTCGCGAAAACCCTATTACGGACGACGAAACCCCACGAAACCTTCCGAGCCGCCGTCATCGCGCCAAGATGCGGGGAGGAGTCTCTGTTCCGGCACCTGCCGGAGCGGGGAAGTGCCCCGGAAGGCTTCTCCATCGACACCGCTGCCATCTTCACCGCCATCTTCATCACCGCTGCTGCTCCCATGAGGAGGGAGTAGTTCTCCATCGAGGCTCGGGGCTGTACCGGTAGCTATGTGGTTCATCTCTCTCCTATGTAGTTCAATACAATAATCTCATGAGCTGCCTTACATGATTGAGATTCATATGATGATGCTTGTAATCTAGATGTCATTATGCTAGTCAAGTGGGTTTTACTTATGTGATCTCCGGAGACTCCTTGTCCCACGTGTGTAAAGGTGACAGTGTGTGCACCGTGTGGGTCTCTTAGGCTATATTTCACGAAGTACTTATTCACTGTTGAAGAGCGTAGTGAAGTGCTTATTTATATCTCTTTATGATTGCAATGTGCATCGTATCACAATTTATCTATGTGCTACTCTAGTGATGTGTTATTAAAGTAGTTTTATTCCTCCTGCATGTGTGCAAAGGTGACAGTGCGTGCACCGTGTTAGTACTTGGTTTATGCTATGATCATGATCTCTTGTAGATTGCGAAGTTAACTATTGCTATGATAATATTGATGTGATCTATTCCTCCTACATATGCATGAAGGTGACAGTGTGCATGCTATGCTAGTACTTGGTTTAGTCTTTTGATCTATCTTACACTAAAGGTTACTAAAATATGAGCATTATTGTGGAGCTTGTTAACTCCGGCATTGAGGGTTCGTGTAATCCTACGCAATGTGTTCATCATCCAACGAAAGTGTAGAGTATGCATTTATCTATTCTGTTATGTGATCAATGTTGAGAGTGTCCACTAGTGAAAGTGTAATCCCTAGGCCTTGTTCCTAAATACTGCTGAGTTACTACTGCTTGTTTACTGTTTTACTGTGTTACTACTGCTGCAATACTACCACCATCAACTACACGCCAGCAAGCTATTTTCGCACCGTTGCTACTGCTCATATATATTCATACCACCTGTATTTCACTATCTCTTCGCCGAACTAGTGCACCTATTAGGTGTGTTGGGGACACAAGAGACTTCTTGCTTTGTGGTTGCGGGGTTGCATGAGAGGGATATCTTTGACCTCTTCCTCCCTGAGTTCGATAAACCTTGGGTGATCCACTTAAGGAAAACTTTTGCTGTTCTACAAACCTCTGCACTTGGAGGCCCAAACACTGGAAACACACTACCTTGGGGGTCCTTTCAGTTTGACGATCGTAGATTAGATTGCGGTAAGGGTTGTAATTGCTCGGAGAAGATGTCCTTGGAGCCAAGTAATGACGTGGAACCGCTCCTCCGGTAGCGATTCGTGCACTCCTCTTGATGTTGGATGGATTTGATATCACGCCAATACTTGCGACGGTGGCTTGTTGGTGTTCCTGCGGAGCTTCCTCCACTTCTTCCTCATCCTCTCTTGCATCTTCTTTCTTCAGCTCCGGGTCTTGAATATTTTCCTTCAAAGGTTCCTTGTCCTTGTTGTTGGAGACCATGGTGCTTCTAGATCAAAACAAATCTGGCAGAAAACAGCTCGAAACAAAACACGACGAGAAAACGATATTACGGACCAGGGGTCCGGGGGATTATATAGCAAATATTTTTACGACAAAAGGAAGGTTCCAGGCCGAAAGTGGAAACGGGACGCCGAGGGGCTGTCACCATAGGTCGGCGCGGCCAGGGTGGGGCCCGCGCCGGCCTGTGGTGACGGGCCCTCGCGCGTCTTTTCCACTCCGTTTCGGTTCCGTAATTTTTCATATTTTCTAAAAACAGCAGAAATAATGTTCGGAAAGGTAAACGCGGACTTTTTATTACCTGTACTGTTACCTATTCAAAGTCGAGTTCTGGCGGACTGTCAATTTGTCCTTTGATGAAAGCCTCCGGTGTTTCCACTTGAATAATATCAACATCAACATTATAAGAATCACCCGAGATATAATGCTTGAGTCTTTGTCCATTCACCACTTGTGTGGCATTGCCTTGGAGAGAGCTAATTTTAATTGCTCCTGAACGATACACCTCCTCAACAACATATGGTCCTTCCCACTTCGAGAGTAATTTCCCTGCAAAGAATCTGAGACGAGACCGATACAATAGGACTTTATCCCCAATATTAAACTCTCTTTTGATAATCCTTCTATCATGCCATTTCTTAACTTTTTCTTTAAAGAGTTTAGCATTTTCATAAGCTTCACTTCTCCATTCATCTAGAGAACTTAATTGCAACAACCTCTTATTACCGGCTAATTTAGGATCTTTATTTAGTTCTCTAACAGCCCAATAAGCTTTGTGCTCTAGTTCTAAAGGTAAATGACAAGCTTTTCCATAAACCATTTTATAAGGTGACATTCCCATAGGATTTTTATAAGCAGTTCTATAAGCCCATAGTGCTTCTTTCAATTTGCTAGCCCAATTCTTTCTAGATTTATTAACAGTCTTTCCCAAAATAGTTTTAATCTCTCTATTTGATAATTCTACTTGACCACTAGTTTGAGGGTGACTAGTTAGCGGTGCACGTGCAACGCACGTCTTAACCAGCCATATGAATAGTCCAATTTTAATTTTTCCACAAAAAATTTAATTTTAAAAGTCGCGGGGATAAATATCAGGTATATAGACTTAGTGAAACCTGGTCACCTTGTTAGACACAACCTCTTGAGTTTTGTTTCATAAGATAGACTCCAAAAAGAATCCTAGATGCAATATATAAATATATTTACACCCCAGAATCAAAACATTGATGGCAAGCCATTTCTGAGATTCAAATAAGAAGTTGTGTTTGTCCCTAATTCAAGAACATGGCAAATTTGTATTGAAAAATCAAAATAAACAAGAAGGTAGAAACTGAATAAGCAATTGACAATCACTTGTCAAATAAACTCGAACCATCAAATAACGGTGATAAGTTAGCATTACTGAATGAGCTACACTATGCACTTAGTGAAATATGATGCTTCTGCAGCTAGGTACACGCCACCCCAGTAAGACCAGATGGCCTGTCTGATAACCAGAAGTTATGTGTCTCCATAACTCCTTTTTTTTTTAACCGCAAGTGAACGACTGAAAAACAGGATCGGAAAAGGCAAGAAGTCCGACTGAATAAAATGTGTCTATTCACTTATGTGCACACTGCAACACCAGCTAGCCGTGAACATAACTACAATGACTAATCCCAGACTGAAGGTAATTATTTTGGATCCAAACACCTCGTGTGTGCAAGACAATAAAATTACCACATGAAAAAAAAATTTACTTAAGAGATCTAGGTATCTAAGAAGCCATAACAAAGTGGTTCATATGTGAAATTGCGTAAGGGCCCATGCAGAGAATCTATAAAACTCAAACAACACAATTAAATAAATGGTGACGCTATACTGATGTACGGTTCCATGGTTCTATGTTTGACACTTGAAGAGTTTTATCACATATTACCTCACTACGAGCAGATGACAAGTGTACTACCTCTGTCAATAAATAGACATCTGAGATTTGTTTAAATTTAGATATATCTAACAACTAATTTGTGTCGAGATACATCCAGATTTAGATAAATCTCAGCCATCTAATTATAGACGGAGGGAATACTATCTTTGTTTAAGGATCAAATAGTACATCCAAGAAGAAAACACAATGAACCTGAAATGTCATGAGCAACTCCGTACAATTGACCTTTAGTCGCTTTCAAATTATAAGACTTACGGAGGAGTGAGGGGCCAAGACCTTGGACTAGACGGAGTGCTTTAGTCATAAATGTGTTAATCAAAATGATGCACATGCTAGTCTAAAATTAGATAAAGATCACATAATTCTCCAAGCATATATGGGCACCACCACTCCGTTATGGTCTGTGACAACAGAACATGCATGGCATCATACAATCTTTGCACTTTATTATTTGATTTCTCCCTCGTAACCTGCAGAATGAGTTCACTAACCTTCAGTGCACAAAGACCTTTTCAGAATTCCATTACGAGCAGATCCTGATTCCACGACACTGAAACTACCATCCAGTATAGTATACCTTCTTTCAGTTCTTCCAACTGCAGATCGAGTTCATTACAAAATGTCAGAGTAAGATCAAAGGATGCTCCTTTTCCCATCCATAAGTTGAACATCCTCATATCCAAGAATATAAAGGACCACAGCCACATACCCCAGATTAGGTAGCTTAGCGTCTCCAAGACCGAAGCAGGCAACCTCTCTTGGCTAGACATAGTCGACGCCTCCACACAGCCATTCAGCCCTCGACGGCCGTATTCCCCAAACCCACGCTGGAGCACAACAAGCGGAACTCATCGAGTGAATAGAGCAACCTGTAAAGATCTCCCCTGATGGCCCGACCTGCCACAGGCACTTTGTGGAGGCCTTCAGCTCGCGTCCAGCACTCCGCATTACCGGGTTCACCTCCTCCGCTGCGACCTACCCAGGCACGCGCTTGATGATTCCTGCAGGAGGTGTCCGGACGTGGAGGCGGTGGCGGAGTGCGGCATGGGCAGGCACGGGCACGGGCTGATGTTGGGCGGTCGAACGCTGTGGGAAGCGCCCTCGGCAGGGAAGACGTTCGTGCTGGAGGTTGGAGGAAAACATGGAGTGAAGAATGGAGTCATTCCCGTGATTTAAGCAGATCGGGGTTGATTAAGGAAGCAGGGTTGTGGAAACGGACTTGAGGGAGAACGGAGCGTTCGTGTTCGTTTGATCAAGCCATATGAACGGTCTAGATTTAATTTTCCTACAAACTTCTTGCCTTTATAAGTAGTGGAGATAAGCAGAAGCAATTCTATGATTAATACCATACTTAGCAAGAGTTTTTCTAAAACCTCCATGAATAAAATGAGAACCTCCATCAGTCATAATATATCTAGGTACTCCAAATCTAGGAAATATAACATCTACAAGCATTTTTATAGAGGTCTCACCATCAGCACTTTTTGTAGGTATAGCTTCTACCCATTTAGTAACATAATCAACAGCGACAAGTATATGAGTGTTACCGTCTGAAGAAGGGAAAGGACCCATGAAGTCGAATCCCCAACAATCGAATGGTTCAATAACAAGAGTATAATTCATAGGCATTTCATTGCGTCTAGAGATATTACCAACTCTTTGACATTCATCACAAGATAAAATAAATTTCCTTGCATCTTTGAAGAGTGTTGGCCAATAAAAACCTGATTGTAGAACCTTTTGCGCGGTTCTATCTCCAGCGTGATGTCCTCCATAAACACTACCATGACATTTACTCAATATTTCCTGTTGTTCATATTCAGGAACACATCTTCGCATAATACCATCCACTCCTTCTTTATATAAGTGTGGGTCATCCCAAAAATAATGCCTCAAGTCATAAAAGAATTTCCTCCTTTGCTGAGCTGAAAAGGTTGGAGGCAAATACTTCGAAACAATAAAGTTAGCATAATCTGCATACCAAGGGCTCTCTCGCGAGCTCACCTTTATTACAGCCAATTGTTCATTTGGAAAACTATCATTAACAGGAACAGGATCATAAGCAATATTTTCCAATCTAGACAAATTATCAGCAACAGGATTATCAGCACCTTTCCTATCTATAATATGTAAATCAAATTCTTGCAACAGAAGTACCCATCTAATAAGCCTTGGCTTAGCATCTTTCTTTGTCATAAGGTATCTAATTGCAGCATGATCAGTATGAATTGTAACTTTTGAATCAACAATATAGGGTCTAAACTTGTCACAAGCAAAGACTACAGCTAACAATTCCTTTTCAGTTGTAGCATAATTTCTTTGAGCAGCATCAAGAGTCTTACTAGCATAATGAATAACATTTAATTTTTTATCTACCCGCTGTCCAAGAACAGCGCCTACAGCAAAATCACTAGCATCACACATAATTTCAAAAGGCAAATTCCAATCAGGAGGTTCGACTACAGGAGCAGTTGTTAAGGCTTTCTTTAGAGTTTCAAAAGCTTCCTTATAATCATCATCAAAAACAAAAGGTACATCTTTTTGAAGAAGATTAGTAAGAGGCTTTGAAATTTTAGAGAAATCTTTAATAAATCTCCTATAAAACCCAGCATGACCAAGAACACTACGAATACCTTTAACATCCCTCGGATAGGGCATCTTCTCAATTGCTTCAACTTTAGCTCTATCAACTTCAATACCTCTCTCGGAAATTTTATGTCCCAATACAATTCCTTCATTAACCATAAAGTGGCATTTCTCCCAATTAAGAACAAGGTTAGTTTCTTCACATCTCTGCAAAACTTTATCGAGGTTTCGCAAGCAATTATCAAAAGAATTCCCATAGACAGAAAAATCATCCATGAACACCTCTACAATACTTTCGCAAAAACCATGAAAAATAGCAGACATGCATCTTTGAAAAGTAGCAGGAGCATTACATAAACCAAAAGGCATACGCCTATAAGCATAAGTTCCATAAGGACAAGTAAAAGTGGTTTTCTCTTGATCTTTAGCTTTAACAGCAATTTGTGAAAACCCAGAATAACCATCAAGAAAGCAAAAATGAGTGTTTTTAGATAACCTTTCTAGCATTTGATCAATAAAGGGTAAAGGGTAATGATCTTTCTTAGTAACTTTATTAACTTTTCGAAAATCAATGCACATTCTATACCCTACAACTATTCTTTGAGGAATAAGCTCATCATTATCATTAGGCACAACAGTCATTCCTCCTTTCTTAGGAACACAATGCACAGGACTAACCCATCTACTATCAGCAATAGGATATATAATACCAGCTTCAAGAAGTTTTAATACCTCGTTCCTTACCACCTCCTTCATCTTCGGAATTAGACGACGTTGATGTTCAACAACAGGCTTCGCATCTTCTTCCATATTAATAGCATGTTGGCAAATAGAAGGAGAAATCCCTTTCAAATCATCAAGAGTATAGCCAATAGCTCCTCGGTGTTTCTTCAATATTTCCAATAACCTTTCTTCCTCAATCTCTGAAAGCTTAGAACTAATAATAACAGGATATATTTTCTTATCATCAATATGAGCATATTTAAGATTATCAGGTAAAGGCTTTAAATCAAAAACAGGATCTTCCTTTGGTGGCGGTGTTGTACCCAAATCTTCCACCGGTAAATCATGCTTGAGAATAGGTTGGCGAAGAAAAATTTCCTCAAGCTCATCTCTTTCTTTCCTAAAAGCTTCACTTTCACTATTCTCCAAATGTTGCTGCAAAGGATTATTAGGAACAAGAACAATAGATGCACACTGCTCCATTTTAAAATCATTACTAGGCAAGTCAGCTTTATAAGGAGTTTTGGTAAATTTAGAAAAGTTAAATTCATAAGGTTCACCAGCAAATCTAGTCAAAATTTTCTCTTTCTTACAATCTATAATAGCTCCACAAGTATTTAGAAAAGGTCTACCAAAAATGATAGGACAATGATCACTAGCAGCAGAACCAAGTACCAAAAAGTCAGCAGGATATTTAATCTTACCACATAGAACTTCCACATCTCGAACAATACCAATTGGAGAAATAGTTTCTCTATTAGCCAGATGAATAACCACATCAATATCTTCAAGTTCACAAGAACCAATTTCGTGCATAATCTCCGTGTAAAGCTCATAAGGAATAGCACTAACACTTGCACCAATATCACATAAACCATAATAGCAATGATCACCAATTCTAACAGATAGCATAGGAACACTAACTTGTTTGGATTTATTAGGATGTGAAACAATATTAGAAGCATCTTCACAGAAAATAATATGACCATCCTCCACATTTTCAGTCACAAGATCTTTAACTATTGCAACAGCAGGTTCAATTTTAATTTGTTCTTCAGGTTCTTTAGGTTTCTTTTCACTTTTATTAACCGCACTAGATATGACAGAGTACTCCTTCATTTTAGCAGGGAAAGGAGTTTTTTCAATATAAGCTTCAGGAATAACATTATCAACAGTTTCAACCACTACACATTTGTTTACAGATGAATCAACTTTATCTTTATACGGTTCATGATACTTATCAAAATTCTTCTTAGGCAGTTCATAATGAGAGGCAAAAGCTTTATAAAGATTTGCAACAACTTGGGAATCAAGACCATATGTAGCACTCATATTACGAAATTTATCAGTATCCATAAAAGCTTCAATGCATTTATAATCATAAATTATACCTGATTCTCTATCCTTGTCGTTCTCCCATCCTTCAGTATTTTCTTGGATCCGATCAAGAAGGTCCCTTTTAAACTCTTCATTCTTGCGTGTAAATGATCCAGAACAAGAAGTATCCAGCAAGGTCTTGTCTTGAAAAGAAAGTCTTGCATAGAAATTATCAATAATAACATTACCAGGAAGCTCATGAATGGGACATTTGAGCATTAAAGACTTCAATCTCCCCCAAGCTTGGGCAATACTCTCTCCATCATGAGGCCAGAAATTATATATGCGGTTCCGATCTTTGTGAATTTCACTTGGAGGATAAAATTTGGAATAAAATAAAGGCACAATGTCCTCCCAATCAATAGAATCACCATTCTTCAGCAATTTATACCAGTGCGCCGCTTTACCAGACAGCGATATAGTGAATAGTTTCTTTCTAACTTCATTCATAGAAATACCTGCACATTTGAATAACCCGCATAATTCATGCAAAAACAATAAATGATCACCAGGATGGACAGTTCCATCCCCTTCATAGCGGTTATCCATAACACGTTCAATAATTTTCATAGGTATTTTATATGGTACTACTTCCTCACCTGGCGCTTCATCCACTACCGTTGCAGTAGTAGTAGATTTCCCAAATAGAAATTGAAGAGAAGATCTCTCCATAATGATTTATAGCAGCAGGCAGAAATAAAATCAGCACAAACAGTAAATTTCCTTACCAATTCCGCTTACCAATAGCGCTTCACTCCCCGGCAACGGCGCCAGAAAATAGTCTTGATGACCCACAAGTATAGGGGGTGTATCGTAGTATCTTCGATAAGTAAGAATGTCGATCCCAACGAGGAGCAGAAGGTGTTGGCAGCAGTTTCGATGAAGGATTCACTGTAAATGCTCACAAACAAGTATTCAAGGGGTTTTGATATTGCAGATAAATAAAGTACGAGTAAATAAAATGCGAGAGAAATAATTGCAGCGAGTGGCCCAATCCTTTTTAGCACAAAGGACAAGCCGGTTTGTTTACTTATAATGACCAAACGTTCTTGAGGACACACGGGGATTTTAGTCTAGTACTTTCGCTTCATATGGCTTAATAATCTTCATTGTTTTGATAAGTGTTGTGTGGGTGAACCTATGCTAATGCACCGCCCTTCCTAGGACTAATACATACTTGTGATTATACCCCTTGCAAGCATCCGCAACTACAAGAAAGTAATTAAGATAAATCTAACCACAGCCTTAAACTCTGAGATCCTGCGATCCCTCTTGCATCGATATACTAACGGGGGCTCAGGTTTCTGTCACTCCGGCAACCCCGCAATTAGCAACCGAATACAAGATGCACTCCCCTAGGCCCATAAAGGTGAAGTGTCGTGTAGTCGACGTTCACACGACACCACTAGAAGAATGACACCACAACTTAAATATCATAACATTGAATATTACTCAACCATAATTCACTACTAGCATTTAGACTTCACCCATGTCCTCAAGAACTAAACGAACTACTCACGAGACATCATATGGAATACAATCAGAGGTGATATGATGATGAATAACAATCTGAACATAAACCTTGGTTCAATGGTTTCACTCAATAGCATCTATAACAAGTAGAGAATAATGCCGGGAGAGTTTCCCCTATCATACAATCAAGATTTAACCCAAATTGTTACAGCGGTGACGAGGTGCAGCGGTGGTGATGGCGGTGTAGATGGTGGAGATGATGATGATGATGGTGGAGATGATGTCCCGCTCGATGACGATGGCGATGGCGTCGATTTCCCCCTCCGGGAGGGAATTTCCCCGGCGGATTCCTGCCCGCCGGAGAGCTCTTTTCTCTCTGGTGTTCTCCGCCCCGCAGAGGCGGCTGTAACTCTTCGTGAGGTCCTCCCTCTGGCTTAGGTTTTCGGGACGAAGGAGTACGCGAAGAAAAGGAGGCGAAAGGGTCTTGGGCCCCCAGACCACGGGGTGGCGCGGCCGGCCATGGGCCGCGCCGCCCTAGGGTCTGGGCCCACAGTGGCTCCTCTCTGCTCCCCCTTCTGGCTCCCTCCGTCATCTGGAAAAATAGGAATTTACGTGAAATTCCCTTCCACAGTTGATCTTCCGAAATATTGTGTTCTGACGGTGCTTTTTCCAGCAGAATCCTGGCTCCGGTGCTTGATCCTCCAATGATGATGAAACATGCAAAATAGATGAAATAACATAAGTATTGTGTCCCAATATGAAATATATCAATGAATAACAGCAAATTATGATACAAAATAGTGATGCAAATTGGACGTATCAATAACAAAGATAATTTCTGAAGTGACATGCCATCATAATCTTGATCATACTATTTGTAAACATATGTAATGAATGCAGCGATCAAAACAATGGTAAATGACATGAGTAAACAAATGAATCATATGACAAAGACTTTTCATGAATAGTACTTCAAGACAAGCATCAATAAGTCTTGCATAAGAGTTAACTCATAAAGCAATAAATCAAAGTAAAGGTATTGAAGCAACATAAAGGAAGATTAAGTTTCAGCGGTTGCTTTCAACTTATAACATGTATATCTCATGGATATTGTCAACATAAAGTAATATAACAAGTGCAATATGCAAGTATGTAGGAATCAATGCACAGTTCACACAAGTGTTTGCTTCTTAAGGTGGAGGGAGATAGGTAAACTGACTCAACAATAAAAGTAAAAGAAAGGTCCTTCAAAGAGGAAAGCATCGATTGCTGTATTTGTGCTAGAGCTTTTATTTTGAAAACATGAAACAATTTTGTCAACGGTAGTAATAAAGCATATGAGTTATGTAAATTATATCTTACAAGTTGCAAGCCTCATGCATAGTATACTAATAGTGCCCGCACCTTGTCCTACTTAGCTTGGACTACCGGATCTTCGCAATGCCATGTTTCAACCAAGTGTCACAAAGGGGTACCTCCATGCCGCCTGTACAAAGGTCTAAGGAGAAAGCTCGCATTTTGGATTTCTCGCTTTTGATTATTCTCAACTTAGACATCCATACCGGGACAACATGGACAACAGATAATGGACTCCTCTTTAATGCATAAGCATGTGGCAACAATTATTATTCTCATATGAGATTGAGGATATATGTCCAAAACTGAAACTTCAACCATGATTCATGGCTTTAGTTAGCGGCCCAATGTTCTTCTCTAACAATATGCATGCTCCAACCATTAAGGTGATAGATCCTTCAGACAAGACGGACATGCATAGCAACTCACATGATATTCAACAAAGAATAGTTGATGGCGTTCCCCAGAAGCATGGTTATCGCACAACAAGCAACTTAATAAGAGATAAAGTGCATAAGTACATATTCAATACTACGATAGTTTTTAAGGCTATTTTGTCCCATGAGCTATATATTGCAAAGGTAAATGATGGAATTTTAAAGGTAGCACTCAAGCAATTTACTTTGGAATGGCGGAGAAATACCATGTAGTAGGTAGGTATGGTGGACACAAATGGCATAGTAGTTGGCTCAAATTTTGGATGCATGAGAAGTATTCCCTCTCGATACAAGGTTTAGGCTAGCAAGGTTATTTGAAGCAAACTCAAGGATGAACCGGTGCAGCAAAACTCACATAAAAGACATATTGTAAACATTATAAGACTCTACACCGTCTTCCTTGTTGTTCAAAACTCAATACTAGATATTATCTAGACCTTAGAGAGACCAAATATGCAAATCAAATTTTAGCAAGCTCTATGTATTTCTTCATTAATGGGTGCAAAGCATATGATGCAAGAGCTTAAACATGAGCACAACAATTGCCAAGTATCACATTATCCAAGACATTTTAGAATTACTACATGTAGCATTTTCCAATTCCAACCATATAACAATTTAACGAAGAAGAAACTTCGCCTTGAACATTATGAGTAAAGCCTAAGGACATATTTGTCCATATGCAACAGCGGAGCGTGTCTCTCTCCCACAAAGTGAATGCTAGGATCCATTTTATTCAAACAAAAACAAAAACAAAAACAAACCGACGCTCCAAGTAAAGAACACAAGATGTGATTGAATAAAAATATAGTTTCAGGGGAGGAACCTGATGATGTTGTCGATGAAGAAGGGGATGCCTTGGGCATCCCCAAGCTTAGACGCTTGAGTCTTCTTAAAATATGCAGGGATGAACCACGGGGGCATCCCCAAGCTTAGATCTTTCACTCCTCTTGATCATAGTATATCATACTCCTCTCTTGACCCTTGAAAACTTCCTTCACACCAAACTTCAAGCAAACTCATTAGAGGGTTAGTGCACAATTAATAATTCACACATTCAGAGGTGACACAAACATTCTTTACACTTCTGGACATTGCATAAAGCTACTGGACATTAATGGATCAAAGAAATTCATCCAACATAGCAAAAGAGGCAATGCGAAATAAAAGGCAGAATCTGTCAAAAACAGAACAGTCGTAAAGACGAATTTTAAAATGGCACCAGACTTGCTCAAATGGAAAAACTCAAAACTAATGAAAGTTGCGTACATATCTGAGGATCACGCTCGTAAATTGGCAGATTTTTTCGAATTTTCTACAGAAACTTGTGCCCAGATTCGTGACAGACAGCAATGCTGTTTCTGCGCAGCGATCCCAAATATAACATCAACTTTAACATAGAAACTTTACTTGGCACAAAAACATGATAAGGAGAGGTTGCTACAGTAGTAAACAACTTCCAAGACTCAACAAAACAAAAATTGTTGTAGTAAAATAAACACATGGGTTATCTCCCAAGAAGTTCTTTCTTTATAGCCATTAAGATGGGCTCAGCAGTTTTAATGATGCACTCGCAAGAAATAGAAGTTGAAGCAAAAGAGAGCATCAAGAGGCAAATTCAAAACACATTTAAGTCTAAAATGCTTCCTATGCATAGGAATCTTGTAAATAAACAAGTTCATGAAGAGCAAAGTAACAAGCATAGGAAGATAAAACAAGTGTAGCTTCAAAAATTTCAGCACATAGAGAGGTGTTTTAGTAACATGAAATTTTTTACAACCATATTTTCCTCTCTCATAATAACTTTCAGTAGCAACATGAGCAAACTCAACAATATAACTATCACATAAAGCATTCTTATCATGAGTCTCATGCATAAAATTATTACTCTCCACATAGGCATAATCAATTTTATTAGTTGTAGTGGGAGCAAATTCAACAAAGTAGCTATCAAATATAGGAGGTATATTGTAATCATAATCAAATTTATCCTCCATAACAGGTGGTAACAAAAGACTACTATCATTATAATCATCATAAATGGGAGGCAAAGTATCATCAAAGTAAATTTTCTCCTCAATGCTTGGGGGACTAAAAATATCATGCTCATCAAAGCCAGCTTCCCCAAGCTTAGAATTTTCCATATCATTAACAACAATGGTGTTCAAAGCATTCATATTAATATGTTCCATGGGTTTTTTAATTTTCGCATCAAACCATCCATGTCTTAAATCAGGAAATAGAATAAAAAGGTCATTGTTGTCCATTATGCCTAACTAGTGTAAACAAGAAACCAAATGTCGCAATTGCAGAGTCTAAAGGAAATAGCTTCGAGCACACACACAATGGCGCCAGAAAAGTACTGTTACCTGGAACCGGAGTATGAGTGCCTTTTACCTTTCCTCCCCGGCAACGGCGCCAGAAAAGTGCTTGATGTCTACGGGTGCTTCTATTCTTGTAGACAGTGTTGGGCCTCCAAGAGCAGAGGTTTGTAGAACAGCAACAAGTTTCCCTTAAGTGGATTACCCAAGGTTTATCGAACTCAGGGAGGAAGAGGTCAAAGATATCCCTCTCAAGCAACCCTGTAATCACAAAGCAAGAAGTCTCTTGTGTCCCCAACACACCAAATACACTTGTCAGATGTATAGGTGTACTAGTTCGGCGAAGAGATAGTGAAATACAAGTAATATGGATGTATATGAGTGGTAATAGCAATCTGAATAAAATATGGCAGCGAGTAAACATGCAACAGAACAGTAAGTAAACGGTGTTTGCAGTATTGGAAACAAGGCCTAGGGATCATACTTTCACTAGTGGACACTCTCAACATTGATCGCATAATAAATACTTCTTCTCATATGTGCTACATACACTCTTGTTTGATAATGAACATCATTCGTTGCGTAGGATTACACGAACCCTCAATGCCGGAGTTAACAAGCTCCACAACATTCGATATTCATGTTTAAGTAACCTTAGAGCATAATAGATCATTGCAAAATAAACCAAGAACTAACATAGCGCACACACTGTCCACATTACACTATGAAAGGAGGAATAGATCACATCAATACTATCATAATGATAATTAACTCCACAATCTACGAGAGATCATGATCATAATCTACGACAAGAACCACACGGTGCACACACTAGCACCTTTACACCATGCAGGAGGAATAGACTACTTTAATAACATCACATGAGTAGCACATAAACTAGTAGCGATACAAAGCTCATCATATGGATCTCAATCATGTAAAGCAGCTCATGAGATCATTGTATTGAAGTACATAGGAGAGAGATTAACCACATAGCTACCGGTACAGCCCCGAGCCTCGATGGAGAACTACTCCCTCTTCATGGGAGCAGCAGCGTTGATGAAGATGGCGGTGGAGATGGCAGCGGTGTCGATGGAGAAGCCTTAGGGGCACTTCCCCGGCGGGGTGCCGGAACAGAGACTCCTGTCCCCAGGATCTTGGCTTCGCGATGGCGGCGGCTCGGAACTTTTCTCGCCGTGGCTTCCTCTCAAGGGTTTCGATTCAGGGGCTTTATATAGGCGAAAGGGCGGTGTCGGAAGGTCGAAGGGCGACGACACCATAGGGCCGCGGCCGGGGGTGGGCCGCGCCGGCCTATCATCTGGGCTGTGTGGCCCCCTCGGCGACTCTCGGGTGTTGGATGCTTGGGCAAAATAGGAACTTGGGCGTTGATTTCGTCCAATTGAGAATATTTCGTTACTAGGATTTCTGAAACCAAAAACAAAAACAGGAACGGCACTTCGGCATCTTGTTAATAGGTTAGTTCAGAAAATGCACGAATATGACATAAAGTGTGCATAAAACATGTAGATATCATCAATAATGTGGCATGGAACATAAGAAATTATCGATACGTTAGAACGGTGCATACTAAGGACGATCACTTCATGGATATGCGAATATCGTTAGTGCCCCAATAGTTGGAGGATTGGGACGCCTGGCGTCTTCAACCTTCGTACATTCCCATAAAACTTATGAGTTTATGTACTCTCACCAAATTATATTCTATCACCTTGAAATAAGGTCTTAGATATCACATATATCTTATACCTCGCTTATTTCTGAAAACAAAATTTCCAGCTCCTTACTTTAATTTCAAACGGATTTGAACTTCAAGTTTCATGGAGACAAGATGATTT
The DNA here is from genome assembly GCA_030979885.1 of Lolium multiflorum. NCBI lineage: Eukaryota > Viridiplantae > Streptophyta > Magnoliopsida > Poales > Poaceae > Lolium > Lolium multiflorum. The sequence goes on along the minus strand of CM061749.1, from coordinate 26,775,185 downwards.
TAGGTACTAATTGAAACCATTGTTCTTTGAATCAACAATGTGAGGTTTACTAAAAGTTTGCAATAGGACTTAATCATTTCTTGATTCTTTAACAATACGGTACCAGTCCGTAAAGTTACTTGTCAGACTTAACAGTATTTCAATCTCAATTACAAGACTAACGCATGGTAGAAAACGGATGCCAATTCTACAAATTTAATTCAAAATACTACTCAGACTATGTTCATGATAATTAGTTCAAGTTTTAATCTAATTACTAATGAACTCCCACTTAATACAACATCCCTCATAGTTGTTAAGTGGCACACGATCCACATCCACTACACCAAAACCGATCATCACGTGAGATGATGTAGCTTCAATGGTGAACATCAACATGTTGATCATATCATCCATATGACTCGTGTTCAACCTTTCGGTTTCCGTTGTCCCGAGGCCATGTCTGTACATGCTAGGCTCGTCAAGCAAACCCAAGTATTCCGCGTGTGTAAACATGGCTTACACCCGTTGTATGTGAACGTTGAGTCTATCACATCCGATCATCACGAGATGCTTCGAAACGACGAACTGTAGCAACGGTGCATACGAGGGAAGAACACTTTATTATCTTGATATTAATGTGAGGGATCATCTTATAATGCTACCATCGTGATCTAAGCAAAATAAGATGCATAAAGGATTAACATCACATGCAATTCATATGTGATATGATATGGCCCTTTAGTCTTTGCGCCTTTGATCTTCATCTCCAAAGCACGGACATGATCTCCATCATCAACGGGCATGATCTCCATCATCGTCGGCGTAGCGTCAAGGTCCATGGCGCCGTCTTCATGGTTGTTCACCGTGTGTAGCAACTATTACAACTACTTTGAAACAATACTACAACATGAAATATAAAGACAACCATAAGGCTCCTGCCGGTTGCCACAATACAATAATGATCATCTCATACATATTCATCATCACATCATGGCCATATCACATCACCAAACCCTGCAAAAACAAGTTAGACGCCTCTAATTTGGTTTGCATATTTTACGTGGTTTAGGGTTTTCGAGTAAGATCTAATCTACCTACGAACATGAACCACAACGGTGATACTAGTGTTGTCAATAGAAAGAGTAAATTGGATCTTCACTATAGTGGGAGAGACAGACACCCGCAAAGCCACTTATGCAATACAAGTTGCATGTCGAACGTGGAGCAAGTCTCATGAACGCGGTCATGTAAAGTTAGCCCGGGCCGCTTCATCCCACTATGCCGCAAGATGCAAAGTACTCGAACTAAAGACAACAAAAGCATCAACGCCCACAAAACCATTGTGTTCTACTCGTGCAACCAATCTATGCATAGACACGGCTCTGATACCACTGTTGGGATTCGTAGCATAGAAAACAAAAATTTCCTACCGCAAGAACGAAAACACAAGCCAAGATCTAATCTAGTAGATGGTAGCAACGAGAAGATCATGAGACTAACCCTCGAAGATTTCCAAAGCCTAACGAGATTAGATCTCGGGGTGGATGTAGTCGATCACTTGCCGCTTGCAAAAGCGCGTAGAAGATCTTGATCTTGACGGTGCCACAATCGGGCAGCACCTCCATACTCGATCACACGTTCGGTGTTGATGAAGACGACGACCGCCTCCCCGTTCCAGCGGGCAGCGGAAGTAGTAGATCCTCCTCGGAATCCCGGCAGCACGACGGCGTGGTGGCGGTGGTGGTGGAGATCTCCGGCAGGGCTTCGCCTAAGCGTATGCGGGAGAGGTGGTGGAGGAGGAGAGGCTAGGGTTTGGGGAGAGGGGCTTGGGCGCCGGCCACAAAGGGGGCGGCCAAGGTGGGAGGCAAGAGTGGCCGGCCACCCTCCCCTTGTCCCTCATTATATAGGTGGAAAACCCCCAAGACTTGGACTCCAACTCTTCGAATAAGACCCGAATCCAAAACTTGCCTAAGGTGGGAAACCTACAAGGGGGGAATCCCACTCAAGGTGGGACTCCCACCTTTCCTTTAGGTGGGTTGGCCGGCCACCCTAGGGGAGTCCACCTGGGACTCCTCCCCTTAGGGTTGGTGGTCATGCAAGGTGGAGTCCCTCCGGGACTCCACTTTCCATGGTGATTTCTTCCGGACTTTTCTAGAACCTTCTAGAACCTGCCATAAATGCACCGGATCATTTCCAAACTTGGAATATGACTTCCTATATATGAATCTTATTCTCCGGACCATTCCGGACCTCCTCGTGATGTCCTGGATCCCATCCGAGACTCCGAACAAAACTTCGAACTCCATTCCATATTCCATATCTACTCAAACGACATCAAACCTTAAGTGTGTCACCCTACGGTTTGTGAACTATGCAGACATGGTTGAGACTTCTCTCCGACCAATAACCAATAGCGGGACTGGAGATCCATAATGGCTCCCACATATTCAACGATGACTTTAGTGATCGATTGAACCATTTACATACGATACCGATTCCCTTTGTCTCGCGATATTTTACTTGTCCAAGGTTTGATCATCGGTATCACGATACCTTGTTCAACCTCGTCTCTGACATGTACTCTTTACTCGTACCGTGGTATGTGATCTCTTATGAACCATTCATATGCTTGCAAGCTAATCAGATGACATTCCACCGAGAGGGCCCAGAGTATTGATACGTCTCCGATGTATCGATAATTTCTTATGTTCCATGCTACTTTATTGATGATACCTACATGTTTTATACACATTATATGTCATTATTATGCATTTTCTGGAACTAACCTATTAACAAGATGCCGAAGTGCCAGTTCTTTTCTGCTGTTTTTGGTTTCAGAAATCCTAACGAAATATTCTCGGAATTGGACGAAATCAACGCCCGGGTTCCTATTTTGCCGGAAGCATCAGAACAGAGCCGCCGAGAGAGGGGCCACGGGGGCCCACACATGGTGGTGGCGCGGCCGGGGCTGGGCCCCCATGTGTCGTCGCCTCGTCAGCCCTCCGACTCCGCCTCTTCGCCTATATAAAGGTCCCGACCTAAAACACGAAACGAATAAGCCACGGTACGAGAAAAGTTCCGAGCCGCCGCCATCGCGAAGCCAAGATCGGGGACGGAGTCTCTGTTCCGGCACGCCGCCGGGACGGGGAAGTGCCCCGGAAGGCTTCTCCATCGACACCGCTGCCATCTCCACCGCCATATTCATCACCGCTGCTGCTCCCATGAGGAGGGAGTAGTTCTCCATCGAGGCTCGGGGCTGTACCGGTAGCTATGTGGTTCATCTCTCTCTATGTACTTCAATACAATAATCTCATGAGCTGCCTTACATGATTGAGATTCATATGATGATGCTTGTAATCTAGATGTCATTATGCTAGTCAAGTGGGTTTTACTTATGTGATCTCAGGAGACTCCTTGTCCCACGTGTGTAAAGGTGACAGTGTGTGCACCGTGTGGGTCTCTTAGGCTATATTTCACAGAATACTTATTCACTGTTATGAATGGCGTAGTGAAGTGCTTATTTATATCCCTTTATGATTGCAATGTGTTTTGTATCACTATTTATCTATGTGCTACTCATGTGATGTTATTAAAGTAGTCTATTCCTCCTGCATGGTGTAATGGTGATAGTGTGTGCATCGTGTAGTTCTTGTCGTAGATTATGATCATAATCTCTTGTAGATTGTGGAGTTAATTGTCATTATGATAGTATTGATGTGATTTATGCCTCCTTCGTAGTGTGATGGTGACAGTGTGCATGCTATGTTAGTACTTGGTTTATTTTGCAAAGATCTATTATACTCTAAGGTTACTTAAATATGAATATCGAATGTTGTGGAGCTTGTTAACTCCGGCATTGAGGGTTCGTGTAATCCTACACAATTAGTGGTGTTCATCATCCAACAAGAGTATATGTAGCACAAAGGAAGAGAACTTATTTATTATGTGATCAATGTTGAGAGTGTCCACTAGCGAAAGTATGATCCCTAGGCCTTGTTTCCATCACAAAGAATTGCTTTCCACGCCAGCAAGCTATTTTAGCGCCGCTTGTTTCTGTTTTACTGCATCTTTACTTTCTGCAATATTACCACCATCTATACCACCTGTGTTTTACTATCTCTTCGCCGAACTAGTGCACCTATACATCGACAAGTGTATTAGGTGTGTTGGGGACACAAGAGACTTCTTGCTTTGTGTTTGCAGGGTTGCTTGAGAGGGATATCTTTGACCTCTTCCTCCTGAGTTCGATAAACCTTGGGTAATCCAGTTAAGGGAAACTTGCTGCTGTTCTACAAACCTCTGCTCTTGCAGGCCCAACACTGTCTACAAGAAGAGAAGCACCCGTAGACATCAAGTATATCTATCCGTCATCGGGATGGACAAATCCCACTGTTGATCCATATGCCTCAACTCATACTTTCCGGATACCTAATCCCACCTTTATAACCACCCATTTACGCAGTGGCGTTTGATGTAATCAAGGTACCCTTCCGGCATAAGTGATTTATATGATCTCATGGTCGAAAGGATTAGGTAACTATGTATCGGAAAGCTTATAGCAAATGAACTTAATGATGTGATCTTATGCTACGCTTAATCGGGTGTGTCCATTACATCATTCACATAATGATATAACCTTGTCATTAATAACATCCAATGTTCATGATCACGAAACCTTGATCATCTATTAATCAACAAGCTAGTTATACAAGAGGCTTACTAGGGACTCCTTGTTGTTTACATAACACACATGTATTAATGTTTCGGTTAATACAATTATAGCATGGTATGTAAACATTATCATAAACATAAAGATATATTATAATAACCATTTTATTATTGCCTCTTGGGCATATATCCAACAGTCTCCCACTTGCACTAGAGTCAATAATCTAGTTTATATTTGTAAAGATATAACACCTTGGCCTTCTGGTGCTTTATCATGTTATGCTCACGGGAGAGGTTTTAGTCAACGGATCTGACACGCTCAGAAACGTATGTATTTTGCAATTCATTTGCGTCTCAACGCATCACTCATTTTCCAAATGAGTCGGCATATATGCTTAGTCCTCTGGTGGAACCTTAATTCCGCGGTCTGAAATATGTCACTAATATTGTCATACACAATATAGCTTCAAAGTTCTGACTTATCGGAACTACACCAAGTTCTCAAAGAACTTTTTGACTTAACATCTTTAGTCATTGTTAAAACAATGACATATTCCACCTTCGTTTGTAGAATCCGTCACAACATTTAGAACTCTTCTAAATATAGCATTGTGCTACCTTTTAAACAACACTTAGCCTAATTGAGATTTGAAATTAATTCTTATATGTGACCAAACTAATATCGGTGCAACACTTTACATCGATTTGTTTGTCATTACCCCATATAATACTATATATATATCCTTGGTTCTTCTGAAGCACACAGGGATATTCTTACTGTTTGTCCAATGATCATCACATGAATCATTCTGGTATATGCTCCTAACCTTTTAGAGCACAGGACATCTGATTTTGTACATATTATTTGTGATCCAAAATCACTCATGTGTTTTTACTCATCGAGTGTCAAATACACTCAAGTTTTGTTAAACCTTTGTATGCAAAGAACACCTTCTTAATATTTCTATATTGAACTACTTCAATATCCATTCTATGCACTTTGACTTAAACTTATTATGTGTTTTAATCTATCTTCATATATCTTGACACTAAATATGTTTCAGTCCATATCCTTTCATTGAAGTTAATTCTCAATGAAACCTTTTTAATCAATTATATAATTACACTATTTATAATCAACGATATGTCAGCTACATAAAGTATTACAAATATGTCTCAGCGCTCCCACTTAATTTCTTGCAAATGCAAGCACCTTCATCGTTTCTGATGAAATCAAAAACTCTTTGACTATTTCATCCGGTGAAGATTCCAACTCCGCAATACTCACTTCATCCAATTGAAGTTTGTATTCCTATCTAGTATTCTACGGACTAGCAAAACTCTAGGTTGTATCTTGTATACACCTTTAATACACACTTCTGTTAAGTAATATATTTTGCCATCCTACTAACATATCTCATAAAGAAATATGTAGCGATTACTAGAATAATCCACATAGACTATAAGCATTGCTACGGAAGATCTAATCTTATCGTAGTCAACTCTTTGAACTTTGTCGTAAACAACTTTTCGATAAGTCGTGCTTATTTAAGGATATTTCATCCAAGTCCATCAATTTCATAGATTCATTTACTTTCAAAAAGTATTCACCTATCTTGGATTTTATGGCGCATAGCCATTTTAACGGAGTCAGGGCCCATCATAACTTCTTTTTTGTAGTTGGTTTATCATTGTTCAAAATCAATCCTTTGTCCACAAATCATTTATTTGATCACAAAGTAAACCAAACCTACAAGGTTCAATAGGTACTTCGATCTCCATGGCTAAAACATTTTTGTAGTCATGGGAGCTATGATCGTCGTATCCGCTTCCGGAACCATTTCCGATGTTGCGCTACTCTGATCATTATGCTTAGGTTCATAAACCTTATCAAGTTCTATTGTCCTCCCACTCAAATATTTCGCTAGAAAACAATTTCTTGGAAATAAGCAAGTAACATTAACAAACATTTTTGTCTTTTACTTCATAGTGGAAAGAATTCCCAATCAATTCTCTGGGATAACCAACAAAGACATTCATCCGATTTTGGTTGTAAACTCATTTACTTATGCTATGCATACCAAAATTTAAGAAAAAGACTATTAGGGTTCATACCCATGCCATAACTCGTATGGTGTCATTTCAACGGATCATGATGATGCTCTATTTAGTGTAAAAGCGGTAGTCTCTAAAGCATAATCCACAAAAAATATAATGGCGTCAAATTATATTATCTCATCATTAATCCAACAAGGTTTGGATACATCTCTCGGATACTCCATCATCATTATGACACTCCAAGAAATGTGAGTTGTAGAACAATTTCATAACTCTCTTAGATGTTCGCTAAAACTCGTAATTCAAATATTTCCACCATGATCCAATCATAGATATTTGACTTTTCTATTACGATGATTTCCACTTCATGCTGAACTTTATTTGAATCCATTCAAATGTTTCAAACTTCTTCCTTATCGAATATATCCACAAATATATATTCAATTCATTGTTGGAAGTTATCATGAAGTAGAAGAATCTCCCGCACACAACTATGCCCAGTGAACCACATACATCATCATGTATGTTTCCACTAAGTTAATTGCCCGTTCAACTTTTGGCCTATGAACGGTATTTAAGTCATTCTCTTTAGAAGAGATTTGCAAGCGCCAAATGATTCAAAAATCATGTGACTCCAAAAATCCATCTGCATGGAGTTTCTTCATGCGTTCCTTTCTAACATGACCTAAATGGCGGTTCCACAAATAAGTGGAATTCAAATCATTTGCCTTATGGCATTTTAGCATCAGTGTTATGTATGTGTGTTTCACCATTAAGATTTATAATAACTTATCCATCGTACATGGAGTAATGTCATAATTTGAACAACTCATTGTTTTCATTTGACTAGAGCAAAATAACAATTATTAAGTTCTTTATTACAAATTCTAAGGACTAGGTATAATGCCAACGACAAACATAATAACACTTTATTATGTTCCAGACGTGCATTATTACCATATTCCTTATCAGTCACTTAGGCCATCGTATTCTTGTATTGTGTTGTATTGTATGACATCTCATACCAACCAATCTGGTACAAATACCCAAGAATTTCATTGTGTGACAAAACAAGGAATACATCCATAACATGTATATCATGTATATACACCTGAGCTAGACTTTCTAGTCTTTTCTTTCTTTCTTTCTGCCAAAATATCTTTCGTAGTTTCTCTTTTAGTTTTCCTCATTCTCAGAAAACACTTCACCTTCAATAACTTCTAGGTCCATTGGTCAAATACCAATAACCTTGAGGTTCTTTTGAAGTTGATCATCATATGACAAGTGTTCTAGATTTCACTATTAGTAACTTTGTAATATGATGAACAATTTCACTCATAATTTTATCCATCATATCATGACGACTTTCCGAGACCATGTCTGTACATGCTAGGCTCGTAAAGTTTAACCTTAGTATTCGCATGTGCAAATCTAGCTTGCACCCGTTGTATGCACTCGTGGAATCTATAACACCCAATCATCATGAGATGCTTCGAAACGACGAGTCTTAGCAACGGTGCATACTAAGGACGATCACTTCATGGATATGCGAATATGGTTAGTGTCCCAATAGTTGGAGGATTGGGACGCCTGGTGTCTTCAACCTTCGTACATTCCCATAAAACTTATGAGTTTATGTACTCTCACCAAATTATATTATATCACCTTGAAATAAGGTCTTAGATATCACATATATCTTATACCTCGCTTATTTCTGAAAACAAAATTTCCAGCTCCTTAATTTAATTTCAAACGGATTTGAACTTCAATTTTCATGGAGACAAGATGATTTTAGGTACTAATTGAAACCATTGTTCTTTGAATCAACAATGTGAGGTTTACTAAAAGTTTGCAATAGGACTTAATCATTTCTTGATTCTTTAACAATACGGTACCAGTCCGTAAAGTTATTAGTCAGACTTAACAGTATTTCAATCTCAATTACAAGACTAACGCATGGTAGAAAACGGATGCCAATTCTACAAATTTTAATTCAAAATACTACTTAGACTATGTTCATGATAATTAGTTCAAGTTTTAATCTAATTACTAATGAACTCCCACTTAATACAACATCCCTCATAGTTGTTAAGTGGCACACGATCCACATCCACTACACCAAAACCGATCATCACGTGAGATGATGTAGCTTCAATGGTGAACATCAACATGTTGATCATATCATCCATATGACTCGTGTTCAACCTTTCGGTTTCCGTTGTCCCGAGGCCATGTCTGTACATGCTAGGCTCGTCAAGCAAACCCAAGTATTTCGCGTGTGTAAACATGGCTTACACCTGTTGTATGTGAACGTTGAGTCTATCACATCCGATCATCACGAGATGCTTCGAAACTGTAGCAACGGTGCATACGAGGGAAGAACACTTTATTATCTTGATATTAATGTGAGGGATCATCTTATAATGCTACCATCGCGATCTAAGCAAAATAAGATGCATAAAGGATTAACATCACATGCAATTCATATGTGATATGATATGGCCATCTAGTCTTTGCGCCTTTGATCTTCATCTCCAAAGCATGGACATGATCTCCATCATCAACGGGCATGATCTCCATCATCGTCGGCGTAGCGTCAAGGTCCATGGCGCCGTCTTCATGGTTGTTCACCGTGTGTAGCAACTATTACAACTACTTTGAAACAATACTACAACATGAAATATAAAGACAACCATAAGGCTCCTGCCGGTTGCCACAATACAATAATGATCATCTCATACATATTCATCATCACATCATGGCCATATCACATCACCAAACCCTGCAAAAACAAGTTAGACGCCTCAAATTTGGTTTGCATATTTTACATGGTTTAGGATTTTCGAGTAAGATCTAATCTACCTACGAACATGAACCACAATGGTGATACTAGTGTTGTCAATAGAAAGAGTAAATTGGATCTTCACTATAGTGGGAGAGACAGACACCCGCAAAGCCACTTATGCAATACAAGTTGCATGTCGAACGTGGAGCAAGTCTCATGAACGCGGTCATGTAAAGTTAGCCCGGGCCGCTTCATCCCACTATGCCGCAAGATGCAAAGTACTCAAACTAAAGACAACAAAAACATCAACGCCCACAAAACCATTGTGTTCTACTCGTGCAACCAATCTATGCATAGACACGGCTCTGATACCACTGTTGGGATTCGTAGCATAGAAAACAAAAATTTTCCTACCGCAAGAACGAAAACACAAGCCAAGATCTAATCTAGTAGATGGTAGCAACGAGAAGATCATGAAACTAACCCTCGAAGATTTCCAAAGCCTATCGAGATTAGATCTCGGGGTGGATGTAGTCGATCACTTGCCGCTTGCAAAAGCGCGTAGAAGATCTTGATCTTGACGGTGCCACAATCGGGCAGCACCTCCATACTCGGTCACACGTTCGGTGTTGATGAAGACGACGTCCTCCTCCCCGTTCCAGCGGGCAGCGGAAGTATTAGATCCTCCTCGGAATCCCGACAGCACGACGGCGTGGTGGCGGTGGTGGTGGAGATCTCCGGCAGGGCTTCGCCTAAGCGTATGCGGGAGAGGTGGTGGAGGAGGAGAGGCTAGGGTTTGGGGAGAGGGGCTTGGGCGCCGGCCACAAAGGGGGGCGGCCAAGGTGGGAGGCAAGAGTGGCCGGCCACCCTCCCCTTGTCCCTCATTATATAGGTGGAAAACCCCCAAGACTTGGACTCCAACTCTTCGAATAAGACCCGAATCCAAAACTTGCCTAAAGGTGGGAAACCTACCCAAGGGGGAATCCCACTCAAGGTGGGTGTCAACACCTGGATTTTTAAGTCCAGATGCCTATTATGCCATTCCTCGCAATCCCAGGAATATTGTTTTTGCGAGACATAATAGCTTGATATCACAACGCATCATTTATTACAACACGTAATCGTCTTACAACAAAGGATCACCTGATCCAGTCTTAATACAACATAGTGGATCTAGAGATCCTATTACAAAACACATAGCGGAAGCGAAGTAATGGTCGTGGTCCATCTGTTCCACAGGCAACTGTTGACGTCAGGAGCGGTCCTAGTTGTCGTAGACGTTCTGCTGTCCATCTTCCTCGTACAGCTGTTCACCTTCATAGTCTGGCCATTTGAATAGCCAGGGACAAAGCCATGAGTACTTTTAAAGTACTCGCAAACTAATACTAGTGTAAGCATTATCAATTGTGGTAAAGGGATACTAAGCTCTAGGTTTATTTGCACAAAGCCAAGTTTATTTCATAAACATTTAGTAAAGATGCTTGAATCACTAGACTAACTCAGGTGGGAACCTTAGTGTCATTCCCACAACTCTGTTGTGGTCCAACTCAAAGTCACCATTCACCGGTCAACTTCAAGTCACCAGTCATATGTCACATTTTTGAAACTGGTCTGATGACGGAACAAGATGGCCCTTCCAATCGTCCGTAACCGTGGACACGGCTATTCGAATAGTTCTACACTTTGCAGAGGTCGTACGCTTGTGCCACAATATTTGCAATAATCCATCAGGGTTAACTGGCCCTGATTTATCATACTCCGTATGCGGACTACCAACCATAACCTTTCACTTATATACTCTAGTACGGGCACCTCTCCCCATGAGCTTGGCCTCCCGGTGAGAACCAACTGTTAACCCGGGAACTGCACAGGGCTTGGGCCGGACAATCCACCTCATTCACATCATTTCACAAAATCTCATATTGCTTTGGAGGCAGCCCTTGGCATAACCCCGATGACGCTTGTTCAGAGGGAACCCATACTAAAGCACATAACTTTCTAGTTAAGCCCTTACCCATTTTGGGTATTGTGGGGGTACTTTCAAAATTGGAATGGTATCGCATCCGAACCCAACCATCAGTTTTATATCAAAAATCACCATCTTCTCTTGGTCATATTCACCTTCAACGTCATTCAATGGAATGAACCATCATTCCAAAGTTATCAACTTCATTTCAAAGTCACATGTTCCCATCTAGAGTAGTCCAATTTTTAATTGATTAGCACTAGCAACTATTTTATGAGGGGTGATAAGTATCTTGGAGCTAGCTAGGCTAAGTGTGATTCTCTTGTACTACTCTATAATTTACCAAGTGAATCATAAACCAAAAAGTAACTTTGATAACTAAAATCAAGTAAAGCTTGTAGAGTAAAAACTTGGGATAGGTTCATAAAGTAAAAAGTAAGGGTGCCTTGCTCTTGTAGAGCTTTGCACTTAGTTTTAGCAAGGGTTAGCTTGCACTGGTAATAGCTGGCATTAATATTAGCTTGCTTGTATGGGTAATAGCTTGCAAGAGTATTATCTTGCCTTGATTGGTGAAGTGGTCAAGGTATTCTTCTTCTTCCTCTTGGTAGAATACCTCCTCCTCTTGATAGTCTCCGGTACTAGCGTCTATAAACGAATACGAGGTTACAATCACCAAACAATACTTAAGTACTCTTAATTAGCCTTAGTGGCTCACATAATGATCTAGCATCACTACTTAACATTTATTATAAAATTATGCTAGGGTTTTCTTATTTAATAATAGGAAAATAATTTCCTCTCATTGAAAAATGAAGTTAGGGTTTCTTTTTGGTTTGGTGAGAAATAATTTCCTCTCATTGAATCTTCTTAAGTTTTAATTTCTTTTATGAATAATATATGACCTAGGTTGACTAAAGTCAACCTCTTCATACTTATCATTTGAGAAAATGATTTAAATGAGGTTCCATACCTCATGTAATTTAATACTAACATGGTAGTGATTTAATGCCACCAAATAATTCCATATGAGGTTACATAGACCATGATGACTACTTCATATTGAATTACTTGAGAGCAAGATTTAAATGAGAGGAGTATCTCTCATATGATTTAACACATAATTGTAACTAATTTAAAGAACTATTATTGAGGTGATTTAATATTCTCAAATAACCAGGGATGATCCCATGTTGACCAAGGTCAACACTTTACACTTAGTATTTGAGAAAGGTGAGTTAAATGATATTCATCATCTCATGTGATTTAATTAATCTTTGGAAAATTTAAATAGTATTTAGATTTAAGATTTATGAATGAGCAAGCATGAGCTTAGGAAATTTAAAGGTCAAAACATTACTTCATTTTATTTGAGAAAGATGATTTAAATGAGGTGAGCACCTCATACCATTTTAATAACACATGGCAATGGTTTAATACCATTAATTAATCTAAGGTGAGTTTTAATTTACCATGGGGTCTACCTCAGATTGACTTTGGTTGAGGTAAGATTTAAATGAGACCTAAGTCTATTAGATGATTTAATAACTAGGTTTGAAATATTTAAATACCATTTATTAAAATGATTAAATATTTTCAAAGTAGGAATCTATGGGTTAATAATATAGGTAGTATTAATTCTTATTGAACTATTTGGATTAATGATTTTAGTGAGAGGCTATACCTCACATAAGTTAAACTATCATCTAATGATTTAAACTTTCTAAGTAACTAAGCATGAGACTTACTTGACCAGGGTCAGTACCTCTATTTGAATTACTTAAGATCACAAATTAAATGAGAGATAAGCCCTCATACTATTTAAATAATTCTATGTGTATGTATTAAATAGTCTAGAAATAGTTCCATAGCCATTATTTAACTCTAGTCCATGATCATGCAAAACAACCATGCTATATTTTTACATAAACAATTAGATTATGTCAAATGTGATTTATTAGAGTTGGAATCAACTTAAAATCATTTCTAGATAATTTCTAATATTTATTTGAAGTCAGAAAAGGCCCTGCCTTGTTATTTTTATCATTTAAATTTAATTTCGAATTTGGACATGAGGCCAGTGGCATTATTTAGATAATTTCATGAGCTTTCCAAATATATAAAATTTGTTAAATTTGGTGTAGTAGATTTCAAACTATTTAAGTTTGAAGTGGGCAGCAGTATTGAATTTAGCTAAAAAGGGTTAAATCAAATTTGAATTACTGGGCCACGCGGGAAAACAAAATGGGCCAAACTGACTAAACGGACTGGGCCGACCCAACATTGCTACGGGCTGGGTTTGAAACAAAGGCAGCAGGCGGGGGCGACGTGGCGCTATCTGGGACGTTCGCGTGATCGAGCGGCGTACCTTCTCCGGCGAGTCGTCGGAAACCTAGGTTGCAGGAGGGTCTGGCGACGGCGATGCAGGGGTGCTCCCAGGCTGGCGACGGGGGCAATCGACGCAGCGTGGGACGGGGAGTCGAGTGGTGGCCGTGGTTGGTCGGGGGAGGCTCGGAGTCGTCGTCTTCGTCGAGCTTCTGCAGCGGCGGACTCCGGTGAAATTCCGGCGACGGCGAGCTTAATTGGAGAGGGGAAGGAGTCGAGGAGGCTCAGAGAGAGAGGGGAGGCGGCTGGTGTGTGGTGATCTTCCAGGAGCGGCCTCCTTTTATAGGGGGTCGAGGATGCCGTGGGTGCTGCGAAGGGGCGGCCATGGCGCGGCGTCTATGGTGAGCGAAGGGGCAAGCTAGGGGGCGCATGGCGTAGGCGTCGTCTAGGCGGAGCTAATGAGCTTGACGGCACGGCTAAAGGAGGTCTGAGGCGAGCTGGCGATGATGGCGTCCGTGCAGTACCGGCGCGGCAGGTCGGTGATCATGGCGACGGCTAGGGCGTTCCCGCGTGCTAGTGAGGATGTCTAGGAGGTAGCCGTAGGCGTGGTGATCATGTGTGCCAAGTGGGAGAGGGAGAGAAGGACGAGGGCGCGCAGTCGAGGCGGTGTACTGCGGCGTCCAGTGACACGCCGATGCACGCTCTGGCGCGTCCACACGCGGTGATCACGTCGTGTCCAAAGTTTGTCGTGCATGGTTTGGAAAAGGATCGTGTCAAGCATGCTCAGTATCTCCTGGGGAGTCTAGCTGACATGGTTTGATAGGCCAGAGAGAGGGGTTGAGGTAGGGTGGCATGGTGGGTGTCCTTGAGCTCGGCATGGTGAAGTTTTTGATCATGCCTATACTCTACTCAGTGCAAACTGGCAGGGCTTGATGCAGGGGAGGTACAGGAGGTTGATGATCACATATGTAAAGGGGTAGAGGCTAAAAACCAGTGTGTAATAGCATGTGTGCCAATTTCAGAATCATGCCTGCAAGGTGTTCGACACAATGGCCGCATGAAGAAAATGTTGGAATTTTGGAATTCTTTTTGGTGGAGCTCATTCATATAAAGAATGTGAAAGATTGGTGGTGGTGGTGGTGGATTTGGTTAGAGTTTGTGAGATTTCAAATTTGGTATGATCTTCACATAGTTTCAAAGTCTCCACTTGTCAATCCTATTCTGGTCAACCTGGTCAACTTCAGCAGAGATGGTCAACATGAAAGTTGTTGACCTTTACATGGTCTTGGATGACATGGCCTTGGTTGACTAAGTTTGGTTTGAGAATTGAGAAATACAGAGAGGTAAAGTGGGGAACATTTTATAAAATGGCCAAATGACCATTATCACATGTATGTTGATTTTGAGTTTTGCTTTGATTTGATTTTGGTTTCTTTGATGCAATTGTGTTTATTTATCATATCTAAACATTTTACAAGCAAGAGATCAAGCAATGGTGGCCTTGGTTGAAGATTTGCAAAATTGGCATATGGTGTATGTGAGTAAAAATGGAAATACTTCACCATTTGAATTCTCTCCATTGGATTTGACTTTGGTTGACTCTAATGTGGTTCTTATTAGTTTAGAAACATTTTAAGAGCATTGAAACCAATTCAATTGGTCTTGTTCAAAGATTTGCCAATTTGGCCTTAATACATAAGAGATGAGGTGTTAAATTTTAATAAACTTGTAAAGGGTTTATCTTGCTTCACTTGGACATGGGTTAGGGTCCATTTAGTGTTATATTGGGTTTAGAGATGGTTTCACACCATTTGGTCAAGGTTTAGAATCATAGGGTAACATTGGTTGAAATGGCTATGTGTCACATATGACTTTATGCATAAGATGTATTTGATTTTTAATTTGACTTGGTTTGACCCAATTGGTGTTGTGGCTTGTTGAAATGTGATATGGAGGTGATCCAACCCTTCATAACCAGTCCTAGGGTCAATCTTCTTAATTTCCTATATTTGCTATCTTACTCTCATATGCCTCTATGGCATTCTTAGTTTCTTTTTATTCTTTTTGGTTTTAACTTGGAAATGATTTGAGAAGTACTATATAAGGTTTATAAAGCTTTTCCAATCCTTTAAATAAAGTGGAAGGTCTAGGGTAAAGATTTATAATTATAGCCATAGGCACATATGCCTTTTTCTTATTTAATTTCCTTTTATTTTATTTTAACTAGGATGGTGAAAAGAAGGGTGAGGTTTTAGGGTTTAAGATTATTTCAAATACTAGTAACAAGCAATCATGGCAATAGCACAAGGATTAAGCAGGATTCTTATTTACCAAACTCAATTTAATAAAAGTTTTTGTTGGTTCCAAAATTTGGAACTAGGGAAATTCATTTGTTTTGTTTTGAAATTTTTGGGATGTTACAAACCCTTCCCCCTTAAACAAATCTCGTCCCGAGATTTTAGGAGGAGTTAAGTTCCTAAGAGAGATTGAGCATTTTGATTTAACAGGAAGGCATACTTGTCAGGGTCTGGGGTGCTTCCTGAGCTTCAGTGGCCGCCATGTGGTAAAACGTCCGTTGTTGTTGTTCTGGTTCCTTCTACTTGCGAAGCGGCGCTGTTGCTGGGCAGGTGCAGTGGTGTTGGCGGCAATATTGGCAAGCTTCTTGGGGCATTCCTTGGAGTAGTGGCCCACAACTCCACATTCATAGCAGTTTATAGTGGACTTGTCCTTTGGGGTGACGGGGATGGCATTGCTTCCAGTTCTTGGGCCAGTGTTGGTGTTGGTGTTGTTCCCATTGTTGTGGTGGCTGTTGGGGTTGCGGTTGTTATTGTTGTTGCCTCCGGGCTTCGGGGGTCCTCCGTGGTTGTTGCTGTTATTGGGGCGATAAGTCTGAGCAGGTGGCCTGTTGTTTCTGGGGGTGAATCCTCCAGAGGAGTGATTACGGTGCTTCTGGGTATGGTGGGGTCCACTCTGGTTCATCATTCTGCGCTTGCGGTTCTCATTGGCCTGATGCAGCTTTCCTTCCATTTGTATGGCTGAGTCCACGAGGGCTTCGAGGTCAGCGAACGGGATATTCACTAACACGGTTTGCATCTCGTCATGCAGTCCGTTCAGAAATCTTTCCTTTCTTTTCTCATTTGTGTCGGTCTCGTCCGGGGCGTACCTTGAGTGAGAAACCTGTCGCGGTATTCCACCACGGACATTCTTCCTTGCTTGAGTTCACGGAACTCGTCTCTCATTTTCTTGATTAATCCTTGGGGCACATGGTACTTGCTGAACTTCAGCTTGAATTCTTCCCACATCATTTGTCCCGCATTCATTGCACGGGCACTAGTCCACCAGGCTCTTGCGGGTCTGACAAGTAGTGGGTGGCAAACAGTACTTTTTATGCGGCTTCAACTCCCGCAACTTCAAGGTTGTTCTATTGTCTGGAGCCAGTCATCAGCATCCAATGGTTCTTCGGTTTTGCTGAACATTGGAGGGTTAGTGTTCTGGAAATTTTTCAACTTTGACCCAGGGTGATCGTGGTTTCCATGGCCTTGATTGTTCTGAGCTATCTGTTGCAGTGCAGCAAGGTTTGCTTGGCGTTCAGCTCTTTCGGCTTCCCGGTCTGCCATCATTGTCTGCAGTAGTTGCATCATGGCATCCTGGGTGGCGTTGCGGTTTGGTGGGGCCATCTAATTATGTAGATATATCATGAGGTAAGAGGGAAATTTTCTATGGCTTATTTTGAGTTAAGTTTAAAATTAAACTTAAGATATTTTCAGGATGAACATAACACATATTTTATTTATTCACAACCAACATCACACATTACAAGCTAAAGCACTAAGGGTTTTAAGAACCCTTTTTCCACTACGATACATGGTGCGGGATACAACTCACACCTACGTAAGTGAAGCTAGTGCAACTATTCCTCATTGTCTTCATCCACATTGATGGGAATGATCCCATCCTCTGCAGCCTCCAGAAACTCGTAGTCCTCCTCATCAGTGAACTCGTCATCCTCAAAGTCGTTGTCGTCACTTAGGAAGTCATCGCCTCCTTGGATGTCTTCTCCATCCTCCTCCATCTCCTGGATCTGGTCCTGCTGGGTCCGGACAGTTACTTCCAAGGTGCGAATCTTCTCGCGAAGACGGGTGATAGTAGCGACATTCTTGGCGCGCTGCAGGCGGAGTGACCGGCGGTCCTTGGCGAGTAGCCTGATGGCGTCGGCATGATGAGCCAAAGCCATCTGGGCACGGTGGGAGTGGACACGTGTCAACTCCAGGTCCTTCCGGGTCTCATGAAGCATAAAGTCCAAATGCTGCACATGAATCTTGAGCACCGGGTGCGAAGAGAGGGCCATGGGTTCCCCCATGGTGTCGTGCCTCGCGAAGTGGGCGAAGCGGCTTCCCCGGAGTGCGGCGATGTTCTGCACACCCGAGCAAGTCCCTCCTGAAGGGCGTGAGCAAGACCGTCCACCCAGCTGTATGCCTTGAAGGAGAAAAGGATCCTCTCCGAGATGGGAGGTTCCGAGCTTCCCTTCAAGTCAGCGGTGATCATCCACTGCTGTTCCCCAGCCGGGGTGTTGTGGATTCGGACTCCGTGGAACTGGGGAGGTGGGCGTTCGAGCTTCTCGGACACTAGGTACAAGTCGCGCTCAAACACCAGACTTCCTCCGTTTTCCAGATCGTAGGTCTCCGTCTGGACGTAGGGCTCCATCTGAAAGTGAAATGGATGAGTAAGTTAGAGAGGTGACAAGTGTGGCAAAATTTTAAATGGATTTATAAGAAGGTGCATGGCTTATTATTTTTAAGAAGATTTAGTAGAGAAGAAAATGAATAAGTTTTTCTCAAATACTCCCTCCATTTGTTTTAGAAACTAAAATTTTCCGAACGTCCATTCTAACTAGGGTCTCCTAAGGTCAAACAATGGCTTTAATACCAACTTGTCAACACCTGGATTTTTAAGTCCAGATGCCTATTATGCCATTCCTCGCAATCCCAGGAATATTGTTTTTGCGAGACATAATAGCTTGATATCACAACGCATCATTTATTACAACACGTAATCGTCTTACAACAAAGGATCACCTGATCCAGTCTTAATACAACATAGTGGATCTAGAGATCCTATTACAAAACACATAGCGGAAGCGAAACGGTCGTGGTCCATCTTTCCACGGCAGCTGTTGACGTCAGGAGCGGTCCTAGTTGTCGTAGACGTTCTGTGTCCATCTTCCTCATACTTGTTCACCTTCATAGTCGGCCATTTGAATAGCCGGGACAAAGCCATGAGTACTTTTAAAGTACTCGCAAACTAATACTAGTGTAAGCATTATCAATTGTGGTAAAGGGATACTAAGCTCTAGGTTTATTTGCACAAAGCCAAGTTTATTTCATAAACATTTAGTAAAGATGCTTGAATCACTAGACTAACTCAGGTGGGAACCTTAGTGTCATTCCCACAACTCTGTTGTGGTCCAACTCAAAGTCACCATTCACCGGTCAACTTCAAGTCACCAGTCATATGTCACATTTTTGAAATGGTCGATGACGGAACAAGATGGCCCTTCCAATCGTCGTAACCGTGGACACGGCTATTCGAATAGTTCTACACTCTGCAGAGGTCGTACGCTTGTGCCACAATATTTGCAATAATCCGTCAGGGTTAACTGGCCCTGATTTATCATACTCCGTATGCGGACTACCAACCATAACCTTTCACTTATATACTCTAGTACGGGCACCTCTCCCCATGAGCTTGGCCTCCCGGTGAGAACCAACTGTTAACCCGGGGCACAGGGCTTGGGCCGGACAATCCACCTCATTCACATCATTTCACAAAATCTCATATTGCTTTGGAGGCAGCCCTTGGCATAACCCCGATGACGCTTGTTCAGAGGGAACCCATACTAAAGCACATAACTTTCTAGTTAAGCCCTTACCCATTTTGGGTATTGTGGGGGTACTTTCAAAATTGGAATGGTATCGCATCCGAACCCAACCATCAGTTTTATATCAAAAATCACCATCTTCTCTTGGTCATATTCACCTTCAACGTCATTCAATGGAATGAACCATCATTCCAAAGTTATCAACTTCATTTCAAAGTCACATGTTCCCATCTAGAGTAGTCCAATTTTTAATTGATTAGCACTAGCAACTATTTTATGAGGGGTGATAAGTATCTTGGAGCTAGCTAGGCTAAGTGTGATTCTCTTGTACTACTCTATAATTTACCAAGTGAATCATAAACCAAAAAGTAACTTTGATAACTAAAATCAAGTAAAGCTTGTAGAGTAAAAACTTGGGATAGGTTCATAAAGTAAAAAGTAAGGGTGCCTTGCTCTTGTAGAGCTTTGCACTTAGTTTTAGCAAGGGTTAGCTTGCACTGGTAATAGCTGGCATTAATATTAGCTTGCTTGTATGGGTAATAGCTTGCAAGAGTATTATCTTGCCTTGATTGGTGAAGTGGTCAAGGTATTCTTCTTCTTCCTCTTGGTAGAATACCTCCTCCTCTTGTCTCCGGTACTAGCGTCTATAAACGAATACGAGGTTACAATCACCAAACAATACTTAAGTACTCTTAATTAGCCTTAGTGGCTCACATAATGATCTAGCATCACTACTTAACATTTATTATAAAATTATGCTAGGGTTTTCTTATTTAATAATAGGAAAATAATTTCCTCTCATTGAAAAATGAAGTTAGGGTTTCTTTTTGGTTTGGTGAGAAATAATTTCCTCTCATTGAATCTTCTTAAGTTTTAATTTCTTTTATGAATAATATATGACCTAGGTTTACTAAAGTCAACCTCTTCATACTTATCATTTGAGAAAATGATTTAAATGAGGTTCCATACCTCATGTAATTTAATACTAACATGGTAGTGATTTAATGCCACCAAATAATTCCATATGAGGTTACATAGACCATGATGACTACTTCATATTGAATTACTTGAGAGCAAGATTTAAATGAGAGGAGTATCTCTCATATGATTTAACACATAATTGTAACTAATTTAAAGAACTATTATTGAGGTGATTTAATATTCTCAAATAACCAGGGATGATCCCATGTTGACCAAGGTCAACACTTTACACTTAGTATTTGAGAAAGGTGAGTTAAATGATATTCATCATCTCATGTGATTTAATTAATCTTTGGAAAATTTAAATAGTATTTAGATTTTAAGATTTATAAATGAGCAAGCATGAGCTTAGGAAATTTAAAGGTCAAAACATTACTTCATTTTATTTGAGAAAGATGATTTAAATGAGGTGAGCACCTCATACCATTTTAATAACACATGGCAATGGTTTAATACCATTAATTAATCTAAGGTGAGTTTTAATTTACCATGGGGTCTACCTCAGATTGACTTTGGTTGAGGTAAGATTTAAATGAGACCTAAGTCTATTAGATGATTTAATAACTAGGTTTGAAATATTTAAATACCATTTATTAAAATGATTAAATATTTTCAAAGTAGGAATCTATGGGTTAATAATATAGGTAGTATTAATTCTTATTGAACTATTTGGATTAATGATTTTAGTGAGAGGCTATACCTCACATAAGTTAAACTATCATCTAATGATTTAAACTTTCTAAGTAACTAAGCATGAGACTTACTTGACCAGGGTCAGTACCTCTATTTGAATTACTTAAGATCACAAATTAAATGAGAGATAAGCCCTCATACTATTTAAATAATTCTATGTGTATGTATTAAATAGTCTAGAAATAGTTCCATAGCCATTATTTAACTCTAGTCCATGATCATGCAAAACAACCATGCTATATTTTTACATAAACAATTAGATTATGTCAAATGTGATTTATTAGAGTTGGAATCAACTTAAAATCATTTCTAGATAATTTCTAATATTTATTTGAAGTCAGAAAAGGCCCTGCCTTGTTATTTTTATCATTTAAATTTAGTTTCGAATTTGGACATGAGGCCAGTGGCATTATTTAGATAATTTCATGAGCTTTCCAAATATATAAAATTTGTTAAATTTGGTGTAGTAGATTTCAAACTATTTAAGTTTGAAGTGGGCAGCAGTATTGAATTTAGCTAAAAAGGGTTAAATCAAATTTGAATTACTGGGCCACGCGGGAAAACAAAATGGGCCAAACTGACTAAACGGACTGGGCCGGCCCAACATTGCTACGGGCTGGGTTTGAAACACAGGCAGCAGGCGGGGGCGACGTGGCGCTATCTGGGACGTTCGCGTGATCGAGCGGCGTACCTTCTCCGGCGAGTCGTCGGAAACCTAGGTTGCAGGAGGGTCTGGCGACGGCGATGCAGGGGTGCTCCCAGGCTGGCGACGGGGGCAATCGACGCAGCGTGGGACGGGGAGTCGAGTGGTGGCCGTGGTTGGTCGGGGGAGGCTCGGAGTCGTCGTCTTCGTCGAGCTTCTGCAGCGGCGGACTCCGGTGAAATTCCGGCGACGGCGAGCTTAATTGGAGAGGGGAAGGAGTCGAGGAGGCTCAGAGAGAAGAGGGGAGGCGGCTGGTGTGTGGTGATCTTCCAGGAGCGGCCTCCTTTTATAGGGGGTCGAGGATGCCGTGGGTGCTGCGAAGGGGCGGCCATGGCGCGGCGTCTATGGTGAGCGAAGGGGCAAGCTAGGGGGCGCATGGCGTAGGCGTCGTCTAGGCGGAGCTAATGAGCTTGACGGCACGGCTAAAGGAGGTCTGAGGCGAGCTGGCGATGATGGCGTCCGTGCAGTACCGGCGCGGCAGGTCGGTGATCATGGCGACGGCTAGGGCGTTCCCGCGTGCTAGTGAGGATGTCTAGGAGGTAGCCGTAGGCGTGGTGATCATGTGTGCCAAGTGGGAGAGGGAGAGAAGGACGAGGGCGCGCAGTCGAGGCGGTGTACTGCGGCGTCCAGTGACACGCCGATGCACGCTCTGGCGCGTCCACACGCGGTGATCACGTCGTGTCCAAAGTTTGTCGCGCATGGTTTGGAAAAGGATCGTGTCAAGCATGCTCAGTATCTCCTGGGGAGTCTAGCTGACATGGTTTGATAGGCCAGAGATAGAGGTTGAGGTAGGGTGGCATGGTGGGTGTCCTTGAGCTCGGCATGGTGAAGTTTTTGATCATGCCTATACTCTACTCAGTGCAAACTGGCAGGGCTTGATGCAGGGGAGGTACAGGAGGTTGATGATCACATATGTAAAGGGGTAGAGGCTAAAAACCAGTGTGTAATAGCATGTGTGCCAATTTCAGAATCATGCCTGCAAGGTGTTCGACACAATGGCCGCATGAAGAAAATGTTGGAATTTTGGAATTCTTTTTGGTGGAGCTCATTCATATAAAGAATGTGAAAGATTGGTGGTGGTGGTGGTGGATTTGGTTAGAGTTTGTGAGATTTCAAATTTGGTATGATCTTCACATAGTTTCAAAGTCTCCACTTGTCAATCCTATTCTGGTCAACCTGGTCAACTTCAGCAGAGATGGTCAACATGAAAGTTGTTGACCTTTACATGGTCTTGGATGACATGGCCTTGGTTGACTAAGTTTGGTTTGAGAATTGAGAAATACAGAGAGGTAAAGTGGGGAACATTTTATAAAATGGCCAAATGACCATTATCACATGTATGTTGATTTTGAGTTTTGCTTTGATTTGATTTTGGTTTCTTTGATGCAATTGTGTTTATTTATCATATCTAAACATTTTACAAGCAAGAGATCAAGCAATGGTGGCCTTGGTTGAAGATTTGCAAAATTGGCATATGGTGTATGTGAGTAAAAATGGAAATACTTCACCATTTGAATTCTCTCCATTGGATTTGACTTTGGTTGACTCTAATGTGGTTCTTATTAGTTTAGAAACATTTTAAGAGCATTGAAACCAATTCAATTGGTCTTGTTCAAAGATTTGCCAATTTGGCCTTAATACATAAGAGATGAGGTGTTAAATTTTAATAAACTTGTAAAGGGTTTATCTTGCTTCACTTGGACATGGGTTAGGGTCCATTTAGTGTTATATTGGGTTTAGAGATGGTTTCACACCATTTGGTCAAGGTTTAGAATCATAGGGTAACATTGGTTGAAATGGCTATGTGTCACATATGACTTTATGCATAAGATGTATTTGATTTTTAATTTGACTTGGTTTGACCCAATTGGTGTTGTGGCTTGTTGAAATGTGATATGGAGGTGATCCAACCCTTCATAACCAGTCCTAGGGTCAATCTTCTTAATTTCCTATATTTGCTATCTTACTCTCATATGCCTCTATGGCATTCTTAGTTTCTTTTTATTCTTTTTGGTTTTAACTTGGAAATGATTTGAGAAGTACTATATAAGGTTTATAAAGCTTTTCCAATCCTTTAAATAAAGTGGAAGGTCTAGGGTAAAGATTTATAATTATAGCCATAGGCACATATGCCTTTTTCTTATTTAATTTCCTTTTATTTTATTTTAACTAGGATGGTGAAAAGAAGGGTGAGGTTTTAGGGTTTAAGATTATTTCAAATACTAGTAACAAGCAATCATGGCAATAGCACAAGGATTAAGCAGGATTCTTATTTACCAAACTCAATTTAATAAAAGTTTTTGTTGGTTCCAAAATTTGGAACTAGGGAAATTATTTTGTTTTGTTTTGAAATTTTTGGGATGTTACAAACCCTTCCCCCTTAAACAAATCTCGTCCCGAGATTTTAGGAGGAGTTAAGTTCCTAAGAGAGATTGAGCATTTTGATTTAACAGGAAGGCATACTTGTCGGGAGTGGGGTGCTTCCAGAAGTACGCCATGTGGTAAACGTCCGTTGTTGTTGTTGGTTCATTCTACTTGCGAAGCGTGTTCTGGGCAGGTGCGTGGTGTTGGCGGCAATATTGGCAAGCTTCTTGGGGCATTCCTTGGAGTAGTGGCCCACAACTCCACATTCATAGCAGTTTATAGTGGACTTGTCCTTTGGGGTGACGGGGATGGCATTGCTTCCAGTTCTTGGGCCAGTGTTGGTGTTGGTGTTGTTCCCATTGTTGTGGTGGCTGTTGGGGTTGCGGTTGTTATTGTTGTTGCCTCCGGGCTTCGGGGGTCCTCCGTGGTTGTTGTTGTTATTGGGGCGATAAGTCTGCGCAGGTGGCCTGTTGTTTGGGGTGAATCCTCCGAGGAGTGATTACGGTGCTTAGGTATGGTGGGGTCCACTCTAGTTCATCATTGCGCTTGCGGTTCTCATTGGCCTGATGCGGCTTTCCTTCCATTTGTATGGCTGAGTCCACGAGGGCTTCGAGGTCAGCGAACGGGATATTCACTAACACGGTTTGCATCTCGTCATGCAGTCCGTTCAGAAATCTTTCCTTTCTTTTCTCATTTGTGTCGGTCTCGTCCGGGGCGTAGTGAGAAACCTGTCGCGGTATTCCACCACGGACATTCTTCCTTGCTTGAGTTCACGGAACTCGTCTCTCATTTTCTTGATTAATCCTTGGGGCACATGGTACTTGCTGAACTTCAGCTTGAATTCTTCCCACGTCATCATTTGTCCCGCATTCATTGCACGGGCACTAGTCCACCAGGCTCTTGCGGGTCCTGACAAGTAGTGGGTGGCAAACAGTACTTTTTATGCGGCTTCAACTCCCGCAACTTCCAGGTTGTTCTGTATTGTCTGGAGCCAGTCATCAGCATCCAATGGTTCTTCGGTTTTGCTGAACATTGGAGGGTTAGTGTTCTGGAAATTTTTCAACTTTGACCCAGGGTGATCGTGGTTTCCATGGCCTTGATTGTTCTGAGCTATCTGTTGCAGTGCGGCAAGGTTTGCTTGGCGTTCCGCTCTTTCGGCTTCCCGGTCTGCCATCATTGTCTGCAGTAGTTGCATCATGGCATCCTGGGTGGTGTTGCGGTTTGGTGGGGCCATCTGATTATGTAGATATATCATGAGGTAAGAGGGAAATTTTCTATGGCTTATTTTGAGTTAAGTTTAAAATTAAACTTAAGATATTTTCAGGATGAACATAACACATATTTTATTTATTCACAACCAACATCACACATTACAAGCTAAAGCACTAAGGGTTTTAAGAACCCTTTTTCCACTACGATACATGGTGCGGGATACAACTCACACCTACGTAAGTGAAGCTAGTGCAACTATTCCTCATTGTCTTCATCCACATTGATGGGAATGATCCCATCCTCTGCAGCCTCCAGAAACTCGTAGTCCTCCTCATCAGTGAACTCGTCATCCTCAAAGTCGTTGTCGTCACTTAGGAAGTCATCGCCTCCTTGGATGTCTTCTCCATCCTCCTCCATCTCCTGGATCTGGTCCTGCTGGGTCCGAACAGTTACTTCCAAGGTGCGAATCTTTTCGCGAAGACGGGTGATAGTAGCGACATTCTTGGCGCGCTGCAGGCGGAGTGACCGGCGGTCCTTGGCGAGTAGCCTGATGGCGTCGGCATGATGAGCCAAAGCCATCTGGGCACGGTGGGAGTGGACACGTGTCAACTCCAGGTCCTCCGGGTCTCATGAAGCATAAAGTCCAAATGCTGCACATGAATCTTGAGCACCGGGTGCGAAGAGAGGGCCATGGGTTCCCCCATGGTGTCGTGCCTCGCGAAGTGGGCGAAGCGGCTTCCCCGGAGTGCGGCGATGTTCTGTCCACACACCCGAGCAAGTCCCTCCTGAAGGCGTGAGCAAGACCGTCCACCCAGCTGTATGCCTTGAAGGAGAAAAGGATCCTCTCCGAGATGGGAGGTTCCGAGCTTCCCTTCAAGTCAGCGGTGATCATCCACTGCTGTTCCCCAGGGGGTGTTGTGGATTCGGACTCCGTGGAACTGGGGAGGTGGGCGTTCGAGCTTCTCGGACACTAGGTACAAGTCGCGCTCAAACACCAGACTTCCTCCGTTTTCCAGATCGTAGGTCTCCGTCTGGACGTAGGGCTCCATCTGAAAGTGAAATGGATGAGTAAGTTAGAGAGGTGACAAGTGTGGCAAAATTTTAAATGGATTTATAAGAAGGTGCATGGCTTATTATTTTTAAGAAGATTTAGTAGAGAAGAAAATGAATAAGTTTTTCTCAAATACTCCCTCCATTTGTTTTAGAAACTAAAATTTTCCGAACGTCCATTCTAACTAGGGTCTCCTAAGGTCAAACAATGGCTTTGATACCAACTTGTCAACACCTGGATTTTTAAGTCCAGATGCCTATTATGCCATTCCTCGCAATCCCAGGAATATTGTTTTTGCGAGACATAATAGCTTGATATCACAACGCATCATTTATTACAACACGTAATCGTCTTACAACAAAGGATCACCTGATCCAGTCTTAATACAACATAGTGGATCTAGAGATCCTATTACAAAACACATAGCGAGCGAAGTAATCGTGGTCCATCTGTTCCACAGGCAACTGTTGACGTCAGGAGCGGTCCTAGTTGTAGACGTTCCCATCCATCTTCCTCGTACAAGCTGTTCACCTTCATAGTCGGCCATTTGAATAGCCAGGGACAAAGCCATGAGTACTTTTAAAGTACTCGCAAACTAATACTAGTGTAAGCATTATCAATTGTGGTAAAGGGATACTAAGCTCTAGGTTTATTTGCACAAAGCCAAGTTTATTTCATAAACATTTAGTAAAGATGCTTGAATCACTAGACTAACTCAGGTGGGAACCTTAGTGTCATTCCCACAACTCTGTTGTGGTCCAACTCAAAGTCACCATTCACCGGTCAACTTCAAGTCACCAGTCATATGTCACATTTTTGAAACTGGTCTGATGACGGAACAAGATGGCCCTTCCAATCGTCGTAACCGTGGACACGGCTATTCGAATAGTTCTACACTCTGGATCGTACGCTTGTGCCACAATATTTGCAATAATCCGTCGGGGTTAACTGGCCCTGATTTATCATACTCCGTATGCGGACTACCAACCATAACCTTTCACTTATATACTCTAGTACGGGCACCTCTCCCCATGAGCTTGGCCTCCCGGTGAGAACCAGCTGTTAACCCGGGCACAGGGCTTGGGCCGGACAATCCACCTCATTCACATCATTTCACAAAATCTCATATTGCTTTGGAGGCAGCCCTTGGCATAACCCCGATGACGCTTGTTCAGAGGGAACCCATACTAAAGCACATAACTTTCTAGTTAAGCCCTTACCCATTTTGGGTATTGTGGGGGTACTTTCAAAATTGGAATGGTATCGCATCCGAACCCAACCATCAGTTTTATATCAAAAATCACCATCTTCTCTTGGTCATATTCACCTTCAACGTCATTCAATGGAATGAACCATCATTCCAAAGTTATCAACTTCATTTCAAAGTCACATGTTCCCATCTAGAGTAGTCCAATTTTTAATTGATTAGCACTAGCAACTATTTTATGAGGGGTGATAAGTATCTTGGAGCTAGCTAGGCTAAGTGTGATTCTCTTGTACTACTCTATAATTTACCAAGTGAATCATAAACCAAAAAGTAACTTTGATAACTAAAATCAAGTAAAGCTTGTAGAGTAAAAACTTGGGATAGGTTCATAAAGTAAAAAGTAAGGGTGCCTTGCTCTTGTAGAGCTTTGCACTTAGTTTTAGCAAGGGTTAGCTTGCACTGGTAATAGCTGGCATTAATATTAGCTTGCTTGTATGGGTAATAGCTTGCAAGAGTATTATCTTGCCTTGATTGGTGAAGTGGTCAAGGTATTCTTCTTCTTCCTCTTGGTAGAATACCTCCTCCTCTTGATAGTCTCCGGTACTAGCGTCTATAAACGAATACGAGGTTACAATCACCAAACAATACTTAAGTACTCTTAATTAGCCTTAGTGGCTCACATAATGATCTAGCATCACTACTTAACATTTATTATAAAATTATGCTAGGGTTTTCTTATTTAATAATAGGAAAATAATTTCCTCTCATTGAAAAATGAAGTTAGGGTTTCTTTTTGGTTTGGTGAGAAATAATTTCCTCTCATTGAATCTTCTTAAGTTTTAATTTCTTTTATGAATAATATATGACCTAGGTTGACTAAAGTCAACCTCTTCATACTTATCATTTGAGAAAATGATTTAAATGAGGTTCCATACCTCATGTAATTTAATACTAACATGGTAGTGATTTAATGCCACCAAATAATTCCATATGAGGTTACATAGACCATGATGACTACTTCATATTGAATTACTTGAGAGCAAGATTTAAATGAGAGGAGTATCTCTCATATGATTTAACACATAATTGTAACTAATTTAAAGAACTATTATTGAGGTGATTTAATATTCTCAAATAACCAGGGATGATCCCATGTTGACCAAGGTCAACACTTTACACTTAGTATTTGAGAAAGGTGAGTTAAATGATATTCATCATCTCATGTGATTTAATTAATCTTTGGAAAATTTAAATAGTATTTAGATTTTAAGATTTATAAATGAGCAAGCATGAGCTTAGGAAATTTAAAGGTCAAAACATTACTTCATTTTATTTGAGAAAGATGATTTAAATGAGGTGAGCACCTCATACCATTTTAATAACACCTGGCAATGGTTTAATACCATTAATTAATCTAAGGTGAGTTTTAATTTACCATGGGGTCTACCTCAGATTGACTTTGGTTGAGGTAAGATTTAAATGAGACCTAAGTCTATTAGATGATTTAATAACTAGGTTTGAAATATTTAAATACCATTTATTAAAATGATTAAATATTTTCAAAGTAGGAATCTATGGGTTAATAATATAGGTAGTATTAATTCTTATTGAACTATTTGGATTAATGATTTTAGTGAGAGGCTATACCTCACATAAGTTAAACTATCATCTAATGATTTAAACTTTCTAAGTAACTAAGCATGAGACTTACTTGACCAGGGTCAGTACCTCTATTTGAATTACTTAAGATCACAAATTAAATGAGAGATAAGCCCTCATACTATTTAAATAATTCTATGTGTATGTATTAAATAGTCTAGAAATAGTTCCATAGCCATTATTTAACTCTAGTCCATGATCATGCAAAACAACCATGCTATATTTTTACATAAACAATTAGATTATGTCAAATGTGATTTATTAGAGTTGGAATCAACTTAAAATCATTTCTAGATAATTTCTAATATTTATTTGAAGTCAGAAAAGGCCCTGCCTTGTTATTTTTATCATTTAAATTTAATTTCGAATTTGGACATGAGGCCAGTGGCATTATTTAGATAATTTCATGAGCTTTCCAAATATATAAAATTTGTTAAATTTGGTGTAGTAGATTTCAAACTATTTAAGTTTGAAGTGGGCAGCAGTATTGAATTTAGCTAAAAAGGGTTAAATCAAATTTGAATTACTGGGCCACGCGGGAAAACAAAATGGGCCAAACTGACTAAACGGACTGGGCCGGCCCAACATTGCTACGGGCTGGGTTTGAAACACAGGCAGCAGGCGGGGGCGACGTGGCGCTATCTGGGACGTTCGCGTGATCGAGCGGCGTACCTTCTCCGGCGAGTCGTCGGAAACCTAGGTTGCAGGAGGGTCTGGCGACGGCGATGCAGGGGTGCTCCCAGGCTGGCGACGGGGGCAATCGACGCAGCGTGGGACGGGGAGTCGAGTGGTGGCCGTGGTTGGTCGGGGGAGGCTCGGAGTCGTCGTCTTCGTCGAGCTTCTGCAGCGGCGGACTCCGGTGAAATTCCGGCGACGGCGAGCTTAATTGGAGAGGGGAAGGAGTCGAGGAGGCTCAGAGAGAAGAGGGGAGGCGGCTGGTGTGTGGTGATCTTCCAGGAGCGGCCTCCTTTTATAGGGGGTCGAGGATGCCGTGGGTGCTGCGAAGGGGCGGCCATGGCGCGGCGTCTATGGTGAGCGAAGGGGCAAGCTAGGGGGCGCATGGCGTAGGCGTCGTCTAGGCGGAGCTAATGAGCTTGACGGCACGGCTAAAGGAGGTCTGAGGCGAGCTGGCGATGATGGCGTCCGTGCAGTACCGGCGCGGCAGGTCGGTGATCATGGCGACGGCTAGGGCGTTCCCGCGTGCTAGTGAGGATGTCTAGGAGGTAGCCGTAGGCGTGGTGATCATGTGTGCCAAGTGGGAGAGGGAGAGAAGGACGAGGGCGCGCAGTCGAGGCGGTGTACTGCGGCGTCCAGTGACACGCCGATGCACGCTCTGGCGCGTCCACACGCGGTGATCACGTCGTGTCCAAAGTTTGTCGCGCATGGTTTGGAAAAGGATCGTGTCAAGCATGCTCAGTATCTCCTGGGGAGTCTAGCTGACATGGTTTGATAGGCCAGAGATAGAGGTTGAGGTAGGGTGGCATGGTGGGTGTCCTTGAGCTCGGCATGGTGAAGTTTTTGATCATGCCTATACTCTACTCAGTGCAAACTGGCAGGGCTTGATGCAGGGGAGGTACAGGAGGTTGATGATCACATATGTAAAGGGGTAGAGGCTAAAAACCAGTGTGTAATAGCATGTGTGCCAATTTCAGAATCATGCCTGCAAGGTGTTCGACACAATGGCCGCATGAAGAAAATGTTGGAATTTTGGAATTCTTTTTGGTGGAGCTCATTCATATAAAGAATGTGAAAGATTGGTGGTGGTGGTGGTGGATTTGGTTAGAGTTTGTGAGATTTCAAATTTGGTATGATCTTCACATAGTTTCAAAGTCTCCACTTGTCAATCCTATTCTGGTCAACCTGGTCAACTTCAGCAGAGATGGTCAACATGAAAGTTGTTGACCTTTACATGGTCTTGGATGACATGGCCTTGGTTGACTAAGTTTGGTTTGAGAATTGAGAAATACAGAGAGGTAAAGTGGGGAACATTTTATAAAATGGCCAAATGACCATTATCACATGTATGTTGATTTTGAGTTTTGCTTTGATTTGATTTTGGTTTCTTTGATGAAATTGTGTTTATTTATCATATCTAAACATTTTACAAGCAAGAGATCAAGCAATGGTGGCCTTGGTTGAAGATTTGCAAAATTGGCATATGGTGTATGTGAGTAAAAATGGAAATACTTCACCATTTGAATTCTCTCCATTGGATTTGACTTTGGTTGACTCTAATGTGGTTCTTATTAGTTTAGAAACATTTTAAGAGCATTGAAACCAATTCAATTGGTCTTGTTCAAAGATTTGCCAATTTGGCCTTAATACATAAGAGATGAGGTGTTAAATTTTAATAAACTTGTAAAGGGTTTATCTTGCTTCACTTGGACATGGGTTAGGGTCCATTTAGTGTTATATTGGGTTTAGAGATGGTTTCACACCATTTGGTCAAGGTTTAGAATCATAGGGTAACATTGGTTGAAATGGCTATGTGTCACATATGACTTTATGCATAAGATGTATTTGATTTTTAATTTGACTTGGTTTGACCCAATTGGTGTTGTGGCTTGTTGAAATGTGATATGGAGGTGATCCAACCCTTCATAACCAGTCCTAGGGTCAATCTTCTTAATTTCCTATATTTGCTATCTTACTCTCATATGCCTCTATGGCATTCTTAGTTTCTTTTTATTCTTTTTGGTTTTAACTTGGAAATGATTTGAGAAGTACTATATAAGGTTTATAAAGCTTTTCCAATCCTTTAAATAAAGTGGAAGGTCTAGGGTAAAGATTTATAATTATAGCCATAGGCACATATGCCTTTTTCTTATTTAATTTCTTTTTATTTTATTTTAACTAGGATGGTGAAAAGAAGGGTGAGGTTTTAGGGTTTAAGATTATTTCAAATACTAGTAACAAGCAATCATGGCAATAGCACAAGGATTAAGCAGGATTCTTATTTACCAAACTCAATTTAATAAAAGTTTTTGTTGGTTCCAAAATTTGGAACTAGGGAAATTCATTTGTTTTGTTTTGAAATTTTTGGGATGTTACAAACCCTTCCCCCTTAAACAAATCTCGTCCCGAGATTTTAGGAGGAGTTAAGTTCCTAAGAGAGATTGAGCATTTTGATTTAACAGGAAGGCATACTTGTCAGGGTCTGGGGTGCTTCCTGAGCTTCAGTGGCCGTCATGTGGTAGAAACGTCCGTTGTTTTGTTCTGGTTCCTTCTACTTGCGAAGCGGCGCTGTTGCTGGGCAGGTGCAGTGGTGTTGGCGGCAATCTTGGCAAGCTTCTTGGGGCATTCCTTGGAGTAGTGGCCCACAACTCCACATTCATAGCAGTTTATAGTGGACTTGTCCTTTGGGGTGACGGGGATGGCATTGCTTCCAGTTCTTGGGCCAGTGTTGGTGTTGGTGTTGTTCCCATTGTTGTGGTGGCTGTTGGGGTTGCGGTTGTTATTGTTGTTGCCTCCGGGCTTCGGGGGTCCTCCGTGGTTGTTGCTGTTATTGGGGCGATAAGTAAGCGGTGGCTGTTGTTTGGGGTGAATCCTCCGGAGGAGTGATTACTGATGCTGGGTATGGTGGGGTCCACTCTGGTTCATCATTCTGCGCTTTCTCATTGGCTTGATGCAGCTTTCCTTCCATTTGTATGGCTGAGTCCACGAGGGCTTCGAGGTCAGCGAACGGGATATTCACTAACACGGTTTGCATCTCGTCATGCAATCCGTTCAGAAATCTTTCCTTTCTTTTCTCATTTGTGTCGGTCTCGTCCGGGGCGTACCTTGACAGAGTGAGAAACCTGTCGCGGTATTCCACCACGGACATTCTTCCTTGCTTGAGTTCACGGAACTCGTCTCTCATTTTCTTGATTAATCCTTGGGGCACATGGTACTTGCTGAACTTCAGCTTGAATTCTTCCCACGTCATCATTTGTCCCGCATTCATTGCACGGGCACTAGTCCACCAGGCTCTTGCGGGTCCTGACAAGTAGTGGGTGGCAAACAGTACTTTTTCTGCGGCTTCAACTCCCGCAACTTCCGGTTGTTCTGTATGCGGAGCCAGTCATCGGCATCCAATGGTTCTTCGGTTTTGCTGAACATTGGAGGGTTAGTGTTCTGGAAATTTTTCAACTTTGACCCAGGGTGATCGTGGTTTCCATGGCCTTGATTGTTCTGAGCTATCTGTTGCAGTGCAGCAAGGTTTGCTTGGCGTTCAGCTCTTTCGGCTTCCGGTCTGCCATCATTGTCTGCAGTAGTTGCATCATGGCATCCTGGGTGGCGTTGCGGTTTGGTGGGGCCATCTGATTATGTAGATATATCATGAGGTAAGAGGGAAATTTTCTATGGCTTATTTTGAGTTAAGTTTAAAATTAAACTTAAGATATTTTCAGGATGAACATAACACATATTTTATTTATTCACAACCAACATCACACATTACAAGCTAAAGCACTAAGGGTTTTAAGAACCCTTTTTCCACTACGATACATGGTGCGGGATACAACTCACACCTACGTAAGTGAAGCTAGTGCAACTATTCCTCATTGTCTTCATCCACATTGATGGGAATGATCCCATCCTCTGCAGCCTCCAGAAACTCGTAGTCCTCCTCATCGGTGAACTCGTCATCCTCAAAGTCGTTGTCGTCACTTAGGAAGTCATCGCCTCCTTGGATGTCTTCTCCATCCTCCTCCATCTCCTGGATCTGGTCCTGCTGGGTCCGAACAGTTACTTCCAAGGTGCGAATCTTTTCGCGAAGACGGGTGATAGTAGCGACATTCTTGGCACGCTGCAGGCGGAGTGACCGGCGGTCCTTGGCGAGTAGCCTGATGGCGTCGGCATGATGAGCCAAAGCCATCTGGGCACGGTGGGAGTGGACACGTGTCAACTCCAGGTCCTTCCGGGTCTCATGAAGCATAAAGTCCAAATGCTGCACATGAATCTTGAGCACCGGGTGCGAAGAGAGGGCCATGGGTTCCCCCATGGTGTCGTGCCTCGCGAAGTGGGCGAAGCGGCTTCCCCGGAGTGCGGCGATGTTCTGTCCACACACCCGAGCAAGTCCCTCCTGAAGAGCGTGAGCAAGACCGTCCACCCAGCTGTATGCCTTGAAGGAGAAAAGGATCCTCTCCGAGATGGGAGGTTCCGAGCTTCCCTTCAAGTCAGCGGTGATCATCCACTGCTGTTCCCCAGCCGGGGTGTTGTGGATTCGGACTCCGTGGAACTGGGGAGGTGGGCGTTCGAGCTTCTCGGACACTAGGTACAAGTCGCGCTCAAACACCAGACTTCCTCCGTTTTCCAGATCGTAGGTCTCCGTCTGGACGTAGGGCTCCATCTGAAAGTGAAATGGATGAGTAAGTTAGAGAGGTGACAAGTGTGGCAAAATTTTAAATGGATTTATAAGAAGGTGCATGGCTTATTATTTTTAAGAAGATTTAGTAGAGAAGAAAATGAATAAGTTTTTCTCAAATACTCCCTCCATTTGTTTTAGAAACTAAAATTTTCCGAACGTCCATTCTAACTAGGGTCTCCTAAGGTCAAACAATGGCTTTGATACCAACTTGTCAACACCTAGATTTTTAAGTCCAGATGCCTATTATGCCATTCCTCG
Source organism: Lolium multiflorum (assembly GCA_030979885.1). NCBI lineage: Eukaryota > Viridiplantae > Streptophyta > Magnoliopsida > Poales > Poaceae > Lolium > Lolium multiflorum. The sequence continues at coordinate 26,740,051 of CM061749.1, read as the reverse complement.
CAATCCCAGGAATATTGTTTTTGCGAGACATAATAGCTTGATATCACAACGCATCATTTATTACAACACGTAATCGTCTTACAACAAAGGATCACTGATCCAGTCTTAATACAACATAGTGGATCTAGAGATCCTATTACAAAACACATAGCGGAAGCGAAGTAACGGTCGTGGTCCATCTGTTCCACAGGCAACTGTTGACGTAGGAGCGGTCCTAGTTGTCGTAGACGTTCTGCTGTCCATCTTCCTCGTACAACTGTTCACCTTCATAGTCTGGCCATTTGAATAGCCAGTGACAAAGCCATGAGTACTTTTAAAGTACTCGCAAACTAATACTAGTGTAAGCATTATCAATTGTGGTAAAGGGATACTAAGCTCTAGGTTTATTTGCACAAAGCCAAGTTTATTTCATAAACATTTAGTAAAGATGCTTGAATCACTAGACTAACTCAGGTGGGAACGTAGTGTCATTCCCACAACTCTGTTGTGGTCCAACTCAAAGTCACCATTCACCGGTCAACTTCAAGTCACCAGTCATATGTCACATTTTTGAAACTGGTCTGATGACGGAACAAGATGGCCCTTCCAATCGTCCGTAACCGTGGACACGGCTATTCGAATAGTTCTACACTCTGCAGAGGTCGTACGCTTGTGCCACAATATTTGCAATAATCCGTCAGGGTTAACTGGCCCTGATTTATCATACTCCGTATGCGGACTACCAACCATAACCTTTCACTTATATACTCTAGTACGGGCACCTCTCCCCATGAGCTTGGCCTCCCGGTGAGAACCAACTGTTAACCCGGGAACTGCACAGGGCTTGGGCCGGACAATCCACCTCATTCACATCATTTCACAAAATCTCATATTGCTTTGGAGGCAGCCCTTGGCATAACCCCGATGACGCTTGTTCAGAGGGAACCCATACTAAAGCACATAACTTTCTAGTTAAGCCCTTACCCATTTTGGGTATTGTGGGGGTACTTTCAAAATTGGAATGGTATCGCATCCGAACCCAACCATCAGTTTTATATCAAAAATCACCATCTTCTCTTGGTCATATTCACCTTCAACGTCATTCAATGGAATGAACCATCATTCCAAAGTTATCAACTTCATTTCAAAGTCACATGTTCCCATCTAGAGTAGTCCAATTTTTAATTGATTAGCACTAGCAACTATTTTATGAGGGGTGATAAGTATCTTGGAGCTAGCTAGGCTAAGTGTGATTCTCTTGTACTACTCTATAATTTACCAAGTGAATCATAAACCAAAAAGTAACTTTGATAACTAAAATCAAGTAAAGCTTGTAGAGTAAAAACTTGGGATAGGTTCATAAAGTAAAAAGTAAGGGTGCCTTGCTCTTGTAGAGCTTTGCACTTAGTTTTAGCAAGGGTTAGCTTGCACTGGTAATAGCTGGCATTAATATTAGCTTGCTTGTATGGGTAATAGCTTGCAAGAGTATTATCTTGCCTTGATTGGTGAAGTGGTCAAGGTATTCTTCTTCTTCCTCTTGGTAGAATACCTCCTCCTCTTGATAGTCTCCGGTACTAGCGTCTATAAACGAATACGAGGTTACAATCACCAAACAATACTTAAGTACTCTTAATTAGCCTTAGTGGCTCACATAATGATCTAGCATCACTACTTAACATTTATTATAAAATTATGCTAGGGTTTTCTTATTTAATAATAGGAAAATAATTTCCTCTCATTGAAAAATGAAGTTAGGGTTTCTTTTTGGTTTGGTGAGAAATAATTTCCTCTCATTGAATCTTCTTAAGTTTTAATTTCTTTTATGAATAATATATGACCTAGGTTGACTAAAGTCAACCTCTTCATACTTATCATTTGAGAAAATGATTTAAATGAGGTTCCATACCTCATGTAATTTAATACTAACATGGTAGTGATTTAATGCCACCAAATAATTCCATATGAGGTTACATAGACCATGATGACTACTTCATATTGAATTACTTGAGAGCAAGATTTAAATGAGAGGAGTATCTCTCATATGATTTAACACATAATTGTAACTAATTTAAAGAACTATTATTGAGGTGATTTAATATTCTCAAATAACCAGGGATGATCCCATGTTGACCAAGGTCAACACTTTACACTTAGTATTTGAGAAAGGTGAGTTAAATGATATTCATCATCTCATGTGATTTAATTAATCTTTGGAAAATTTAAATAGTATTTAGATTTTAAGATTTATAAATGAGCAAGCATGAGCTTAGGAAATTTAAAGGTCAAAACATTACTTCATTTTATTTGAGAAAGATGATTTAAATGAGGTGAGCACCTCATACCATTTTAATAACACCTGGCAATGGTTTAATACCATTAATTAATCTAAGGTGAGTTTTAATTTACCATGGGGTCTACCTCAGATTGACTTTGGTTGAGGTAAGATTTAAATGAGACCTAAGTCTATTAGATGATTTAATAACTAGGTTTGAAATATTTAAATACCATTTATTAAAATGATTAAATATTTTCAAAGTAGGAATCTATGGGTTAATAATATAGGTAGTATTAATTCTTATTGAACTATTTGGATTAATGATTTTAGTGAGAGGCTATACCTCACATAAGTTAAACTATCATCTAATGATTTAAACTTTCTAAGTAACTAAGCATGAGACTTACTTGACCAGGGTCAGTACCTCTATTTGAATTACTTAAGATCACAAATTAAATGAGAGATAAGCCCTCATACTATTTAAATAATTCTATGTGTATGTATTAAATAGTCTAGAAATAGTTCCATAGCCATTATTTAACTCTAGTCCATGATCATGCAAAACAACCATGCTATATTTTTACATAAACAATTAGATTATGTCAAATGTGATTTATTAGAGTTGGAATCAACTTAAAATCATTTCTAGATAATTTCTAATATTTATTTGAAGTCAGAAAAGGCCCTGCCTTGTTATTTTTATCATTTAAATTTAATTTCGAATTTGGACATGAGGCCAGTGGCATTATTTAGATAATTTCATGAGCTTTCCAAATATATAAAATTTGTTAAATTTGGTGTAGTAGATTTCAAACTATTTAAGTTTGAAGTGGGCAGCAGTATTGAATTTAGCTAAAAAGGGTTAAATCAAATTTGAATTACTGGGCCACGCGGGAAAACAAAATGGGCCAAACTGACTAAACGGACTGGGCCGGCCCAACATTGCTACGGGCTGGGTTTGAAACACAGGCAGCAGGCGGGAGCGACGTGGCGCTATCTGGGACGTTCGCGTGATCGAGCGGCGTACCTTCTCCGGCGAGTCGTCGGAAACCTAGGTTGCAGGAGGGTCTGGCGACGGCGATGCAGGGGTGCTCCCAGGCTGGCGACGGGGGCAATCGACGCAGCGTGGGACGGGGAGTCGAGTGGTGGCCGTGGTTGGTCGGGGGAGGCTCGGAGTCGTCGTCTTCGTCGAGCTTCTGCAGCGGCGGACTCCGGTGAAATTCCGGCGACGGCGAGCTTAATTGGAGAGGGGAAGGAGTCGAGGAGGCTCAGAGAGAAGAGGGGAGGCGGCTGGTGTGTGGTGATCTTCCAGGAGCGGCCTCCTTTTATAGGGGGTCGAGGATGCCGTGGGTGCTGCGAAGGGGCGGCCATGGCGCGGCGTCTATGGTGAGCGAAGGGGCAAGCTAGGGGGCGCATGGCGTAGGCGTCGTCTAGGCGGAGCTAATGAGCTTGACGGCACGGCTAAAGGAGGTCTGAGGCGAGCTGGCGATGATGGCGTCCGTGCAGTACCGGCGCGGCAGGTCGGTGATCATGGCGACGGCTAGGGCGTTCCGCGAGCTAGTGAGGATGTCTAGGAGGTAGCCGTAGGCGTGGTGATCATGTGTGCCAAGTGGGAGAGGGAGAGAAGGACGAGGGCGCGCAGTCGAGGCGGTGTACTGCGGCGTCCAGTGACACGCCGATGCACGCTCTGGCGCGTCCACACGCGGTGATCACGTCGTGTCCAAAGTTTGTCGCGCATGGTTTGGAAAAGGATCGTGTCAAGCATGCTCAGTATCTCCTGGGGAGTCTAGCTGACATGGTTTGATAGGCCAGAGATAGAGGTTGAGGTAGGGTGGCATGGTGGGTGTCCTTGAGCTCGGCATGGTGAAGTTTTTGATCATGCCTATACTCTACTCAGTGCAAACTGGCAGGGCTTGATGCAGGGGAGGTACAGGAGGTTGATGATCACATATGTAAAGGGGTAGAGGCTAAAAACCAGTGTGTAATAGCATGTGTGCCAATTTCAGAATCATGCCTGCAAGGTGTTCGACACAATGGCCGCATGAAGAAAATGTTGGAATTTTGGAATTCTTTTTGGTGGAGCTCATTCATATAAAGAATGTGAAAGATTGGTGGTGGTGGTGGTGGATTTGGTTAGAGTTTGTGAGATTTCAAATTTGGTATGATCTTCACATAGTTTCAAAGTCTCCACTTGTCAATCCTATTCTGGTCAACCTGGTCAACTTCAGCAGAGATGGTCAACATGAAAGTTGTTGACCTTTACATGGTCTTGGATGACATGGCCTTGGTTGACTAAGTTTGGTTTGAGAATTGAGAAATACAGAGAGGTAAAGTGGGGAACATTTTATAAAATGGCCAAATGACCATTATCACATGTATGTTGATTTTGAGTTTTGCTTTGATTTGATTTTGGTTTCTTTGATGCAATTGTGTTTATTTATCATATCTAAACATTTTACAAGCAAGAGATCAAGCAATGGTGGCCTTGGTTGAAGATTTGCAAAATTGGCATATGGTGTATGTGAGTAAAAATGGAAATACTTCACCATTTGAATTCTCTCCATTGGATTTGACTTTGGTTGACTCTAATGTGGTTCTTATTAGTTTAGAAACATTTTAAGAGCATTGAAACCAATTCAATTGGTCTTGTTCAAAGATTTGCCAATTTGGCCTTAATACATAAGAGATGAGGTGTTAAATTTTAATAAACTTGTAAAGGGTTTATCTTGCTTCACTTGGACATGGGTTAGGGTCCATTTAGTGTTATATTGGGTTTAGAGATGGTTTCACACCATTTGGTCAAGGTTTAGAATCATAGGGTAACATTGGTTGAAATGGCTATGTGTCACATATGACTTTATGCATAAGATGTATTTGATTTTTAATTTGACTTGGTTTGACCCAATTGGTGTTGTGGCTTGTTGAAATGTGATATGGAGGTGATCCAACCCTTCATAACCAGTCCTAGGGTCAATCTTCTTAATTTCCTATATTTGCTATCTTACTCTCATATGCCTCTATGGCATTCTTAGTTTCTTTTTATTCTTTTTGGTTTTAACTTGGAAATGATTTGAGAAGTACTATATAAGGTTTATAAAGCTTTTCCAATCCTTTAAATAAAGTGGAAGGTCTAGGGTAAAGATTTATAATTATAGCCATAGGCACATATGCCTTTTTCTTATTTAATTTCCTTTTATTTTATTTTAACTAGGATGGTGAAAAGAAGGGTGAGGTTTTAGGGTTTAAGATTATTTCAAATACTAGTAACAAGCAATCATGACAATAGCACAAGGATTAAGCAGGATTCTTATTTACCAAACTCAATTTAATAAAAGTTTTTGTTGGTTCCAAAATTTGGAACTAGGGAAATTCATTTGTTTTGTTTTGAAATTTTTGGGATGTTACAGTGGGACTCCCACCTTTCCTTTAGGTGTGTTGGCCGGCCACCCTAGGGGGAGTCCACCTGGGACTCCATGGTTATTTCTTCCGGACTTTTCTAGAACCTTCTAGAACCTGCCATAAATGCACCGGATCATTTCCAAACTCGGAATATGACTTCCTATATATGAATCTTATTCTCCGGACCATTCCGGACCTCCTCGTGATGTCCTGGATCCCATCCGAGACTCCGAAGAAAACTCCGAACTCCATTCCATATTCCATATCTACTCAAACGACATCAAATCTTAAGTGTGTCACCCTACGGTTTGTGAACTATGCAGACATGGTTGAGACTTCTCTCCGACCAATAACCAATAGCGGGACTGGAGATCCATAATGGCTCCCACATATTCAACGATGACTTTAGTGATCGATTGAACCATTTACATACGATACCGATTCCCTTTGTCTCGCGATATTTTACTTGTCCGAGGTTTGATCATCGGTATCACGATACCTTGTTCAACCTCGTCTACGACAAGTACTCTTTACTCGTACCGTGGTATGTGATCTCTTATGAACCATTCATATTCTTGCAAGCTAATCAGATGACATTCCACCGAGAGGGCCCGGAGTATATCTATCCGTCATCGGGATGGAAAAATCCCACTGTTGATCCATATGCCTCAACTCATACTTTCCGGATACCTAATCCCACCTTTATAACCACCCATTTACGCAGTGGCGTTTGATGTAATCAAGGTACCCTTCCGGCATAAGTGATTTATATGATCTCATGGTCGAAAGGATTAGGTAACTATGTACCGGAAAGCTTATAGCAAATGAAATTAATGACGTGATCTTATGCTACACTTAATCGGGTGTGTCCATTACATCATTCACATAATGATATAACCTTGTCATTAATAACATCCAATGTTCATGATCACGAAACCTTGATCATCTATTAATCAACAAGCTAGTTATACAAGAGGCTTACTAGGGACTTGTTGTTTACATAACACACATGTATCAATGTTTCGGTTAATACAATTATAGCATGGTATGTAAACATTATCATAAACATAAAGATATATTATAATAACCATTTTATTATTGCCTCTTGGGCATATATCCAACAGTGTCCACGGTTACGGAAGATTGGAAAGGCCATACTGTTTCATCATCAGACCATTTTCAAAAATGTGACATATGACTTGTGACTTGAACTTGAAAGGTGAATGGTGACATAGGCATCCCAAATGGGCCTGCCATAGATAGTACCCGGGATTTACTGAAGGCCCACTATCCGAAGAATAAGAAGATTCGGGAGCCCAAGATGTATTAAGGAAAGCTAGAGTTGTAATAGGAAGTGTTATTTGTAATCTGGCGGGACGAGTTAGAAACCGTGGGACTCGTAACTTGTACTGTCGAAACCCTCGGCTCCACCTCCTATATGGGAGTCGAGGGGACAAAAAGGATCGAGTCTATTGTCAACATAACCCTAGTTTTTCATAATCGTCGAGTACTTTTCGCAAACCTTCGAGATCTACTTGCCCTCTACTTCTAGCAAAACCCTAGTCTACAATCTGTAGGCATTGACAAGTTAATCCTTTGTCAATTGGCGCCGTCTGTGGGAACTAGAGGCTGCAAGGATCTGATCTCGATGGCACGTTCAAGATCTTCGACTTCATCAACAGCAAGCAACGCGATGGATCGAGGTAACAAGGGAAAAACTGATCTATTCAATACGTCGATCCATACGTCGATCCCGCTGATCCCGCTGATCTCAGACATCAGAGGCTTTCGACGAGTTGGGAAATCCATACGTCGATCCCGCTGATCTCAGACATGGCTTAGGCACAAAATATCCTGGATCCTCAACTCGCGCAAGAGTACAGCTCCCGCAAGAAGCGTGGGATAGGGCGAAAGCCATGGATGGTTCAGAACCTATGACCACCACTGCTACTGTACAAGAACTTCAAGCATATCAATATAGACTTGCTCGAGTAGCAGAGAGTTGGAAAAACAGACAGCATCCCTGAATAGGAGAAAAGAAGCAGCCTGCATCAGCGGCGCCGAGCATTTAAGTCGACAGTCTAGAACTTCGGGAGACAGTCACGGAGAAGCTAGGAGGAGAGCAATGTCTCGGCTGCAAAATATACCGAAGCGAGAGAGGAAACATAATCCAAAATCTCGACATGTCCTTTATGTCGATCGATGAAAGAGGAAATATCATCCCAAAAACGCCAGAGGCAGGTTACATGGCAACACAAGCTTATATCTTGGCATCCAGACCACCTCCTGGGGACCCGAGAGAACCATTGTTCAATATGGCAATGGCTGGAGTAGGAGTTATGGGAACGGCGTTTGCAACAACGCCTCCCGAAGAAAATCCTAGGCAAAATAGTCCACGACCCGCAGCAGTTCAAGACCCACCAAGAGCAAGTGGAGCAAGAGACACAACAGTCCAAGTAAGGGTGGACAGACGCGACAAGAAAGGAGGGAGCGTCGGCACTCGCCGAGCTTGCCGACGAAGATATGTGTGGGCTCCCGTGCTTTACGAGAAGAGTTCGAAAAACTCGAGTCCCAAAAGGGTTCAAGTTACCGAAAATTTCAAGAAGTTCGACGGCCTGCAAGATCCAGGATTGGCTCGTGGATTATCTCGAGATGGTAAAGCTGGTAGGAGGAACCGAGCAACAACTATGCAAAGTATCCAAGTTCACTTGAGTGGTGCCGCGAGATCTTGGATAAAGAAACCCTTAAATTCCATCGACAGCTGGGAGACCTTTGAGGACATCTTCGTGAAAAACTTCCGATCCACGTGCAAGAAACCTGCATCGTTGGAAGAGCTGAGGGCATGCCGACAAAAACACGACGAGTCGATGAGGAAGTATATACAGCGATGGAATATCATAAAGAACTCGGCAGAGGATATATCTGACGAGAGGGCAATAGACGCGTTCGTAGCAGGAGTCCGCCGAGCAGATTTCATCGAGGACTTAGGGAGAACAACCCTAAAACCATATCAGCACTCATGGAGATAGCCAATAAATGGGCAGATGGAGAAGACGCAATATACAACAAGCGACACAGGTCGCCAGAAGAGGATCGTGGTCGAAATTATCAAAATAGAAGGCGATTTTCTCGCAGTTTACAACAACGATGCGCCCGGCCATATATCGGCTGGTTTCCGAGGAAATCCTGGAGGAAATAGTCAAGATGACTATCAAAGGAGTAATGAGCAGCAAGGCGACAATAGAGGTGATTTCCGTGGCAACATGCAAAATAGTGGACCAAGGATTCAAAGACCTTATGTGTCTCCCGAAGAGATGATGAATGGTCCGTGTCAAATGCACTTTTATCTCGACAACAATGGAAAGAGACAGTCAGGACATCTCCAGAAAGACTGCCGCAATTTTCAGGCAATGCTGCGAGCCGGCGCAAATGCCCAAGCAAATAACAGAAATCCTCGGGAGCCAAGGAGTGAGATTCACCTTCCACCTCCTCCCGCAATTACCGACGAAAATCGACACCAGCTTAGAATTGCGGCAGCACCACATCCACCTCCATATGTTGACCCCAACTCTAACGGTGTGGTCTCGATGATTCAGCTAGGCCAACAGGGCGCAGAAGGTAATATCTCGACAAGTGTTCATGGCGAGAAGATGCCTCCACCAACGATCGAGTACTTAAATTGGTCGGGGCAAGACATCGGCTTCACAATTGCAGATCATCCGCAAGTTCCTCGACCAGGACAATCAGCACTCATCTTACCCGCAATCGCTGGTTTTGATGTATCGAGAGTTTTCATAGATGGCGGCAGCTTAAATCTTATGTATGCGGATACATTGAGGAAGATGAACATATCCCTAGCAAATCTGAAACCAACCGACACACGTTTCCACGGGATTACACCGGAAAGCCAAGTTACCCATTGGGCAAGATTAACCTCGACGTTCATTTGGAACCCGAAAACTACGGGATAGAGAACCTGGAGTTCGAAGTGGTGGATTTCCCATCGCAATACCATGCTCTGTTGGGACGACCAGCGTACGCAGGTTCATGGCAGTGCCGCATTATACATATCTGTTGTGGAGGTAGCGGGCCTAAGGGACCTATCACAATCAAAGGAAGTTTCGCGTTATCGATAAATGCGACAAGATTTTCATCGACTATCAGAAACTTTCGGGATGCAAGCAGAATATGCGGCGCCACGCTTCACTGATTATGACGTACTACCAGAGGTAGGAAGATCTTCTAAGGAGCCAACTTTCAATATAACCAAGGATTCAAAAGAAGTACAGATCCACCCGACAGATCCAAGAAAACGACGTCCATTGCCGCAAACATGGATGTCGCATAGGAAGCGCGCTCGTCGAGTTCCTCCGTGAGCACTGGAAAATCTTCGCATGGTGTCCAGCCGACATGCCAGGAGTACCCAGGGAACTTGCCGAGCACCACCTCAATTTGGATCCTCTCGCACGACCGGTAAAGCAACCTTTGCGGCGTTTTTCGGAACCTAGCCGCAAAGCCATGTTATCAGAAATAGATCGACTCAAAGATGCGGGTTCATCAGAGAAATATCTACGAAGCCACATGGGTAGCTAACCTGTGATGGTGCCAAAGAAACACACAATAGTCCTTCGCATGTGCGTCGACTTCACGTGTCTCAATAAACATTGTCCCAAGGATCACTTTCCCCTCCCAAGGATCGATCAAATCATCGACTCCACGGCAGGATGCGAACGTCTTTCCTTCTTGGACGCATATTCTGGTTATAACCAGATCAGATTAAAAGAAGAAGATGAAGCCAAGACAGCGTTCATCACACCTTATGGCGTGTTTTGCTACAAAACAATGCCCTTTGGTCTGAAAAACGCGGGAGCAACATATCAGCGGATGATGCAGAAGTGCCTAGCAACACAGATAGGGAAAAATGTACAAGTCTACATCGACGATGTCGTAATAACATCAAAGAAAGGGTCGACTTTGATCGAAGATTTGAAAGAAACCTTCGACAACCTCGACAAGTTCTGCCTCAAGCTGAACCCGACAAAGTGCTCTTTTGGAGTTCCTTTGGAGAACTTCTCGGGTTCTTAGTATCAGCAAGAGGGATTGAAGCTAATCCCGAAAAAATACAGGCTATCGTTACTATGAGAAAGCCAACAAAGTTGAAAGAAATACAACAGCCAACGGGCGAGTCGCAGCTTTAAGCAGATTCGTCGAGGCTAGGAAAAGAGCTGCCGTTCTATGCATTGATCAAGCAAGGGGAAAAATTTCAATGGAATGAGGAAGCAGACAGAGCTTTCGAGAATCTTAAGCGAGCAATTTCGACACCACCGATATTGGTGGCGCCAAAAGAGAAAGAACCTCTCCTATTGTACATTGCAGCCACACCTCAGGTGGTCAGCACGGCCCTAGTGGTCGAGAGGGAAGAAGAAGGCAAGCTTCATGGAGTTCAAAGACCAGTATATTTCATCAGCGAAGTACTGTCGCCGTCAAAACAGCGGTACCCGCAATATCAAAAGCTAGCATATGGAGTATTCACGACAGCAAGAAAATTGCGACACTATTTCTCGGCGCACCCGATAATAGTGGTCAACGAGGCTCCCTTATCAAATATATTGAACAACCCAGAAGCTACGGGTCGTGTCTCCCTTTGGGGAATAGAACTTTCCCTCGGGACATCACGTATGAAAAAGAAAAGCAATAAAGTCGCAGGTCTTACCAGATTTGCAGAGTGGATGGAGCTACAAAACACGGGACCCCCAGATTTATCGAGGACTTGGACCATGAACTTCGACGGGTCCAAAAGATTGGAAGGTGCTGGAGCGGGCGTGATATTAGTATCACCTGAAGGTGACAAGTTGAAGTATGTTCTGCGGATGACGTTCCCAAACGCATCTAACAATGAAGCAGAATATGAAGCTCTCATACATGGGATGAAGATGGCGAAAGCTTGCGGTGCACCCGACTGAAAATTTTCGGCGACTCACAATTGGTGGCACAGCAAGTCATGAACCAATGCGATGCAGTCAACGAAAGTATGATAGCATATAAAGAGGTGTACAACGAGCTCGAGAAGTTATTCGATGGTTGCGAAGTAAATCATATCAGCAGGATGAGCAACGATGAAGCCGACGTTCTTGCAAACATCGGGTCACAGTGTCTCGCGATACCTCAGGCGTGTTTTGGGAAGAGATAAGCGAGAGATCAACAAAGCCAGCAAAAACAAAAAAGGAGAAGAAAGAGAAAACCTCGACCATCACCAAGGACACAGCAGAAGAAGAAGAAGAAGAAGAGCAAGAGCTAGTCATGATGGTGCAAGTTCCATGGATGCAAGCTTACATATCATATATCCTAAGGAAAACCATACCCGACGATCCGGTCGAAGCAAGGCGAATAATTAGGCGATCAAAAGCTTTTACTGTGGTAAAGGGGGTGTACAAACGTAGTATTTCGGGTGTGCTACAGAGATGCGTTACAGAAGAAGGAAGAATTATCTGAAAGATGTGCACGAAGGAATATGCGGGCACCACGCGAGCAGCCGGGCTATCGCGGCTAAGGTTTTCAGAGCAGGATTCTATTGGTTAACAACAATCGAGGACGCAAAGGAAATAGTGAGAACTTGCGACGCGTGCCAAAGATTTGCCGCCAAACCTCACTCTCCTGCAGCAGAACTTATGCCAATCCCACTATCTTGGCCTTTTGCTCAATGGGGTCTCGATATGGTGGGAAAACTACACAAAGCTTCGCCAGGAGGTTATGAGTATATGCTTGTTGTTGTCGACAAGTTTACAAAATGGATCGAAGCAAAGCCGATAAATTCACCGGACGGCGCGTCAGCGATTAAGTTCGTGAAAAGCATCGTCTTCAGATTTGGAGTTCCTCACAGTATTGTGACAGACAACGGCAGCAATTTTACGTCCAAGGAGTTCAAAGCGTACTGCGCAGAAGTGGGCATTAAATTGAGTTTTGCATCTGTCGCGCATCCTCAGACCAATGGACAAGTCGAGAAGGCCAATGGCATCATCTGCAATGGCATCAAGAAACGCCTGCTAGGCCCATTGGAAAAAGCTCGGCATACTTGGCCGGAGGAGTTACAAAGCGTATTGTGGAGTATCCGAACAACACCAAATACGGCGACACGGAAACACCGTTTTTCGGGTTCATGGCACCGAAGCAGTCCTGCCGATAGAAATAGAGCACGATTCTCCAAGAGTCACAGAATATGACGAAGAAACTTCGAGAAAAGCTTTGGAGGATGATGTCGATGCACTCGATGAAGCTCGAGACGAAGTCCTGTCACGAGTCGCCAAATATCAGCAAGACCTGAAAAACTATCATAGTCGACGATTGCGGCCAAGGTCTTTTCAAGTTGGTGACTTAGTTCTGCGGCTCAACCAAAAAAGTCACGAAAAACTCGAATCACCATGGCTTGGACCCTACATCGTCACGGAAGTAATCGAAGGAGGAGCATATCAAAGATAAGAAGACAGGGATCGACGAACCAAATCCCTGGAACGTGGCACAGCTCGGGCGTTTCTACGCCTAGATGACGAAAATATAGTCCTCCTTTGTAAAGCTACAATGTACTGAAACGCCCGCGAGTTTTCAGACGCACTCTTTTCCTTTTTCGGGGCACCGAGTGGGGCCGGAGAAGGTTTTTAATGAGGCGGACTCGCGGTGCTGCAATATAATAAAGATAGTGGAATTATATATCTTCTTCCCGACAAGATCAGGGGTTTTCCCCTACATGATACAATATACATAAACATAGTGTCGACAAACGCAAAAGAAGCATCTTGCCTTGGTAAAAATACCTCGCCAAAGTAAAAAGAGATACAGACAAAATAGTGATCAACAAAAGACTCGGGGGCTTACACCCACAAAAATAGTATACAGTGTACATTATCTTGCCTTGGTTTAAAAACCTCGCATTACACAAATACAGCGAATAGCCACCGAAAATACTCGGGGGCTAGACAAATATAGACATATGATGATTGCTTCACAATATAGTCATAATCATGATTTACAAGGGAAAATTATCTACCAAAGAAAAATAATCAGTCTTGATTTAATATATTATCAAGGGTAACTCTGTTTTCCTCAGGAGCAGCGCCAAGAAAATCAGCATAATGACCGTCTGCAAAAAAGTCGGCATCCATCCGAAGAAGGTCTTCAATCATTTCTTCGGCTATAGGTGAAACCTTCGTGTTAATACGATCGACACCAACTCTTCGGCGCCGTACCTTCTCGTGAACTTTTTCAACAACTTGGGTCAGATCAAGCTTCGAGTGGCAGATTTGAAGCATGATAAGGGCAAATCTGGCGCCAGCCACTAGTTGAGCCTTGACAAAGTTATGGATCCTGTGAGCATCCTTAAACTTCTCCACTAACTCGGGAAGAGTTTTTGGTTGAATGTTCCGAGGAAACATAGAGTTATAAACCATAGACAAAGTCCTTGTACAGAAGTCAAGATACTCGCGAACCTGAAGCGCGCGATCTTGAAATCTTACGATTTGGCGAGTCCGTTCAGGCGTGCCCCAAAAAGTCGACCCATGCTCACGTGCAAGCCGAATAAGAACATTGGAACGAGCCTCGACACGTTCATCTTCAGTCGCAGTATCCAAAAAAGAACCTATTGTTTCATGAAACAAGTCAGTGGGAAATGAAGAAGCAAGTGTAGGAAAACGTTGCATAGAAAACAAAAAATTTCCTATCGCGAACACGCAATCCAAGCCAAGATGCAATCTAGAAGACGGTAGCAACGAGGGGATGATCAAGACTAACCCTTGAAGAGATTCCAAAGCCTATAAGAGTAGGCTCTTATTGCTGCGGTAGACGATCACTTGCCGCTTGCAAAAGCGCGTATAAGATCTTGATCACGATCGGTTCCGGCGCCACGAACGGGCAGCACCTCCGTACTCGGTCACACGTTCGGTTGTTGATGAAGACGACGTCCACCTCCCCGTTCCAGCGGGCAGCGGAAGTAGTAGCTCCTCTTGAATCCGACAGCACGACGGCGTGGTGTCGGCGGCGGTGGAGAAATCCGGCGGAGCTTCGCTTAAGCGTGCGGGATATGGTGGAGGAGAGAGAGACCGCTAGGGTTTGGGGAGAGGGGCGCCGGCTAGAGCACCCTTGAGGGGTGCGGCCATGGTGGTGGCTTGAGTGGCCGGCCAGCCCCTCTCTCCCCCTCTTTATATAGGTGGAAGCCCCAAGGCTTAGGTCAAAGAGTCCGAATAAGACCCCAACCAAAACCTTCCAAGTGTCCAAACCTAGGGGGAGTGGGACTCCCCCCTTTCCTTGGTGGGGTGGCCGGCCACCATGGTGGGGAGTCCACTTGGGACTCCTCCTCCCTTAGGTTGGCCGGCCAAGGTGGGTGGAGTCCCTTTGGGACTCCACCTTCCATCCTTATTTCTTCCGGACTTTTCTAGAACCTTCTAGAACCTTCCGTAGAACCTTCCGGATCATTTTAATTCACATAAAATGACTTCCCATATATGAATCTTATTCTCCGGACCATTCCGGAACTCCTCGTGATGTCCGGGATCTCATCCGGGACTCAGAACAAATATTCGAACTCCATTCCTTATTCAAGTTCTACCATTTCAACATCCAACTTTAAGTGTGTCACCCTACGGTTCGTGAACTATGCGGACATGGTTGAGTACTCACTCCGACCAATAACCAATAGCGGGATCGGAGATCCATAATGGCTCCCACATATTCAACGATGACTTTAGTGATCGAATGAACCATTCACATATATTACCAATTCCCTTTGTCACGCGATATTTTACTTGTCCGAGGTTTGATCATCGGTATCACTCTATACCTTGTTCAACCTCGTCTCCTGACAAGTACTCTTTACTCGTACCGTGGTATGTGGTCTCTTATGAACTTATTCATATGCTTGCAAGACATTAGACGACATTCCACCGAGAGGGCCAGAGTATATCTATCCGTCATCGGGATGGACAAATCCCACTGTTGATCCATATGCCTCAACTCATACTTTCCGGATACTTAATCCCACCTTTATAACCACCCATTTACGCAGTGGCATTTGATGTAATCAAAGTACCTTTCCGGTATAAGTGATTTACATGATCTCATGGTCATAAGGACTAGGTAACTATGTATCGAAAGCTTATAGCAAATAACTTAATGACGAGATCTTATGCTACACTTAATTGGGTGTGTCCATTACATCATTCATATAATGATATAACCTTGTTATTAATAACATCCAATGTTCATGATTATGAAACTAATCATCCATTAATCAACAAGCTAGTTTAAGAGGCATACTAGGGACTTCTTTGTTGTCTATATATCACACATGTACTAATGTTTCGGTTAATACAATTATAGCATGATAAATAAACATTTATCATAAACATAAAGATATAAATAATAACCACTTTATTATTGCCTCTAGGGCATATCTCTTTCAGTCTCCCACTTGCACTAGAGTCAATAATCTAGTTTACATTTGTAAAGATATAACACCTTGGCCTTCTGGTGCTTTATCATGTTTCGCTCACGAGAGAGGTTTTAGTCAACGGATCTGACATGCTCAGAACCGTATGTATTTTGTAATTCATTTGCGTCTCAACGCATCACTCATTTCCAAATGAGTCGGCCTTAAATATGTTTGGTCTTCTGGTGGAACCTTAATTCCGCGGTCTGAAATATGTCACTAATATTGTCACACACAATATAGCTTCAAAGTTGACTCTGTCGGAACTACACCAAGTTCTCAAAGAACCTCTTGACTTAACATCCTTTGTCATTGTCAAAACAATGACATACTCTGCCTTCTTTTGTAGATTCCGTCACAATATTTAGAACTCTTCTAAATCTAACATAGACAACTTCTAGTTCATTGTGCTACCTTTAAAACAACACTTAGTCTAATTTGAGATTGAAATTTTATTTTCATATGTGACAAAACAAATATCGATGCAACATCTTACAGCGATTTGTTTGTCATTTCTCCATACAAAACTATATATATATTCTTGGTTCTTCTTAAGTACTTCAAGAATATTCTTACTGTTTTTCAATGATCATCTCATGAATCATTCTGGTATATGCTCATAACATTTTAGAGCACAAGATATCTGATTGTGTACATATTATTAGTGATCTAAAATCACTTATGTGTTTTTACTCATTGAGTGTCAGATACACTCAAGTCTTGTTAAAACTTCACATGACAAGAACACCTTCTTAATATTTCTATATTGAACTATTTCAATATCCATTCTATGTACTTTGACTTAAACTTATTTTGTGTTTCAATCTATCTTCATAGATCTTAACACTAAATTTGTTTCAGTCCATATCCTTTCATTGAAATTTAATTCTCAATGAAACCTTTTTAATCAAGTATATAATTACATCATTTATAACCAACTATATGTCACCTACATAAAGTATTATAAATGTGTCTTAGTGCTCCCACTTAATTTCTTGCAAATGCAAGCCTCTTCATCGTCTTTGATGAAATCAAAAACTCTTTGACTATTTCATCTGGTGAAGATTCCAACTCGCGATACTTACTTCATCCAATTGAAGTTCGTATACCTATCTAGTATTCCACGGACCAGCAAAACTCTTGGTTGTATCTTGTATACACCTTTAATACATACTTCTGATAAGTAATGTATTTTGCCATCCTACTAGCATATCTCATAAAGAAATATGTAGTGATTACTAGAATAATCCACATAGACTATAAGCATTGCTACGGAAGATCTAATCTTATCGTATTCAACTCTTTGAACTTTGTCGAAAACAATTTTTCGATAAGTCAAGCTTTCTTCAAGGATATTTCATCCAAGTCTATCAATTTCATAGATCCATTTACTTTCATAAAGTATTCATCTATCTTGGATTTTATGGCGCATGGCCATTTTAACGGAGTCAGGGCCCATCATAACTTCTTTGTTTTGTAGTTGGTTTATCATTGTTCAAAATCAACCCTTTGTCCATAAATCATTTATTTGATCACAAAGTAAACCATACCTACAAAGGTTCAATATGTACTTCGATCTCCATGGCTAAAACACTTTGTAGTCATGAGAGCCATGATCGTCGTGGCCGCTTCCGAAACCAATTCTGATGCTGCGCTACTCTGATCATTATGCTCTGGTTCATAAACCTTATCAAATTATATTGTCCTCCCACTCAAATACTTCACTAGAAACAATTTCTCGGAAATAAGAAACATTGACAAACACTTTTGTCTTTGTCTCGTGGGAAGAATTCCCAATTAAATCTCGGGATAACCAACAAAGACATTCATCCGATTTTGGTTGTAAACTCTTAGACCAAAATTTAAAGAAAGACTATTAGGGTTCATACCCATGCCATAACTCGTATGGTGTCATTTCAACGGATCATGATGATGCTCTATTTAGTGTAAAAGCGGTAGTCTCTAAAGCATAATCCACAAAAATTATAATGGCGTCATTTCATCATTAATCCAACAAGGTTTGGATACATCTCTTGAATACTCTATCATCATTATGATACTCCAAGAAATGTGAGTTGTAGAACAATTTCATAACTCTCTTAGATGTTCACTAAAACTCGTAATTCAAATATTTCCACCATGATCCAATCATAGATATTTGACTTTTCTATTACGATGATTTCCATTTCATGCTGAAATTTATTTGAATCCATTCAAATGTTTCAAACTTCTTCCTTATCGAATATATCCACAAATATATACTCAATTCATTGTTGGAAGTTTTCATGAAGTAGAAGAATCTCCCGCACACAACTATGCCCAGTGAACCACATACATCATCATGTATGTTTCCACTAAGTTAGTTGCCCGTTCAACTCTTGGCCTATGAACGGTATTTTAGTCATTCTCTTTAGAAAAGATTTGCAAGCGTCAAACGATTCAAAAATCAAATGACTCCAAAAAATCCATTTGCATGGAGTTCCTTCATGCGTTCCTCTCTAACATGACCTAAATGGCGGTTCCACAAATAAGTGGAATTCAAATCATTTGCCTTATGGCATTTTAGCGTCAGTGTTTATGTATGTGTGTTTTCACCATTAAGATTTATAATAACTTATCCATCGTACATGGAGTAATGTCATAATTTGAACAACTCATTGTTTTCATTTGACCAGAGCAAAATAACATTTATTAAGTTCTTTATTATAAATTCTAAGGGCTAGATAGAATGCCAACGACGAACATAATAACACTTTATTTTTGTTCTAGTCGTGCATTTCTATCATATTCCTTGTCAGTCACTTAGGCCATTGTATTCTTGTATTGCGTTGTTTTGTATGACACTTCATACCAACCAATATGGTACTAATACCCAAGAATTTCATTGTGTGACCAAACTAGGAATACAACCATAACATGTATATCATTTATATACACCTGAGCTAGACTTTCTAGTCTTTTCTTTTCTTTCTGCCAAAATATCTTTTGTAGTTTTTCTTTTAGCTTTCCTCATTATTTAGAAAACACTTCACCTTCAATAACTTCTAGGTTTGTTGGTCAAATACCAATAACCTTGAGGTTCTTACTTTGAAGTTGATCATCATATGACAAGTGTTCCAGATTTCACTATTAGTAACTTTGTAATATGATGAACAATTTCACTCATAATTTTATCCATCAATTCATGACGACTTTCCGAGACCATGTCTGTACATGCTAGGCTCGTAAAGTTTAACCTCAGTATTCGCATGTGCAAATCTGGCTTGCACCCGTTGTATGTACACGTAGAATCTATACCTCAGTATTCGAAACGACGAGTCTTAGCAACGGTGCATACTAAGGACGATCACTTCATGGATATACGAATATCGTTAGTGCCCCAATAGTTGGAGGATTGTGACGCCTGGCGTCTTCAACCTTCATACATTCCCATAAAACTTATGAGTTTATGTAGTCTCACCAAATTATATTCTATCATCTTGCAATAAGGTCTTAGATATCACATATATCTCATACCTTGATTATTTCTGAAAACTAAATTTTCAGCTCCTTACTTTTCAAACAAATTTGAACTTCAAGTTTGACGGAGACAAGATAACTTTAGGTACTAATTGAAACCATAGCTCTTTGAATCAACAATGTGAGGTTTACTAAAAGTTTGCAATAGGACTTAATCATTTCTGATTCTTTAACAATACGGTACTAGTCCGTAAAGTTTATTTTTCAGATTTTAACAGTATTTCTATCTCAATAACAAGACTAGCGCTTGGTAGAAAAACGGATGACAATACTACAAATTAATTCAAAATACTATTCAGACTATGTTTATGATAATTAGTTCATGTTTTAATCTAATTACTAATGAACTCCCACTTAATACAACATCCCTCATAGTTGTTAAGTGGTACACGATCCACATCCACTACACCAAAACCGATCATCACGTGAGATGATGTAGCTTCAATGGTGAACATCAACATGTTGATCATATCATCCATATGACTCGTGTTCAACCTTTCGGTTTCCGTTGTCCCGAGGCCATGTCTGTACATGCTAGGCTCGTCAAGCAAACCCAAGTATTCCGCGTGTGCAACATGGCTTACACCCGTTGTATGTGAACGTTGAGTCTATCACATCCGATCATCACGAGATGCTTCGAAACGACGAACTATATCAACGGTGCATACGAGGGGAGAACACTTTATTATCTTGATATTAATGTGAGGGATCATCTTATAATGCTACCGTCGCGTTCTAAGCAAAATAAGATGCATAAAGGATTAACATCACATGCAATTCATATGTGATATGATATGGCCCTTTAGTCTTTGCGCCTTCGATCTTCATCTCCAAAGCACGGACATGATCTCCATCATCAACGGGCATGATCTCCATCATCGTCGGCGTAGCGTCAAGGTCCATGGCGCCGTCTTCATGGTTGTTCACCTCATGTAGCAACTATTACAACTACTTTGAAATACTACTCAACATGAAATTTAAAGACAACCATAAGGCTCCTGCCGGTTGTCACAATACAATAATGATCATCTCAAACATATTCATCATCACATTATGGCCATATCACATCACCAAACCCTGCAAAAACAAGTTAGACGTCTCTAATTTGGTTTGCATGTTTTACGTGGTTTAGGGTTTAGAGTAAGATCTAATCTACCTACAAACATGAACCACAACGGTGATACTAGTGTTGTCAATAGAAGAGTAAATTGAATCTTCACTATAGTAGGAGAGACAGACACCCGCAAAGCCACTTATGCAATACAAGTTGCATGTCGAGCGTGGAGCAAATCTCATGACGCGGTCATGTAAAGTTAGCCGAGCCGCTTCATCCCACTATGCCACAAAGATGCAAAGTACTCAAACTAAAGACAACATAAGCATCAACGCCCACAAAACCATTGTGTTCTACTCGTTCAACCATCTATGCATAGACACGGCTCTGATACCACTGTAGGAAAACGTTGCATAGAAAACAAAAATTTTCCTATCGCGAACACGCAATCCAAGCCAAGATGCAATCTAGAAGACGGTAGCAACGAGGGGATGATCAAGACTAACCCTTGAAGAGATTCCAAAGCCTATAAGAGTAGGCTCTTATTGCTGCGGTAGACGATCACTTGCCGCTTGCAAAAGCGCGTAGAAGATCTTGATCACGATCGGTTCCGGCGCCACGAACGGGCAGCACCTCCGTACTCGGTCACACGTTCAGTTGTTGATGAAGACGACGTCCACCTCCAGCGGGCAGCGGAAGTAGTAGCTCCTCTTGAATCCAGCACGACGGCGTGGTGTCGGCGGCGGTGGAGAAATCCGGCGGAGCTTCGCTTAAGCGTTCGGGATATGGTGGAGGAGAGAGAGACCGCTAGGGTTTGGGGAGAGGGGCGCCGGCTAGAGCACCCTTGAGGGGTGCGGCCATGGTGGTGGCTTGAGTGGCCGGCCAGCCCCTCTCTCCCCCTCTTTATATAGGTGGAAGCCCCAAGGCTTAGGTCAAAGAGTCCGAATAAGACCCCAACCAAAACCTTCCAAGTGTCCAAACCTAGGGGGAGTGGGACTCCCCCTTTCCTTGGTGGGGTGGCCGGCCACCATGGTGGGGAGTCCACTTGGGACTCCTCCTCCCTTAGGTTGGCCGGCCAAGGTGGGTGGAGTCCCTTTGGGACTCCACCTTCCATCCTTATTTCTTCCGGACTTTTCTAGAACCTTCTAGAACCTTCCGTAGAACCTTCCGGATCATTTTAATTCACATAAAATGACTTCCCATATATGAATCTTATTCTCCGGACCATTCCGGAACTCCTCGTGATGTCCGGGATCTCATCCGGGACTCCGAACAAATATTCGAACTCCATTCCTTATTCAAGTTCTACCATTTCAACATCCAACTTTAAGTGTGTCACCCTACGGTTCGTGAACTATGCGGACATGGTTGAGTACTCACTCCGACCAATAACCAATAGCGGGATCTGGAGATCCATAATGGCTCCCACATATTCAACGATGACTTTAGTGATCGAATGAACCATTCACATATATTACCAATTCCCTTTGTCACGCGATATTTTACTTGTCCGAGGTTTGATCATCGGTATCACTCTATACCTTGTTCAACCTCGTCTCCTGACAAGTACTCTTTACTCGTACCGTGGTATGTGGTCTCTTATGAACTTATTCATATGCTTGCAAGACATTAGACGACATTCCACCGAGAGGGCCCAGAGTATATCTATCCGTCATCGGGATGGACAAATCCCACTGTTGATCCATATGCCTCAACTCATACTTTCCGGATACTTAATCCCACCTTTATAACCACCCATTTACGCAGTGGCGTTTGATGTAATCAAAGTACCTTTCCGGTATAAGTGATTTACATGATCTCATGGTCATAAGGACTAGGTAACTATGTATCGAAAGCTTATAGCAAATAACTTAATGACGAGATCTTATGCTACGCTTAATTGGGTGTGTCCATTACATCATTCATATAATGATATAACCTTGTTATTAATAACATCCAATGTTCATGATTATTAAACTAATCATCCATTAATCAACAAGCTAGTTTAAGAGGCATACTAGGGACTTCTTTGTTGTCTATATATCACACATGTACTAATGTTTCGGTTAATACAATTATAGCATGATATATAAACATTTATCATAAACATAAAGATATAAATAATAACCACTTTATTATTGCCTCTAGGGCATATCTCTTTCAGCAAGCAGCAAAGGAAAAGAAGAAGCAAGGCAAGTATAATGAAACTTACCCGCCATATCCAAGCTAGCATCCATTAGGAGTTGGAACATAGAGTTTTCTCGAGACGTAGCTGCAGCAGCCTCAGCAACAGCGGCGTCCTTCTCAGTCATGGCATCTTGAGCTTGTTGAAGTGCAATTTTCTCCCTTTGAGATGATTCTCGAGATTGCTCCATAAGCATAAGCGATTGTTTCTTCGTGGATTGAAGTTGTTGTCGAAGTTCTTGCAAATCTTCCGACAAGGGTATGCCGGAAGAACCTTCAAGAAAATTGTCATCGGTCTTTACTTTCTTCGACAAGGAAGACGCGGGAGCAGCATCAGGAGAAGAAGGATTCGTCGAATAATTATCAAATATCAACTGGAAAAGAAAATCTCCGAATCAAAGATAGCACCAAAAGGAATTTCATTGATTGTAGAAAATTTACATGGCCATTACAAAAGAAGTTCTCCTAAGGGACTGGCAGGGAACTTGTCGCCAAGACTAGAATGGCGACAATAGCAAAGGAAATAAAGAAAGCAAAAACTAGACCTCCGGTCTTGAAGAGCTAGGAGTCGACGATGGCTTGATCCCGAGATAGGCCAGGATCTTTTTTGTGTTGAGCTTCGCCGCTTTGATCAAGGATCGCCATTTAGCTTGCTCTATTTGCTCCGTATCGCCAACTTTGGCCCAGTCAATAGTTTGTTGACTGTCAGCAACTAGAGCAACAGTGCTTTCCACGGCAATCTTCATGTTCTCATGACGCATCTTCAGCCCAAGATCTTCGGGAGGATTAAAACACTTGGCAAGACCAAGGAAAGTTGCAGGCTCCTCTTTCTTCGGGAAGAAGTATGGGAAAAGCTTCGACAACCCCGCCCTGGCTTCATCCATGCCTTCACGCGCTTCCGTCCCGTGAAACTCAAGGAACGACATGGCGTCAAGAAGAACATCGTTGTCGGGGTCCTCAAGTTCAAATTCTTGCGAGGTCCTATCTGACAACATAAAAATAGAAATTTTTGTCAACAAATAAGTGCAAAAAAGGAAAATCCAAAGGGTATGCAATGGTGCAGATGCTTACCGACAAAGCGACGACTTTGTGTCTTTATGCGTTTGATGATCGCCGCTTCACGAGCAGATTGTGCAGTTATGTGATCACTTAGCGAAGTCTCGGCGTCATGCAGACGTTTCCGAAGATCCTCGACACCAGCAGCATCAGACTTGGCCTTGTCGGCTTCTTGCCTAGCTTTAATCGCATCTGACTCAGCCTTCTTACGAGCCTCTTCACATTGCTCTAACTTAAGAGCAAGCGTGTCAGCACGTTCGTTGGCTTCCGCCAGTTTCTCTGAAAAAGGAAGAAAAGATTGGTTATAAACGTCGACAAGTCATGCAGAAAGGATGTAGAAAATAGTCAAACAGTACCTTCATTCTTGCTGGCATAATCACGGTACCCAATAAATTGGGCACCGATGCGAAGAAGCTCTTTGATCAAAGGCTGTTAAAAAGAGACAAAGGAAGAAAATGTTGGCATGAGAAAAATGACGACACATAAGAGCAAATAGAAAACAACTGCAAGCGTTCTAGCAACTTACATCATCCAACAGAGGGTTAGAAGAGCTACTCGACTGAAGAGTAAGCTCTGGATTTATTTCAACCCTTGCCCTTTTTGGAGAAGGGACAAGGGGGCTTGCCGGAGGAGTAGTAGCGCCGATATTCTGTCGAGAAGGCGACGTTTCTTCTTTCTCGACTGGCGTATCCGAGGCAACTAATGTATGTGACGTGCTCGTGCGAGCAGCCACAACAGCAGTTGGTACTTCTTCCTCATCATCACTACGAGCAAGTGTCGACAATATAAAAAGCAAGATAGACAAGAATCTTCGAGTACAAGTAAACAAGAAAAAAGGTACTTACGAACTAATGAGAGACTCGAGGTATGGATCATAGCCGGCCTTCTGGTGCGAAGGAACAGCTTCGTCGACTTTGGAGGTGCCGGAATCTTCGACATCATCCCTTTTCCTTTTGTTCCTTGGAGAAACAGCAGGAGGAAGAGATTGTGCCGACGCAGTGGCTTCAGAGACATCCTCTTTTTCATCGGACCCCGCAGATTTTCGAGATTCTACGGGTTCATTTGTGAAGGAGGGGGCATCGGGGTTATCATCGGAGATAACAGCCCTTTCTTCGACTTCCCCACCTTCAGGAAGAGGAGGAAGTGAAACAAGATTTGGATGATCCTGTATAAAAAAAAAAAGAGGGAAAGTTTGTCAGCAGTGAATAACAACACAAAAAAGCAAGGCGATAGACAAATTACACGACAATGTTTACCTTGGGAAGCGCATGGGCGGCGCTATATGGTTTTACGCGGCAAGTGGAAGGGATGGAGTCTTTCTTCTTAAGAGAGGAAATCCTACGGATAAGTCTATCCAAATCCTTGACTTCCAAATTCGTCGACAGGCGATCTGCGTCTTCATAATTCCGAAAGGGTTTTTGCGAGCTGAAGAGGCTGCACCTAGTCCTAAGGAAGTACGCCGTAATCTGGATGCCTGATAATTCTTTTCCACGAGTATTTTGCAACTCATGGATACGAGTCATCAGGGCCTCTGTCGAAGTCCTTTCTTCCTCGGTAGCTTCTGCGTCCCAAGAACGGCGGCGAAGGATTTTCTCGGCCGTCAAAAGGAGGAATATTATCCTCGAGGCAGCCATCGTTCTCTTCGCGAATGTACAACCACTTCTTGCGCCATCCTTGAACGGAGTCAGGGAGTTTGACGTCGAAATAGTTGACAGAGGAGTGAACGGAAATAACAACGCCGCCTATATTATAGGCGACATTGGCAGAGCCATTACGGCGACAAAAGAAGATGCGCTTCCATAATGCCCAGTTAGGCTGGACACCAAGGAAGGTCTCGCAAAGAGTGATAAAAATAGAAATATGAAGGATAGAGTTGGGTGTGAGGTGGTGAAGTTGAAGACCATAAACATAAAGTAGTCCCCGAAGAAAAGGGTGAATGGGGGCGGAAAGACCACGGATGAGATGATCAACGAAACTTACCCGATACCCCATTGGAGGGGATGGGTAGCTCTCTTCACTGGGAAAGCAAACGGCTTTGGGCTTCTTGGTAATCCCCAGCTTCTTCATCAGATTGAGGTCTTGGTTGGTGATCTTGGACCTCTCCCACTCTGCCGCTCCCAGATCCGCGGCGGCCATCGATGAGTCAGGTGTGCTGTGCCTGGTCAATCGACGCGGTGGCATCAACAATGGCGAAGAGAAGCAGCTACGAAGCGAAAAGCTTGGGGAGATGAGGAGCGCAGAAAGAAATTTTGCAGAGGGGAACAGATGTGCGGCGCAAGCGAAGGACTGGACCGAGGTTGAAGAAAGGTTTATATAGGATTCGGACGAAGCAGTGCACCGTTGGATGAAGAAATCGTGTGGTGAAAAAGGATCTTGTAGATACAAGGGTAAAAAGGTATTTTTACTGGGAAGGAATGGAACAGGCGTTACCGTACGTACGCCAGGAAAAGCGGAGGACGTGTGTCCCCCACTTGCACGACGTGTCAACGTGGTGGAAACAATGGACCCACAAGGCAGAAGAAATCCCAATTACTGATAGAGATGAAGAGAATATGACAAAGGAGAATATGTCGACAAGAAAAATAAAAAAGAGAATGGCGACAGGGTAAATCATTTGAATACTCTTGGAGCCTTTGATCAAATACAAGTTTTTGCCCAAACGCTCGGGGGCTACTCTGGAAAAATAGAAAATTTCGAGTATAACAATATAGCAATGGCGAGAGCCTATGATCAAATCCAAGAATTTGTTCATAGCCTCGGGGGCTACTCCCATCGGGAGCACTGGTCGCGCACCCGATAAATATAAAAATATCGAGAAGAATTATAAATATAGCGGCAAAGGATACTAATCTGTGGAGCCTACACCCAAGCACAAGTTCTTGGCTGTAGCCTCGGGGCTACTCCCATCGGGAACGCTGTTCGCGTGCCCGATGAATTTTTCAAAAATAGAGAAACAGAAGTGAGTATATTTCGAGTTACAGATAACTCTACATATACTCCCATCGGGAAGACAAAATAAAGTCATCAAATATGACTCGATAAAATGTGCTATTCCAAAGGCGAAAATCACTCGACAATATATTCTCGAACGCCAAAGTTGCGATCAATTTCTGAATGCCGCAAATTTGCGAAGGTAAGACCCAGATCCGTTCTGCTGGGCGTGGCATCGCCAAAGACTGCGCTCTGCTACTTTTATCCGTATCAACAGATACGAAGAAAAATCCTAACGGATGCGTTAGGTACCCGATAAATTTGATGGGACTCGAGAATGGTAAGACCTTAAGCGGCACTGTCGAAGTTTACACCAGTATCCCGAGATCATGTCCGGGACGTGATCTTGAAGTAGGTTTTTGCGGATTGCCACTAGAGCAGTTAACTAGTACCTGATCCGTCAGATGAACTAGCCCCAACTACCATTATCCCTGTACAATATAGAATTTTATGTGAAGGAGTATGGATAAAAGCTCTCGAACAAAAATAAACGGGAGAGATTTTCCCTGATTCTACGATTCAAGCAAAATCTCGGGGGCTACTGACATAGGCATCCCAAATGGGCCTGCCATAGATAGTACCCGGGATTTACTGAAGGCCCACTATCCGAAGAATAAGAAGATTCGGGAGCCCAAGATGTATTAAGGAAAGCTAGAGTTGTAATAGGAAGTGTTATTTGTAATCTGGCGGGACGAGTTAGAAACCGTCCCGGACTCTGTAACTTGTACAATACGAAACCCTCGGCTCCACGGGGGAGTCGAGGGACAAAGAAAGGATCGAATCTACTGTCAACATAACCCTAGTTTTCATAATCGTCGAGTACTTTTCGCCTAAACCTTCGAGATCTACTTGCCCTCTACTTCTAGCAAAACCCTAGTCTACAATCTGTAGGCATTGACAAGTTAATCCTTTGTCAAATGGTGACTTTGACTTGAATCACAACAGAGTTGCGGGAATGACACTAATGTTCCCACTTGAGTTAGTTAGGCAAATTCAGAGTCTTTTACTACTAAATGCTTATGAAATAAAAATCGCTTTATGCAAATGAACCTAGAGCTTAGAAACCCTTACTATAGTTGATAGTGCTTACACTAGTATTAGTTTGCGAGTACTTTAAAAGTACTCATGGCTTTGTCCCTGGCTATTCAAATGACCAGACTATGAAGAGGAGTACCAGAACCAGGAAGATGGACAGCAGGACGTCTATGACAACTAGGACTATTCCTGACATCAACAGTTGCCTGTGGAACAGATGGACCGCAACCTCTACTTCGCTTCCGCTATGTGTTTTGTAATATGATCATTAGATCAACTGTTGTTGTATTAAGACCGGATCATGTGATCCTTTATTGTAAGACGATTATGGTTTGTAATGAATGATGTGTTGTGATATCAATCTATTATGTCTCGCAAAAACAATAGTCCTGGGATTGCGATGTACGACATAATAGGCATCTGGACTTAAAAATCCG
The DNA here is from genome assembly GCA_030979885.1 of Lolium multiflorum. Classification (NCBI taxonomy): domain Eukaryota; kingdom Viridiplantae; phylum Streptophyta; class Magnoliopsida; order Poales; family Poaceae; genus Lolium; species Lolium multiflorum. The sequence continues at coordinate 26,711,648 of CM061749.1, read as the reverse complement.
GGTGTTGACAAGCTTTCCCTACTATTTTTTGTCTCAAAAATGGCATTGATGAATGGTGAGTATTTTTATGCATGGTATGAGTGCAATGATAATGTCTTTGTGTCACATAGATTTTTTTTATCAGTACTCTATTGGTCAAACTTAACCCGTCATATGAATAGTTGTGTATCGGATGGAGGGTGTACAACAGACGATAGACATTGAAATTAACATGAGTAACACATATCCTTGGTAAATAAAATTAAACCTTAAACCAATTTATTAATTATTTTTCAAGGGTGTCTTTATTTATTCTTAATACAATAAAACATAGAAGCCTTGGTTTTCATTTGGATTTCAAATATCACAATGACCAGGTCCCCCATAGAAGAACGCATCAGATATGATACTAGTAACACGATAACATCTAGAAGACTGTTGAATCGGTATATCTTTGTCAATATCATGGGCATGGCCTTCTTCATCAATAAACTTCAAATTGGTGAAGGAGGCGGCATTTCTCACAGGAAAGAATCCACTTCCCATTACAGGACTTGCTTGTTTAGTTGTGTGACTTGCAAATCCCCCAAATGAAATTATCAACTGTTTCTTTTCCATGTCACGGAATAAGGATGGTGGAAAGTAACCAATTAATTGCACGGGACCATTCAATCCATAGTGGACCTGCCAGTTACCAGATGTCTTGTCCTACAATAAAAATAATGAACGAGTTAATTCATAATAGGTATTCTATAATTTGTGTGTGCTAATTTAATAGCATGAAAATTCTTGTAATTCTAATTGATTCAGTTACACACACTCAAACTATTTGGAAACATCTATTAGTTTTGGTCTAGTAGTCACAATGGGGATGATACCTTTGACATTCAAGAAATTAATTGTTCGCACATGTTTCTTGAAACAATTGTATTACATTGTATATTGAAATATTTGGCATACAGTTATTTAATAACTTCCTAATTATTTTAAATATAATATTAAATTACCATGTATACCTACCAAAGTACTAAATCGATCCACTGTTTTACTCCATGGATGATAAGCTATAGTTACTTGTAGAGATCAAGAGTAATACATATCTAGTACAACATGAATCCATTTGAGTTCCCATTTTTGTAAAATCATGTTGAAATTTTATGTAGCTAAATATGGGGTTGGGTAGATGGCTTTAATCATTCATCTTTAAATGTTTTGATATCATAATTGTACTAGCATAAATATATAATGAGCTTCACATGTTAGTATCGTGCTATGGGACACAATACTAGATGATTTCTTATTTTTGTTGTAGAGATAATGCCCTATATCTCACTTCAAACCCCATTCCAAGATTAAATACTTATTGTTTGTATGAAACTAATGAGTTATTTTAGTTTTCTTGGTTTCTTTTCGTTAACACTACGTAAAATAAGGTCTATCAAGTGTTCTATCTAGTTAATTTTATCATGCTTAATTATCTATGCCACCACAAAATGATCTATTCCATCTATATCAGTAAATAGGTACTTTTGGCATTGTTGTATTTGATGAAGAAGAAAAAAAAGGATGGGAAAACATTTGTTTAATTGACAAAAATATATTAAGAAAGTAAATAAGTTTTAGGAATAAAATGTTCATCTGTTCTTCTGTGCATGAAAAACAACTGAAGTTTATATATCTGAAACTTAAATAAAAAAATTCACTGAGTGACGAACTAAATCATTATACCAATAGTATACAAAAAAACCTTATAAAATGCATCTAAGAAATAGCCTATTTTTCAATGGTACATAGGTAATTGAAATTTTTATGATCGACATGTAGGGAATTTTGATTTTTTTTATAACGTACTAATATCTTGAGATATCAAGTATGATAAGAAACTCCATTAGTAATTTTTAGTAGAATATGATTGCAACTTGAGTCATCAATTATTTATTTTCTTGAAGAGTTTAATAGTACTCAAGAGTGTCCTTACTTTTAGCGCGCGTATTTTTATGTATTGCTTTTCACCCTTGTAGCTAGAAACTGGCTTAATCACATCCCCAGGAGCTATAATAGAATTTGTCCGTATATAACCAGCACACTGCATGTTGTAGCAACCATTTGGAGGCGATCCATTACCCTGACAAGAAATAACAATACAAGTCAAAGAGTAAGACTAAAGTTGAACTTCAATTCATGTAATTTTGAACCAAGTCCATTGAAAATAATTTTAGCCAACCATCATACATGGTCATAAAGAATCTTTAGTTGTAAGGCCTTTCACATTTATCTATTTTGGAGTTTAGGTATCTATTCATGTCTAGGCTAATGTTTCCAAAACCTTATTGTAAATAAATTTATTTAGTATATCAATATAAATGAAAATAAATTATGTAATCACTTTAATTTCATAGTAGATAACATATCAATACTCTTATGATAGAACATCAGTAATAGTAAGTCTACAATAAATTAGTCAAAACAAAAAAAATAAGATTAGTTGTTATCAGAAACTTCTATCATTGAATTAACTTGTGTTGATGAAGAGTAAACTTACGGCCCATGTCGTGACAAAATGTGTTTCCGAATCATTGTAGAGTTCTGGATAGACCTATAAAGAAACCAACACAATCTTATATTAAATATTATCATGGCATGAAGCCATAGATAGTGAGTCTAGAACATATAATTCAAGAGAAAATTAATAAAATTTGCTGTTATCATAATGCCTATTAATGTATGGGGAGTACCATTTCTTGACGTCCACTACCACTAAACGCTCTTCTAACAGTTTTAAGGATCAAAGAAGTGTACCCCTTTCTTCCACGTTATTTGATCTATTGGAATACATTAGGCAAACATTTGACTATCAGTTCCAACGAAATATCGACCTTGCCAAAAACCATTAATTTATTTCTCATAATGTGTTAAGTTAAGGGCTCCTTGGATGACGTCTATAACTAGAAAAATATGGAAATATACCACCATTAAGAGGGGTAACCTACAAATTAAGATTTATCACCACATTAATTTTTATTTGTTCGTCACCAGATGATATCTGACGCTAACATATAGTTAGATATACCCAAAGTAAGTCTAAGAAAAAATAGTACTCCCTCCAATCCATATTAGTTGTAACTAATTTGGTACAACTTTGTACTAAATCAACAAAAACTAATATGGATCTCATGTAGTAATCGATGTGTGGGATTCCTACAATTTTTGCGTTGCTCATGTGGTCTATTAGTATTTCTCCTTCGGCATATAAGAAAAGCCTTTCGATTTTCAACCCGTAATGGGATTCTTAATGAATTGGAAACTTTTTACGAAATGTGGTGCTATACATGCGTGGAAGTTTTGTTTCTAGGAAAAGAGTGAGGATCGAGAATCGGAAATGAGGGAAATATAATTCATTTTAAAAATAAGGATGTCAAAACAAAAAAAACATATATACCTTCTTTACTCAACAAACCAATATTTATACATAATATGAAAACTTCTTACTTACATGCCATCCAACTGAAAATCCAGTAATAGATGATTTTTCTCTTTCTCCAATAATATAGATCCAAATTGCAGCCATGCTTTGTTGTTGAGGTTCTAAGTTATATCCATAAACATCCATTGTAGCTTCTAACCCAAGATAGTTTTTTCCATCTATACTTGGATTCCATAAGTGAATTGCAAACTGCCGAAACACTATTTGCTTAGTCTTATTTTAGATATTTCCATATTAAAACATAAATAATGAAAAAAAAAAGATAATGAAACAATAGATACAAGCATAAGACTCACATGACGTAAGTAGTCTACGGAATCATGAAACATGACATGTTCTTCATTGGTAGGATGAATTTGTGGCCATGGAATCGTCCAGTTTTGTCCCTTCATTTTTTCATGAGAGTATAATGTATGAAATAAAGAAAAATAAGCATTATTTCAACATAAAATCGCAACTAACCACATATATGGAAATGGATCTTGGATATATCTTATGAAAGGATAACATTTACCTGTCTGATGTCAGGAAAGCATCCTCCTATAGTTGCGCTAGCAATAATAAACATGCAACAAACTACAATATGTTGATCTGATTTTTCCATTTTTATTGGGGACGAAAGTTGAAACATGATGTATAGTAGTGTCTCGCTTAAATAGGCTGAAGTGTCCATAAGGGGTTAGGTGGTGGCTGGCTTTTGATAAGGAGTAAAGTTTTAATAAAGTACAATCTTCAACATCAATACTAAAGTTGAAATAAATAATAAGGGACATTAATACACTTTATGCAATAAGATATAATTGAATTACTGAGATTGGGGTTAGGGAGCATTGGTGGTCAAGAATTAATAAATTGGAGTCTACTTGATATTACTACCTTTGTTTCAATGAATAAGGAGAAGACATTCTAAGATGAAATGTGACTAGAAAAATTGAGCAACATAATCTTTATTATATTGGACGTAATTAGTATTTTTGGATTCATATTAAAAACACTTTCTAAAAATGGTAACTTGATACCAATAATCCTTATATATTTGGAGAAATTCTTAGTCAAAGAAAACACAGCACACAAGGACGCCTACTCATTGAATGGAGGGAGTACCGTAAATAAAACCACCAAGAAAACAAATATTAAGATGCCATTTTATGATGTGAACAACTAGATAGAGGGTTATGAGGGGGTTGGTGGTTGAGAAGATTTTTTTTAGAAAAAATATATTTTGCATTAATACAAAAGTTAAAGAACCAAATAATAAAGGGCATTTCATAAATTTACTAAAATATAATATTTGACATAAATAGTAGATTTGAGCCAAATAATAAGGGTCATTTAAAACCAGGAACAAGTAGTTAAAATAGGGCCAAGTACTGAGAGTGGGGTTACATGCATGTTAGAGGTAGAGGAAGAATAAATGTGAGGGTACATGATAGTGACCATTAATACAACAATTAAATAATTAAATAGTAATATTAATTTTGTTATGAGTGTGACTATATATCGGTTTGAGGTACTGCTATATGGTTTAGGTGGGGGTTGGTGGTAGATAAAGATTATTTTACCAAAGTATCTTCTTATATGAATACAAAAGTGAAAGAACCAACTAATAAGTACATTAATGAAATGTAAAGATTGTACTACAATCTTTAAAAATTAATACTATCATTGAAACATATAATTAGCACCATCTATAGACTTCTGAACAACTACACCAAGTAGGGTCAAATATTAAAGGGGGGTTACAAGTAGGTTGGGTCTGAGAAGAAATATATTCGACCATCCGTTATATTTATAATAAATAAAATAATTGAATATTTAAATAAGAGGCGGTTGTATATCATAGGTATCTAGTTTTAATTGTGTGAAGTATTGAGAAATGGGTTAGAAATGGTTTGGTGGTTGACAAGAATGATATTGAGAAACATTTTTTCCCCAAATATAAATTTGAAAGTACCGCGTAATAAGGGCCAATTATTAATGGTTGGACAACTAGATAAATATTTACTAGTCACTAACAACAATGAATATATCTCAAATTAAACATGGAATATGCCAAAATATTTTTAATTCACTTATAAATTATTTCAAACTAAGTTTCCTATAGTGCATTTTGTTCTTACATGCATGGGTGTGGATGTTTCCATCACCGTTCATTTATTCCTCGAGATTCATGCTCACCATGGTAGATTGAAAGATTTCTTTCTCTCTCCTCTTTTTATCCGAATCTCAAAGCACAACGGATAGTGACGGAAACATCCACACCCATGCATGTAAGTACAAATGTATTTCCCAAAGTGGGATCTTGTAATCTTGAGCATGGGATTTATGTTGAAGATCATATATTATATACTAAGTTACGTAGCATCCAACTTTCTCCAAATTTTGAGCTTCGCCGTGATTTTTGTTCGTGTGACACGTAAGATTTTGGCGGTCTAGATCCTATGTTCCTTACCAAGTGGCTGGCTCGTGCTATCGTCTGCACGTGTGCCGAATTGTTTCTGACCATTGTGTGGTGACCCTGCATACCACTTGATGTTGTAGTACGCCAGTCGTTGATATAACTGTTGGAAGTATTGACAAATATTACATCTCTGAGAGTGATATAACAAAAATATAGCTGGTCTTTTGTTCACTCATTTAATATTACAAGCCAAATATATACCTCACAGTTGAGATCCTCCAGGTCCAGAGAGGATCACTTGATGGATGACTTAAGTTTAACCTGACCCAACTTGCGAGCAAGAGGTACTAATAAACTTAATACCATGAGTATTCAAACAAGGCAGTTCTATAGAGTTCGATGTTGTTCGACTACTACTTAAATGTGACATCTACGCTCTTATTGGTCTCCTGAAGTCCATAGGCTATCATGTAGTCCACCGCCTCAATGACTCCATTCAGGTCTAATTCGTCGTAGTTGATGTCTTCAGCATAAGGAACCTCCTCATCAGCCTTCAAGTGGTTCAACCAATCTAAGCATGGGGTTCAAAGTAGGATGAGTACGAGCGTACTCAGCAAGTTCATGATAGGGAAAAGGGGTCTGATGTACTCAACAAGTTCATGCAATCTAATCATGGACTAGAAAGTCATAGGCAATGTAGGTTTTGATAAACATTTCTTCAAAAGGTTGCTTTTATTCTGAAAACCTATGTCCGTGAGCCTTCAAAGGGTGTCTAGAACTTCATGGAGTTTTTTTCCTAACGCGTTCGTAGTTCCTTCCTTGAACAAGGATTGACAAGCCATAATTTGATACTCTGTAGAGGTGTGTTACTTTTCCCATAAGAGAACTTAGCCATGTTGCACAATCGGACGTACTTTCCCGTCCATACTTCTTTTAGTATGGGGCTCGATCTAAGGTCCTAGCCACTAAACTCTAAACCCTAGTGTCTTTGCCTATTCGATGGTGCCTCGGAGGAGGGATCCTCACGAGGGGGAGAAAAAGTAGGGGCCATAGGGCGGAGAGTCCTCGGGACGGTGGTATGCGATTTACCCAGCTTCGGAACACCTGCTCGGGGACAGGGCCTACTGTTGCTTGTCTGGAATTATCTGGGAGCTTTCGCGTTGTTACAATGAGTTGTGGTTGTGTCTCTAGGGCTCCCACTACAAGAAATATGTTGACTTGCGACCCTCCATTTTCGTCACTGTATTGTCATAATATTTCATCTATGACGATTCTATGACAAAAAATGGATCGTCAAAAATAGAGAGTCAGAAATCAACCACCTTTTAATTGGAATCGTCATAATCGTATATAACGATATTGGATCGTCGTAACCACTATGACGATAAAATATCGTCACTGACGATCTAGGCATGCCACATCAAATCCTACGTGGCCAGTCTGATGTGGCAAAACTATGACGAAATCAAATCGTCGTAATCCAAAATCTGCCCGATCCATTTTTGTGGTATGCATGGGTCAAGCCCATTAACACCGGCCTTTTTCTCCTAGGCCTTGGCCTTTTCCAATCCATTTATCTTTTGGGCTTTAGCTTTTTTACATCCATTGTTTAGTCCTTTTTGTCTTTTGGGCCTCAGCCTTTTTTGGTCCATTTGGTTTTCGGCCCTTGACCTTTTACACGTTTTTGTTGTTTGGGCCCCTTTTTACGATGCACATATTCTTGGACTCATCGGATTAGTTTTCTCTTGTCCTATTTGTCAGGTTTTATTTTCAAACAATTTGACAGTAATTAAAAAACATATAATTCAACCAAAAACAAGAAATACCTGAAATTCTTTTGAAAAGAGCCATAAGCAACCCACGGTTCAACCGCATATACTAGAACAACACAAAGATTCAAATGAAGCTGGCCCAGATTGTAAACCCACCCTACAGCAGCAACATTCATTATCAATCGAATTATGAATAAAATGAAGGATTTCCTTCTGGCCGGACTCAGCTCCCAACCACCAGGAATATATGCTGCCAGGTACACTTGTTGCTGCATGGCACCAATGCCATGGCAACCGGCCAACTACCACCGGTCCAAGAACAATCCTCCGTCGTATGCTCGTCCATCGATCCTGCATGACAACAACCATGCAAATGAAAGTTAGTCCACAAGTATAAGCTTAACCAGTCAAGCCAACAATCAAAACCGTTCAGGTTTCAGGAAATACCTATATACAAATGCTCACATATTAACAGGTGTCTATCATGCTTCTGCTGCATGATAAACAAACAATAATTATCACACTAATGCAGGAATAAGACGAGATAATGAGCAGATAGCTCTCAAACAATAATAATTGCACTAATGTTGTGCTAGGCAGGCCTATATTTTGTTGGTTCCAGCAATTAAGATCAAAGGTAGCTAGTTTCTAAAGAAAAGAAAAAAAAACATGCAATTGACGTGACATAACAAACTGCAAGGAAGCATTGCAGTACATATACCAGATAGATATTTACTTATAAGAACCAGTCCAAACTCATAACGCTGTTACCCACCATGCAGGTTAGGAAATAAAATCTCAGGAAGTAACCGTTGAGTAGGCAGAACAAGTGTAATGACATTAACCTTATAGCACAGGAAACAAAAGACCACTATTGGTGTCTGCAATCTTCTCTAGTGAAATTAGTACAATACTCCTTCGGCTCAGAAACACCTTTTGTTTTGAATTGCCAGATGCCAACCAGACCAAATGATTTGGTGTAGCTCATTAGTACTCAATAGCTAAAGCCAGATATGTACAATAACCTATTAAAGCTACCAGTCTATCAACGTTCCCTTCAGTTTTTTATATGTTTCGTTAACTGAATGAGCATGGCATGTGAATGAGTACCACAAGCTTATTAGGCACGCAAGTTTCAAGAGCACAGTAATAAAGGGCAGTATAACAGCAGTAGCACTAAGCATTTCAAAACACGAACCATATCCACCGCCCCAGGCCAGGAACCATATTCCATTTTAGCATATTTCATAATTCCTGTAACATGCTCTCAACCTTCTAAGAGCCACTAATTGAAGCAAATAGTATCAAAATAGATGACAGAACTCCACCTTTTCTTGCAGAGAATGTCCATGTACTTGCCAAGAAAAACTCCTTGGAGTTGATGTTCACAGCCGCCTACAAGATCTAACACACCACGGACCTTTCTCCTCTTACCTAACGAAATAGCAAAGTAAGAAGCCTGCATACCTGTTGACGTCAGAAACCCACCGGCGGGCAGTGACTGGTCAACACCGTAGAGCCGGGAACAACTAGGGCTGCGGCTGGCCCAGTCCCTCAGAGCGACGGCCCGCAAAGCCTCCTGGTCGCGCGCCGATGCAAATTGCAAGGCGTGCCACCTGACCTATACCTGGTCAGGAAGGTGTGGATGATGCCTCGCTTAGTTTCCTGCAGGGCACACACGTACACGTTAAATACGAGCCTCGATCGGCTCTCAGGTTATCCTGTGAATCGGCTCATGGAGCCGATCCACCCATGATTCGTCTAAGGTGGCCGAATATATGGTGGTCCTGATCAAGATAAAGCATATGAGATCCACGACGATTTGGGGTTTTCACCGCATAATCGGATCATCCTACTCACGATTGGGCCTCGCGCTCGCGCACGGTGATCGTAAACCAATCCTAGACAAGGCCTAAAAACCAACACGAGGTTGATCCTCGGAACATCCTGTCTAGGGCCAGCAAACTACACCCTACACGCCGCTGGATCCTCCAACCCTTTGTAAGGCCTAACTATTGCGGATGTTAAATTAATCCTTGATGAATCAAGGAGCAACCGTAACGGATCAGATCTACTAAATAACGATCAGCGGGGTGCCGCCCCTGCACCCATGATGAGGTGCAAGGACGGCTAGATGCGCAAGGGTTGCACTACGACAGCATATGATACTAAGAACAATGCTAACCCTAACACATCTATGATAACTACGTTGCTCGCCATCAAACGAGCAACGCATGAACAACGTAGGCAGGCTCGTGCTGCCTAGATCGCAAGATGCGATCTAGGCAGCATGGTGCTTACCGGAGAAACCCTCGAGACGAAGGGGTTGGCGATGCGCCGAGATTGGTTTGTGGTGAACGTTGGTTGTTGTTTATTCCATAAACCCTAGGTACATATTTATAGTCCCGCGGACTTTCTAAGGCGTGCACCAAACCGTGCACGGGCCAAACTCTAACTTCTACATAAACTACTACAAAGATACACGGGCTAACTAGCCCAAACTTGGTAAACAAGGCCGATTCACATATCTCTTCTATATGTATATCTTCAAATCCGTCTTGATCGCGGCCCACCTCTGACTTGGTCAAATTCTGGTGATAACACATGCCCCCTGGTTTTGGAAATGACATTTCCAAAATCATTATGCTTCCTTCCGTCGGGTCATGTCGTGGCAGAGCAGAAATCACCACAGAATCCCTCATCACGATGCCTTGCCCCTTCCACTCCTCCATGCGTCCGAAAATTTTTCCTGCTAGGCATCACCTCCTCGGAAACTGCTGTGGCATTAAATCTCCCTCACATCCCTTCCATTTAGCCGTTCTAAACAGCCTGCTCTTCCTTCACCTTCCTCGCATTAGCATCCACAAAATCCTCCTGCCCCACGATGTCTTCTTCCTCCTCCGAGCTTTCCTATGGCTCCTCCTCCTCCCGCGAGACGCCGCCGGATGTCCGTACCCCGGAAGAATGGGACCTGGAGGACCACGCCTCCTCCGTCTGGTCTGAAGACGACCAGCCCCTGCCCAGCGGGGATGAAAATCTTCAGTTCCTTGTCGACGAGGAACTAGAGCCGGAAAGTGAGGATGCCCCCTGGGAAAGCTGCCCCACCTCTGCAGAGGAGGAAGAAGTGGATGACGACGATGACGACGACTCCCTTGAGGGTTATCCGCCGGCGAAGCGCCTCCGCATGTGGTGGGACGACGACAGCAGCGACGATGAAGACGGGAATGAAGCTCCCGTAGAGGGCTATGGGAGTAGCGACGAGAGCCCATCGGCAGCGGTGCCGATGAGGGTTCCGAGGACGACGACGAGGCAGTGATGGCCCGTAGATTAGGATCTACTAGCATAGGCCTAGCAGTAGTAGATGGGTCAATAGACCCTTCTTTTGTTCTTCTTTCTTTGAGTAATCGGCTCCTCCTTTGTAAGAAATCATGTCTATTAATGAAGGAGCTTCCCCAATTTGATCTTGCCGATTTCCTCAAACCGCTTTTCAATGAGCCAAAAGCAATGTATCGATCCTTCATCCTTCAGTATCCCTCAACTGATGATCTTCTAACTGGTAGATAATGTGGAATCCTCAAGAGAGCCCTTAAATTTCTTCCGCTAGTTTCAACGACCCTCTTTAATGATCACTCATCATTTTATGAAGAAGGTAGCAACGGAAGATCAGCCGATGACATCCCAATTGGCTCTTACCAGGTCTGCTGCCCCCCGAGCCTTAATCAGGGCGAGGATAAAAGTGGACCAGCCGAACGAACCATCGTCAGATTCCCCGCTGTAGGGTCATGTTAGCCGATTTTAGCAAAATCGGCTCTCCAAAACGCCGATGTCTCGAGGCGAGCTGCCCCCCGAGTTACTCCAGCTTTCCACTAAAACAGGGTAAGAATGCTTACACGCGAGAAGCCCGTGTTCTTGGAAAGGTTTTGGAAGGATCAGCAACTTCCAGCTCTATTGATCCCCTGACAGTTATTCCTCTTGAGTCGATGTCCATGCATCGGCTTTTATATCCTTAAGTCGATGCCTGCTGCATCGGCTGCGCCCAAAAAATTTCAAATTTTTTAGGCCGATTTGTGTGTCGGCCCCCATACTCGATAATAATACCTTATATCTTCGTGTTTTATCCACCTAGGTGCCCCCGAGCCGATTCTGTCAAGAGAATTGATGGTATCGGCTCTTTAGGTAGTCCCTGCTGGGTCAAACGTTGATCCCAGGCAAGATAGATGGTGAGGATAATTTTGGCCGATTGCTGGAATCGGCCTCCACGTTGCTTGCTCGGTGAAGGTTTTGTAATGTCCCTTCATAAAATTTATTTTGGGGGGCCGATCGCAAGGATCAGCCTCGCCATGTTTGCTTATTGACGTAGTCTTGCTACTCGCCCAGGTCGGTGGATAAAACCAGCCCAATCTCTGACTTTATTACGTTGGTGCGCTTGCTGTTGTCCACCTCGGGTGCATCGTGTAATCGTGGAGCTCTACACTTTGCCGGACGAACGAGCACCATGTTTGTGCCAGCCGATGTTTCATCATCGGCTTTCCTTTGCTTGGGGCGCCACTCTTTTCTTTGCGGCAGTCCCTCCTCATCCAGGGTCCTCTGGACTTTCGCAGCCAGATCAGGTCGTGCTTTCCTCAGCGTATGTAAGTATAACCTTTCGGCTTCCTCCAGACCGCGCAATCGCTGAACCCTGCGCTTTGTGAATGGCTGAGACCATCAGGGCACCACCTTGGACGGTGGTACCTGTCTTCTTCGTCTTCCCCCTCGTCTTCCGAATCCTCGAGATCTTCCAACCGAGGGGTCTCGGCACGTCTGTTTGTGGTGGGAGAGGCCCTAAGCGCTCGAACACCGACACGTTGGCTGCCTCCTTCTTTTTCGGTTGCATTGGGCAGTTGCCGATTGTTGGTAATCGGCTCATTCCTGAATCCCAGCGATTGTACGAAGAAGGCAGTCCCAATGCTGCCCGTGTCGTCTTGCTCCCTGGCGTGGCGCTCTGTCGCTCCTCATCGAGATTATGCCGACGATGCCTTCTGTCGTTTTCGGCCAGACGATCTCTTTCATCATCGTCGCCGTGTCGCCGGCGTTGGTCATACCAACTCACATACTTGTTGAGGAGGTGATCGAGAGGGTCGTTGATATCTTATGTTCTTCACTTCTCCCTCTATGACGTAGCGCTTGCCATCTTGACGGAGCCGATCGCATGGAGCGGCCTCCTCTCGTGTCTTTGCTCGAGAGCATGCCCTCATCCCCGCCCTTTCGAGTGGTGTCCAAGCTCTACCATGTTGATGTTGGCTGAGAAATCAGCTGGCATCCTCCGAGGTGGGTAAACTCCACCATGTTGACGGCGGGAAGGGGTGTGTGTCGACCTTCATGGCGTTTGGTTAAAAATTAGTCGCCCATTTTCTATCGCCATTTGGATCTGCTGACGCCACACCCTGCAGTCATTAGTGGTGTGGGTGAACGTGTTATGCCACTTGTAGTATGGCTTTCCGTTCAACTCTTGTATCGTAGGGACCTTGTGGCCTTCGGGTATCTTTATGTGCTTCTCCGCGAGTAAGAGATCGAAAATCTGCTCGGTTTTCGTCACGTCGAAGTCGAACCCTCTTGGAGGCCCTGGTGGCTTCACCCATTTGCAGGTTACTGGGCCTGTCGCTCGAGTCCACTCAGCCACTGCGACCTCTTGTTCTCCCGTAGCACCTTCATCTTCGCCTGCGTCAACCATGGTAACCACGCGCTTGAACTTGTCCGGTAGACATCTGGGTGGCTGTTCATCGACAGCTTCGCACCATGTGCGCTAATGAAGGGTAGTCCGCTTGGGAGGCCACGTCCTTGATCGATGATGATAGACCCACCACCGCCAACTCGATTGCTTCTTTTTCGCTTACGTGAACCGAATAGCATCGGTTCCTAACGGTCTGCGCTGGATGTATTCCGACACTGTTTCCCGCTTCGTCGTACTTGTGCCAAATCGGCAATGCCGGCCTCGGAAGCCTCGAGTGATATTGCTCATGGAACCGTTCTTCCAACTGCTTCCAAGTCTGGTGAGTTCGGTGGCGTGATGTGTACTACCGAAAGCCGATCCTGTGAGGGCGTGAGAAGTACCTCACACGCAGCTCGTCGACGCTGAGATCATGCCCAGCTGCGCCAAATATCGGCTCACATGCTCGATGGAGCTGGAACCATCTGATCCGCTGAACTTTGTGAAGTCCGGGATCCGATACTTGGGTGGTAGCGGGATCAATTCGTACTCGTTACGGCTTGGTATAGCCGACCGTCTTCCTTTTCGGCATCATGCCGAACTGATCTTTCAGAATCGTACAAATCTGATCCGCGGTGATGGCTGAAGGTGCCGAACCTTGAAGATTCGCCGGAGTGGCGTACTTAACCAGCCATGCTTGTTTTTCCGGTTCTGAGCCAATGCAGGAGCTGGGCTCTGGAGTTTTGTCGGGGTGGCGTATTTAGCTAGCCACGTTTGCTTCTCGGGGTCTGCCTCCGACGTTCCTCCTGTTGCTCCGAAGTCCCCGCTGTTGCAACCTGGTTCGGTGCCCAGTGCTGCGATCGCACGTATGCGCATGCGTATCCGTGCGGGATCTCCTTGGGCGCGTCATGTAGGAATTGGTAATCACTGGGGTCACCACCAATCTTGTAGATGACGTAGGCCGATGAGTTCGGCGCCTCGGGCGCTACCAACGCGAACGGCAGCGGTGGACGGGACTGGAGTAGCAATTCTCCTTGGTGAGTCCCTAGGGCTGGTCCTGACGGAGAGTACGATGGCTCATGATCTCCGGATCACGCGCGAGCGACGCGCTCCAACGTATTCACCAGGCTCTCAGAATGGCGGTGCAGCGAATGAGCCACCATGAAGTTGATCTCTGACGCAGCGACCTGGTGCGTTCTTCGACGGGGTGGATAGGTCCACTCCATCAAGCGCGCCTTCAGGTGAGAACCCCTTCCATCGATGCCATGGGAGCGGGTCCTGTGGAAAGAGCCGATGAGGTCGGCTTCGAGGAAGGCTTTGACCTCGTCATACTTCTTCTTGAGCTCGCCATTGAGCTCCTCGTAAGTGACCGGAGTTTCTTCCGCCATCTCCGATGTAGACGGCGATGTGGTGGCTGTGGTGGATGTTGAAGATTGTCCCACCGGGCGTGCCAGAATGTGTTGACGTCAAAAACCCACCGGCGGGCAGTGACTGGTCAACACCGTAGAGCCGGGAACAACTAGGGCTGCGGCTGGGGTCCCTCGGACGACGGCCCGCAAAGCCTCCTGGTCGCGCGCCGATGCAAATTCCAAGGGCGTGCCACCTGACCTATACCTGGTCAGGAAGGTGTGGATGATGCCTCGCTTAGTTTCCTGCAGGGCACACACGTACACGTTAAATACGAGCCTCGATCGGCTCTCAGGTTATCCTGTGAATCGGCTCATGGAGCCGATCCACCCATGATTCGTCCAAGGTGGCCGAATATATGGTGGTCCTGCTTGATCAAGATAAAGCATATGAGATCCACGACGATTTGGGGTTTTCACCGCATAATCGGATCATCCTACTCACGATTGGGCCTCGCTCGCGCACGGTGATCGTAAACCAATCCTAGACAAGGCCTAAAAACCAACACGAGGTTGATCCTCGGAACATCCTGTCTAGGGCCAGCAAACTACACCCTACACGCCGCTGGATCCTCCAACCCTTTGTAAGGCCTAACTATTGCGGATGTTAAACTAATCCTTGATGAATCAAGGAGCAACCGTAACGGATCAGATCTACTAAATAACGATCAAGCGGGGTGCCTGCACCCATGATGAGGTACAGGACGGCTAGATGCGCAAGGGTTGCACTACGACAGCATATGATACTAAGAACAATGCTAACCCTAACACATCTATGATAACTACGTTGCTCGCCATCAAAAAGGCTTCAGCACGAGCAACGCATGAACAACGTAGGCAGGCTCGTGCTGCCTAGATCGCAAGATGCGATCTAGGCAGCATGGTGCTTACCGGAGAAACCCTCGAGACGAAGGGGTTGGCGATGCGCCGAGATTGGTTTGTGGTGAACGTTGGTTGTTGTTTATTCCATAAACCCTAGGTACATATTTATAGTCAAGCGGACTTTCTAACGTGGGCGTGCACCAAACCGTGCACGGGCCAAACTCTAACTTCTACATAAACTACTACAAAGATACACGGGCTAACTAGCCCAAACTTGGTAAACAAGGCCGATTCACATATCTCTTCTATGTATATCTTCAAATCCGTCTTGATCGCGGCCCACCTCTGACTTGGTCGAATTCTGGTGATAACAATACCATAGTAATACACATACACACTAGTTGTACAATGGACATGCATTTCCAAAAACAGAAAGTACCCATAGACAAAAATGTCCAAATAAATAACATGAAAATTTGTCCTTGCAATTGAAAAATGAAAAGTTACTACACAATAGGGACCAAAAACTACTTCAGAATTTATTTGAGTTATGACATGTGTATCTTTACAGTAAAATAATCTATAGAAGAGCAGCAACTCAGTTCACTGACATCACAAGATTATAGTGCTGCCAAACATGCTACCAATACATGCTCACATCAAAGAAATCAAATACTGGAGGTGTTTGTGGTCTTAAAAACACACAGAATAATTAATCATCTCAGTTGGAAAAGTAAGGTTACTTGTTCAACAGCCACAACTAACAACATACATATGTAAAAAGGAGCTTCTGCTAGAAACTAAGCATAAACAAAAAAGGTGCTGACAGAGAAGCATCAAGTAGTTTAGTATGAAGCAACTATGTCCATTATCAAGCTATATATTGATGTAAAGCGTTAATAAACAGTGGATTATTCTGTACTTGATGAACATGCTAATGGAGATATTAACTTGGAGATATATAGATACTGAATTGAACAAATATAGATACATATGGTGCTGAATCAAGTTTTGTTCCCACGTTCTGCTCTACCACTCTGAGCACAAATCACATTCAATTGTTAGTCTGGACATCAGAGACTCCGAGTGCCACAGACATGAGCACAAATGGAAGAATATATTGGTAAAAACTGTCTTTTGACAACATTTTTCCTAGCTTGAATTCATTTTATTTAGCAGCATATGCAACGGAATTGACACAAACCCGTAACTGTGTGACCAGATCCAACATCTTTCCAAGGAATAGGTAAATCGTTTACCGAACTATTAATGTGTACTGAATAATCTAAGATGGTAGACTGGTCATATGATTAAACTGCAGTATCCATCCAGTTGAAGGTTACTACTAGGAAAATTAAGGGCAATTGGCTTAAATTTAGAACAGGGCACAAACAGCAAATTAGAAAACTAATAAGGAAACCAGAAGGTGATGAAGAATAAAAGCATCCACAACGCTTGACTGTAATCTAGGCGCTTCAGTGGAGAAAATAAATACAACAAATTCGGATTTATTCCCTAGCGTCTGGATGTTGCAACGCTGGATGCTCATCTAACTGAACAAACTGATGTATTCTCGCTTCCTATACACCTCCGCTTTGCATGCTGCCAACCAGAAAAGGAGGAAGCGTCGGGCGAAAGTTTGTGTATCGGCGCCCAGCATTAAAGACAACAATCGCCAATTGACTAGGATTTCTACCATGGCATCGACACACAAGGGGCCCATATATCCCAGTACCTGAGCGCCTTGTCGGGGTTCTCGCTGTTGTTGTTGGGGAAGACGACGAACTTGAGGTTGCTGGCGATGCATGCTCCCCTTCTGCGAGCAGGGGATGGACGAGCTTCTCGTCGAGCATGTGCAGGTCGTACGCTTCCTCCCCTTATGCGAGGACACGCAGCACCTCCCGCTCTACCCCTCTGATCCCCACAACAAGTAGCCCGACGTGGGTAATGCCGTCGGAGGGGAGCGTGGCGGTGGAAGCCGGCCTGAGATGGCGAATGCGAGGATAGTTGGCCGGAGCTTTGACCGCCCGCAGCGCCCGCACGCTGCTGTCGGCGGTCCTGCAGGCCACGGGAACACCGGCGTCGGTGAAGGCCGGGGTTTGCCGGCTGGCCGCATCTGGCCCGCGCGGTGAATCCGGTCGCCGAGCCTGGTCACCACCACCTGCTGCCTGGGCGCCGCCGTCGCAATGCCTCCTGCTCCTCTCTGTACAGGCGGCATACTGGGCTAGGGTTATCTGTTTGAGGTGAGGTTCGAAGGTTCAACGAGGTGGGATAGAGAGAGGGGAAGGAGGGGGTTCCGGGGAGATGGTCTGCCGGGCAGGGAGTGGCCGGAGTTAGGCAGGATCTAGGCCGGCGGCAGAGGTGGAGGAAAGGGGGGAGCGAGGAGGCGCTGCTAGGTCACGCACGAGTGGTTCCGTACTTCTGTTTGATGGATTTACACAGTTACGACGATCTTAATTTGTCGCAATCGCCTAGAAATAACGTTGTAGACCGTGTTCCTCAGTTTATGACGATTTCGTGCTAGGAAATAATGATGTTTATATACACATTGTCATAATTTTCTAGGGTTTTGGTCCCCTCAAAACAGCTAACAACCATTCAGTACGAAATCGTCATAGAATCATGACGATTTTATCTATGGTCATTGAGAAAATGTCACAAGTCAACACATTTTGTGTCCCAGGATCCGGCTTATAAAGGCGCTCCGATCTAGGGTTTACACGGAGAGTCCTAGCCGAAATACAAGATGCCTAACTACGGAATATTACATTGCCGTGCACATCAAGGATCCACCTTTCCTTACTCACCGTAGTGGATCCGGATACTTTATGGGCCTTCACGGATCCGACTTCCGCATAGGTCGGTTGAGATCCGGCTCCTGTTCCTGGGTTGGACATCATCCATCTTCTATCAACAGCAACTGGGCCGCCCGATGGGCCGTATGCCACCATCACCATATGTGGGTCACCCGGGCTTGCCAGATCTAGGCCATGTCATTGATACACCCATAAAGTATACCCACAACAGTAGCCCCCGATGTTCTCCGAGATTCATCATTCCTCCGTCTAGCTTTGTCCGGAACCGAAGAGAATCTTGAAGAGCTTCCAAAACTTCATTGTTTCCGACTTCAATCAACCGAAAATCATTTGTTCTTCTCTAACGGTAACTTAGCAGATTATTCGCCCATGTCGCGCACAACTTCCTTTTTTCCAGCGCTAAATTTTTGGAGATGCGAATCTTCAGCCGGAAATTTCGATGGCGCGCAGTTAGGTCACCACTGCGTCGATTTCACCGCTTTGACCTAAGACACGTGGCAATCATCCAACGGTGCGACCGTTCCGTTTCCATCGTCGGATCCGGCTCACGAATCTCCGCGCAGGGCCTATACATACCCCTCGCGCACGGTCATTCTCACTTTTTCACCGCACTCACCTCATCTTCTCGTACCTCGCACTAGCGCCGTGATGTCTACGCACGCTTCTATTCCTGTAGACAGTGTTGGGCCTCCAAGAGCAGATGTTTGTAGAACAGCAGCAGGTTTCCCTTAAGTGAATCACCCAAGGTTTATCGAACTCAGGGAGGTAGAGGTCAAAGATAACCCTCTCAAGCAACCCTGCAATTAAGATACAAGAAGTCTCTTGTGTCCCCAACACACCTAATACACTTGTCAGATGTATAGGTGCACTAGTTCGGCGAAGAGATAGTGAAATACAAGTAATATGGATGATTATAAGTAGCAATTGCAATCTGAAATAAAGATGGCAGCAAGCGAACATGTAGCAGAACTTGTTGGAAACGGTGTTTCAATGCTTAGAAACAAGGCCTAGGGATCATACTTTCACTAGTGGACACTCTCAACAATGATCACATAATTGAATAAATAAATGCTACTCTCAAACACTCTCTTCTTGGATAACAAACACCATTCATTGTGTAGGGCTAGAAGAGCACCCTCAAGCCGGAGTAAACAAGCTCCACAACTTCATAAAGGAATCACACACGATGCGCACACTGTCACCATCACACCGTGGAGAGTAACTCGGAGTTCATATTAAAGTAACCTCTAGAGTGCATAATAAACAAGAGTAACATCTACATATTCAACTAGATTACAAAGCTCATGATCACATAAAGATCACACCATGTGAGAGAGAGATGAACCACATAGCTACCGGTAGAGCCCTCAGCCTCGGGGGAATTACTCCCTCCTCATCATGGGAGACAGCAACGGCGATGAAGATGGCGGTGGTGTCGATGGAGATGGATTCCGGGGGCCCTTCCTCGTCCCGGCGGCGTGCCGGAACAGAGACTTCTATCCCCCGAACTTGGCTTCACGATGGCGGCGGCTACGTAACTTTTCGTGCAGGAAGACCGATTCTTCTAGGGTTTTCGCGACAGAAGGATTAAATAGGCGAAGGGGCAGCGTTGGGGGAGCCAGGGGGCTCCCTCCCCATAGGTCGGCGCGGCCAGGGGGCCACCCGCGCCGCCATATGGTGTGGGCCCCTGCTGCCCCTCCTCGACTCCTCTTCGGTGTTCTGGAAGTCTCCGTGGAAAATAGGGCCGTGGGCTTTTGTTTCGTCCAATTCCAAGAATATTTGTAAACTAACTTTTCTGAAATCAAAAACAGCAGAAAACGGGAGCACTTCGGCATCTTGTTAATAGGTTAGTTCGAGAAAATGCATAAAAATGATATAAAGTGTGAACAAAACATGTAGGTATTGTCATAAAACTAGCATGGAACATCAGAATTTATAGATACGTTGGAGACGTATCAAGCATCCCCAAGCTTAGTTCCTACTCGCCCTCGAGTAGGTAAACGATAAAAAGAATAATTTCTGAAGTGACATGCTACCAACATAATCTTGATCAACACTATTGTAAAGCATATGAGATGAATGAAGTGACCCAAAGCAATGGTCTATAGTTTGCTAACAAAAAGATAATGACTAAACAACTGAATCATATAGCAAAAACTTTTCATGAGTAGTACTTTTAAGACAAGCTTCAAAAAGTCTTGCATAAGAGTTAACTCATAAAGCAATAGATTCAAAGTAAAAGGCATTGAAGCAACACAAAGGATGATTAAGTTTCAACAATTGCTTTCAACTTGTAACATGTATATCTCATGGATAGTTGTCAACATAAAGTAATATAATAAGTGCAATAAGTAAGCATGTAAGAATCAATGCACACAGTTGACACAAGTGTTTGCTTCTAAGATAGAAAGAAGTAGGTAAACTGACTCAACATAAAGTAAAAGAAAGGCCCTTCGCAGAGGGAAGCAGGGATTACTCATGTGCTAGAACTTTTTATTTTGAAAACATGGAAACAATTGTGTCAACGGTAGTAATAATTCATATGGGTTATGCATAAAACTTCCTATAAGTTGCAAGCCTCGTGCATCGAATACTAATAGTGCCCGCACCTTGTCCTAATTAGCTCGGATTTCCATGGATTATCATCGCATTACATATGTTTCAACCAAGTGTCACAAAGGGGTGCCTCTATGCCACCTGTACAAAGGTCCAAGGAGATAAATCGCATTTGATTTCTAGACTTTGATAGATCTCAACTTAAGGACATCCATACCGGGACAACATAGAAAATAGATAATGGGCTCCTCTTTTTAATGCTTTAAGCATTCAACAACAAATAATATTCTCATAAGAGATTCTGAGGATTAATGTCCAAGCTGAAACTTCCACCATGATACATGGCTTTGGTTGGCGGTCCAATGTTCTTCTCTAACAACATGCATACTCAAACCATTAAAACTCATGGCAAATCTCCTTACTTCAGACAAGACGAACATGCATAGCAACTCACATGATATTCAACAAAGGTGTGACAGGTTGATGGCGTCCCCGAAACATGGTTACCGCTCAACAAGCAACTTATAAGAACTAAGATACATAAGCAACATATTCATTACCACAATAGTTTTTTAGGCTACTTTCCCATGAGCTATGTATTGCAAAGACAAGGAATGAAAATTTTAAAGGTAGCATGCAAGCAATTTACTTTGAAATGGCAGAAAAATACCACATATAGGTAGTTATGGTGGACACAAATGCCATAGGTTTTGGCTCAAGGTTTTTGGATGCACGAGAAGCATTTCCTCTCAGTACAAGGCTTTGGCTAGCAAGGTTGTTTGAAGAAAACACAAGTATGAACCGGTACAGCAAAAACTTACACAAGAACATATTGCAAGCATTATAAGACTCTACACTGTCTTCCTTGTTGTTCAAACACTTTTACCAGAAAATATCTAGACCTTAGAGAGACCAATCATGCAAACCAAATTTCAACAAGCTCTACGGTAGTTCTCCACTAATAGATTTAAACTACATGATGCAAGAGCTTAAACATGATCTACTTGAGAGCTCAAAAACAATTGCCAAGTATCAAATTATTCAAGACAATATGAAGCATTTTCTGTTTCCAACCAAATAACAACAAGTACAAGTGTTGCGGCTTTCAACTTTCGCCATGAATATTAAAGTAAAACGAAGAACACAAGTGTTCAAATGAAAAAGCGGAGCGTGTCTCTCTCCAACACAAGGATTGCTAGGATCCGAATTTATTCAAACAAAAACAAAAAAATAAAATAAAACATACGCTGTAAGTAAAGCACATAAGATGTGACGGAATTAAAATATAGTTTCACTAGAGGTGACCTGATAAGTTTGTTGATGAAGAAGGGGATGCCTTGGGCATCCCCAAGCTTAGACGCTTGAGTCTTCTTGAAATATGCAGGGATGAACCATGGGGGCATCCCCAAGCTTAGACTTTTCACTCTTCTTGATCATATCATATCATCCTCCTCTCTTGATCCTTGAAAACTTCCTCCACACCAAACTCAAAACAATCTCATTAGAGGTTTAGTGCATAATCAAAAATCCACATGTTCAGCAAGGACACAATCATTACCAACACTTCTGGACATTACCCAAGGCTACTGAAATTTAATGGAGCAAAGAAATCCACTCAAACACAGTAAAAGAGGCAATGCGAAATAAAAGGCAGAATCATCAAAACAGAACAGTCCGTAAAGATGAATTTTTTCGAGGCACTTAACTTCAGATGGAAAAGCTCAAATTGAATGAAAGTTGGTACATATCCGAGGATTACTCATGAATTTTTTCAGCATTTTACGAGTTTTCTACAGAGAGAAAAACGCAAATTCGTGTGACTAAAAATCTGTTCCTGCGCAGAAATCCAAATCTAGTATCAACTTTCTATCAAAGACTTTACTTAGCACAAAAACGAAATAAACATGATAAGGAGAGGTTGCTACAGTAGTAACAACTTCCAGGACACAACAAAACAGTAGCAAAATAAAAACATGGGTTATCACCCAAGAAGTGCTTTCTTTATAGCCATTAAGATGGGCTCATTAATTTTAATGATGCTCTCGCAAGAAATAAGAGTTGAAGCAAAAGAGAGCATCAAAAGAAAATAAGAAACACTTTTAAGTCTAACCCACTTCCTATGAAAAGGAATCTTGTAAATAAACAAGTCATGTAAGCATAATGCAATAAGCATAGGAAAACAAGACAAGCGCAACTTCAAGATTCTAAGCAAAAAGAGAGGTGTTTTAATAACATGAAAATCCCTACAACCATATTGTCCTCTCTCATAAATATTTTCAGTAGCATCATGAACAAACTCAACAATATAACTATCACATGAAACATTCTTATCATGAGCTACATGCATAAAATTATTACTCTCCACATAAGCATAGTCATTACTATTAATTGTAGTGGGAGCAAATTCAATAAGATAGCTATCATTATTATTCTCATCACCATAATCATCATGTATAGGAGGCAAATTGTAATCATAATTAATTTTCTCCTCAATAGTAGGTGGACTGAAAATATGATAGTCATCATTGTAATCATCATATATAGGAGGTAAAGTATCATCAAAGTAAAATTTCTCCATGCTTGGGGGACTAAAGATATCATGCTCCTCAAAACCAGCTTCCCCAAGCTTAGAATTTTCCATAGCATTAGCAACAATGGTATTCAAAGCATTCATACTAATAACATTGCCATTAGCATGCATATAAAGTTCCATAGGTTTTTTAATTTTCTCTTCAAACACCTCATGTCCTAACTCAAGATAAATACTATAAATATCTCTAATATTTTTGTTGTTTTCCATTAAGCCTAACTATTAAAATAAAAAACAAGAAACAAAAAGATAAAATTGCAGAATCTAAAGGAAATAGCTTCGAGCACTCACACACCGGCAACAGTGCTAGGAAATAGCTTAATAGTCGGAGGATGTGAATACCTTTTACCTTACCTCCCCGGCAACGGAAAATAGCTTGATGTCTGCACGTTTCTATTCTTGTAGACGGTGTTGGGCCTCCAAGAGCAGAGCTTTGTAAAACAGCAGCAAGTTTCCCTTAAGTGAATCACCCAAGGTTTATCGAACTCAGGGAGGTAGAGGTCAAAGATATCCCTCTCAAGCAACCCTGCAATTAAGATACAAGAAGTCTCTTGTGTCCCCAACACACCTAATACACTTGTAAGATGTATAGGTGCACTAGTTCGGCGAACAAATAGTGAAATACAAGTAATATGGATGATTATAAGTAGCAATTGCAATCTGAAATAAAAATGGCAGCAAGCGAACATGTAGCAGAACTTGTTGGAAACGGTGTTTCAATGCTTAGAAACAAGGCCTAGGGATCATACTTTCACTAGTGGACACTCTCAACAATAATCACATAATTGAATAAATAAATGCTACTCTCAAACACTCTCTTGTTGGATAACAAACACCATTCATTGTGTAGGGCTACAAGAGCACCCTCAAGCCGGAGTAAACAAGCTCCACAACTTCATAAAGGAATCACACACGATGCGCACACTGTCACCATCACACCGTGGAGAGTAACTCTGGAGTTTATATTAAAGTAACCTCTAGAGTGCATAATAAACAAGAGTAACATCTACATATTCAACTAGATTACAAAGCTCATGATCACATAAAGATCACACCATGGGAGAGAGAGATGAACCACATAGCTACCGGTAGAGCCCTCAGCCCCGGGGAGAATTACTCCCTCCTCATCATGGGAGACAACAACGGCGATGAAGATGGCGGTGGTGTCGATGGAGATGGTTCCGGGAGCACTTCCCCGTCCGGCGGCATGCCAGAACAGAGACTTCTGTCCCCCGAACTTGGCTTCGCGATGGCGGCGGCTACGTAACTTTTCATGGAGGAAGACCAATCCTTCTAGGGTTTTCGCGACGGAAGGATTAAATAGGCGAAGGGGCTGCGTTGGGGGAGCCAGGGGGCTCCCTCCCCATAGGTCGGTGCGGCCAGGGGGCCACCCGCGCCGCCATATGGTGTAGGCCCCCTGCTGCCCCTCCTCGACTCCTCTTCGGTGTTCTGGAAGCCTCCATGGAAAATAGGGCCGTGGGCTTTTGTTTCGTACAATTCCAAGAATATTTGTAAACTAACTTTTCTGAAATAAAAAACAGCAGAAAACAGGCTGGCATCTTGTTAATAGGTTAGTTCCAGAAAATGCATAAAATTGATATAAAGTGTGAACAAAACATGTAGGTATTATCATAAAACTAGCATGGAACATCAGAAATTATAGATACGTTGGAGACGTATCACGCCGCCCATCAGATCTGATCTCCGGCGAGCTCTTCCTCGGGAAACTTCGCCCGCCGCCGCTCCAAGGTCTCCCTCGACCCGAGCTTCACGTGGTTGTGTTATCACCGGAATTTGGTCAAACCAGAGGTGGGCCGTGATCAAGATGGACTTGACGATTTATGCGTGGAGAGAGATGCGAATCGGCCTTGTTTACCAAATTGGGGCTAGTTAGCCCGTGTATCTTTATAGTAGGTTATGTAGAAGTTAGGATTTATCTCGTGCACGTTAGAAAGTCCCGGACTATAAATATGTACCTAGGGTTTATGGAATAAACAACAACCAACGTTCAACACAAACCAATCTCGGCGCATCGCCAACTCCTTCGTCTCGAGGGTTCCTCCGGTAAGCACCATGCTGCCTAGATCGCATCTCGCGATCTAGGCAGACGAGCCTGCCTAGTTGTTCATGTTGCTCGTCTGAAGCCTTTTGATGGCGAGCAACGTAGTTATCATAGATGTGTTAGGGTTAGCATTGTTCTTAGTATCATATGCTGTCGTAGTGAACCCTTGCGCATCTAGCCGTCCCTGTACCTCATCATGGGTGCGGGGGCGGCACCCCGCTTGATCGTTTAGTAGATCTGATCCGTTACGATCGCTCCTTGATTCATCAAGGATTAGTTTAATATCTGCAATAGTTAGGCCTTACAAAGGGTTGGAGGATCCGGCATGTAGGGTGTAGTTTGCTGCCCCTAGACAGGACGTTCCGAGGATCAACCTAGTGTTGGTTTTTAGGCCTTGTCTAGGGCTGGCTTACGATCACCGTGCGGAGCGCGAGGCCCAATCGTGAGTAGGATGATCCGATTATGCGGTGAAAACCCCGGATCGTCGTGGATCTCATACGCTTTATCTTGATCAAGCAGACCACCATATATTCGGCCGCCTTGGACGAATCATGGGTGGATCGGCTCCATGAGCCGA
This sequence comes from Lolium multiflorum, assembly GCA_030979885.1. Taxonomy (NCBI): domain Eukaryota; kingdom Viridiplantae; phylum Streptophyta; class Magnoliopsida; order Poales; family Poaceae; genus Lolium; species Lolium multiflorum. The sequence continues at coordinate 26,685,497 of CM061749.1, read as the reverse complement.
TTCACGGGATAACCCCGAGCCGATCGAGGCTCTTATTTAACGTGTACGTGTGTGCCCTGCAGAAACTAAGCGAGGCATCATCCACACCTTCCGACCGGGTATAGGTCGGTGTACGCCCTGCAATTTGCATCGGCGCGCGACCCGGAGGCTTTGCGGGTCGTCGCTCGAGGGATGGGGCCAGCCGCAGCCCTAGTTGTTCCCGGCTCTACGGTGTTGACCGTCCTGCCCGCCGGTGGGTTTCGACGTCAACACATTGGCACGCCCGGTGGGACCATCTTCAACGACAACCACCTCGCCATCCACATCGGAGATGGCGGAAGAAACTCCGGTCACTTACGAGGAGCTCTCAGCGAGCTCAAGAAGAAGTATGACGAGGTCAAAGCCTTCCTCGAAGCCGATCTAATCGGCTCTTTCCACAGACCCGTTCCCATGGCATCAGATGGAAGGGGTTCTCACCTGAAAGCGCGCTTGATGGAGTGGACCTGTCCACCCCGAGGAACGCACCAGGTCGCTGCGTCAGGAGATAAACTTCATGGTGGCTCATTCGTTGCACCGCCATTTTGAGAGCTGGTGAATACGTTGGAGCGCGTCGCTGCGCGTGATCCGGGAGATCATGAGCCATCGCACTCCCGTCAGGACCAGCCCTAGGGACTCACCAAGGGAATTGCTACTCCAGTCCCGTCCACCGCTGCCTTTCGCGTTGGCAGCGCCCGAAGCGCCGAACTCGTCGGCCTATGTCGTCTACAAGATTGGTGGTGACCCCAGTGACTACCAATTCCTACATGACGCGCCCAAGGAGATCCCGCACGGATACGCATGCGCATACGTGCCAGACTGCAGCGCCTGGGCACCCTCGAACCAGGTGGCAACAGCGGGGACTTCTGGAACAACGGGAGGAACGTCGGAGGCAGACCCCGAGAAGCAGACGTGGCTAGCTAAATACGCCACCCCGACAAAACTCCCGAGCCCAGCTCCTGCAGTTGGCTCAGAACCAGAAAAACAAGCATGGCTGGTTAAGTACGCCACTCCGACGAATCTTCAGGGTTCGGCACCTGCAGCCATCACCGCGGATCAGATTTGTACGATCCTGAAAGATCAGTTCGGCATGATGCCGAAAAGGAAGACGATCGGCTATACCAAGCCGTACCCCAACGAGTACGAATTGATCCCGCTACCACCCAAATATCGGCTCCCGGACTTCACAAGTTCAGCGGATCAGATGGTTCCAGCTCCATCGAGCATGTTAGCCGATATTTGGCACAGCTGGGCATGATCTCAGCGTCAGACGAGCTGCGCGTGAGGTACAGTCCCTCACGGGATCGGCTTTCGGTTGGTACACGCGCTGCCACCAAACTCAGTCCGGACTTGGAAGCACGGAAGAACGGTTCCATGAGCAATATCACTCAGGCTTCCGAGGCTGGCATTGCCGATCTTGCACAAGTACGACAGAAGCGCGGGGAAACAGTGTCGAACACATCCAGCGCTTCGGACCGTTAGGAACCGTGCTATTCGGTTCACGTAAGCGAAAAAGAAGCAATCGAGTTGGCGGTGGTGGGTCTATCATCATCGATCAGGACGTGGCCTCCCAAGCGGACTACCCGTCATTAGCACACATGGTGCGAAGCTGCGACGTATGAACAGCGCCACCCGGATGTCTACGGGACAAGTTCAAGCGTGTGGTGACCATGGTTGACGAGCGAAGACGAAGTCGCTACGGGAGAACAAGAGGTCGCGATGGCTGAGTGGACTCGAGCTGCAGGCCCGATGTGCAAATGGGTGAAGCCACCGGACCTCCAAGAGGATTCGACTTCGACGTGACGAAAACCGAGCAGATTTTCGATCTCTTACTCGCGGAGAAGCATATAAATATTCCCGAAGGCCACAAAGTTCCCACGGTGCAAGAGCTGAACGGAAAGCCATACTGCAAGTGGCATAACACGTTCACCCACACCACTAACGACTGCAGGGTGTGGCGTCAGCAGATCCAGATGGCAATAGAAAATGGGCGACTAATTTTCAACCAGTATGCCATGAAGGTCGACACACCCCTTCCCCGCCGTCAACATGGTGGAGTTTGCCCACCTTGGAGGGTGCCAGCCTGATTTCTCACCCAACATCAGCATGGTAGAGCTTGGACACCGCTCCGAGAAGGACGGGGATGAGGACAGCTGCTCTCAGAGCAAGGACACGGAGGGGGCCGCTCCATGCGATCGGCTCCGTCAAGATGGCAAGCGCTACGTCACAGAGGGGGAAGTGAAGAACATTAGATATCAACGACCCCTCTCTGATCACCTCCTCAATAAATATGTAAGTCGGTATGATCAACACCGGCGACACGGCGACGATGATGAAAGAGGTCGTCTAGCCAGACACGACGAAGACATCGTCGGCATAATCACGATGAGGAGCGGCAGGCGCCACGCCAGGGAGCGGGACGACACGGACAGGCATTGGGACTGCCCCTTCTTCGACACTGTCGGGATTCAGGAATGAGCCGATTACCAACAATCGGCACGCCGAATGCGAGAAAAGAAGGAGGCAGCCAACGTGTCCGTGTTCGAGCGCCTAGGGCCTCTCCACCACAAAACAGACGTGCTGAGATCCCTCGGTTGGAAGATCTCGAGGATTCGGAAGACGAGGGAAGACGAAGAGACAGTACCACCGTCCAAGGTGGTGCCACGATGGTCTCAGCCATTCACAAAGCGCAGGGTTCGCGATTGCGCGGTCTGGAGGAAGCCGAAAGGTTATACTTGCATACGCCGAGGAAGGCACGACCTGATTTGCGAAAGTCCGGAGGACCCTGGATGAAGAGGGCTGCCGCAAAGAAAGAGTGGCGCCCAAGCAAAGGAAAGCCGATGGTGAAACATGGTGGCACAAACATGGTGCTCGTTCGTCCGTGAAGTGTAGAGCTCCACGATTACACGATGCACCCGAGGTGGACAACAGCAAGCGCACCAACGTAATAAAATCGGAGATTGGGCTGGTTTTATCCACCGGCTGGAGTAGCAAGACTACGTCAATAAGCAACGTGGCGAGGCTGATCCTTGCGATCGGCCCTCCGAAGCGATGAAGGGATATTACAAAACCTTCACCGAGCAAGCAACGTGGAGGCCGATTCGGCGATCGGCCAAAATTATCCTCACCATCCATTCTGCCTGGGATCAACGTTTGACCCAATGGGGACTACTGACGAGCCGATACCATCAATTCTCTTGACAGAATGGCTCGGGGCACCTAGGTGGATAATACTAAGTAGGCCGATACACGTATCGGCCTAAAAATTTAAACATTTTTACAGCCGATGCAAGGGCATCGACTTTAGAATTGAGAAGTAGCCGATGCGCGGCCATCGACTCAAGAGGAATAACTGTTACGATCAGAGGATCAATGAAGCACGAAGGGGGATTTTAATGGAAGAACTCCTCAATGGAGTAATTTAAGGGCTCGGATCCTCTCTTCAAGAGCAGCCTGGACGTGCAGATCAGGTCGAGGATGGATCGCATTAGATCCGGAAAGGAGCCGATCGACCACAGAGCGCTAGGAGCGGTGAAGAAGCTCGGGGGCAGCCCGCCTTGAAGGCTCTCTGCAAGCCGATTTATGTACAAATCTACGCTCGCATGATCAAGCCGGCTATTTCAGCTAAGGCACGCGTCCTCGTTTCTGTTTTGCCTTGGCCAAGACTCGGGGGCAGCAGGCCTGGTGGATGCTCTGTTTAAAGCCGATTGGGATACCATCGGCTGATCCTTCATTGCAACCTTTTTCACAAATGATGAGTATTAAAAAGGATTATTGGGTTTGGTTGGAAAAGTTCAAAGTTTTTCCTGAAGATCCTGCATTTTCTGCCAGATTTAGAAAATCATCAGTTGAAGAAGGGAAGGGCGAATTTCAAAGGACCGATGCGGTGCTATCGGCTCATTACGCATTGGCAAAGGGGACGAATCGGCAAGGTCAGTAGGAGAGGGAATCGGCTCAATTAAACTCAAAGGAAATCGGCAAAACCAAATTGGGGAAAGGTTCTTCATTAATAGGCGAGATTTCTTACATAAAGAGCCAATTACTCTCAAAAGACTACTGCTGGCCCTATTCTAGAAATCCTATCTACGGGCCATCACTGCCCTCGTCATCGCCGTAGTCGCTGCCGTCGGCGCTGCTCCCGGCGGGCTCGTCGTCGCTCCAATGGCCGCCGACCGGGCCCTCGTTGTCTTCATCTGCTTCTCGTGACGTCCTCGTCGCCGTCGAAGTACTCAGTTGCTCGGCCGGGGCGGAGAACCGCAGCCGGCGGCTCGTCGGAGGGGCTGTCGTCGTCGTCGTCCTCCTCTTCCTCCTCCTTCACCCCCTCGGAGGAGGTGAAGTCCCAGGAGAAGGCGTCGTCATCGCTCTCCTCCTCGATTCCCCGTTGGCAAGGAAGCGGAGGTCGCTTTCCGTCCGTCGAGGACTGGTCGTCTCGGACCAGATGGAGAAGTCATGGTCTGACTCCTCCCCGGCCGCAATGGCGCGGCGGATGTTGGCCGCGTGGACTTACGCGGGTTATACTCCGGCGTCGGCTCACGGGATGTGGAGGGCCGGTGGAAGATCGATGGGAGCAGAGGAAGAAGAAGACATTGTGGCGCAGAGGGCTTTTGGGATGCTATTGAAGGAAATGCAGATGCGAGAGCAGTTCGTAGGAAGTGGTGAAAATGGAAATTCAATGCGGAGCAGTTGAGAAGGCAAGATTCATGATGAAGGACTCTGCGACGGTTCTGCTCTGCCACGACATGACCCTACGAGAGAAAAGCATAATGATTTTGGAAATGTCATTTCCAAAACCAGGGGGGCATGTGTTATCACCGGAATTTGGTCAAACCAGAGGTGGGCCGTGATCAAGATGGACTTGACGATTTATGCGTGGAGAGAGATGCGAATCGGCCTTGTTTACCAAATTGGGGCTAGTTAGCCCGTGTATCTTTATAGTAGGTTATGTAGAAGTTAGGATTTATCTCGTGCACGGTTTGGTGCACGCCCACATTAGAAAGTCCCCTGGACTATAAATATGTACCTAGGGTTTATGGAATAAACAACAACCAACGTTCAACACAAACCAATCTCGGTGCATCGCCAACTCCTTCGTCTCGAGGGTTCCTCCGGTAAGCACCATGCTGCCTAGATCGCATCTCGCGATCTAGGCACGAGCCTGCCTAGTTGTTCATGCGTTGCTCGTACTGAAGCCTTTTTGATGGCGAGCAACGTAGTTATCATAGATGTGTTAGGGTTAGCATTGTTCTTAGTATCATATGCTGTCGTAGTGCAACCCTTGCGCATCTAGCCGTCCCTGTACCTCATCATGGGTGCAGGGGCGGCACCGCTTGATCGTCGTTTAGTAGATCTGATCCGTTACGATCGCTCCTTGATTCATCAAGGATTAGTTTAATATCTGCAATAGTTAGGCCTTACAAAGGGTTGGAGGATCCAGCGGCATGTAGGGTGTAGTTTGCTGCCCCTAGGGACGTTCCGAGGATCAACCTAGTGTTGGTTTTTAGGCCTTGTCTAGGGCTGGCTTACGATCACGTGGTGAGCGCGAGGCCCAATCGTGAGTAGGATGATCCGATTATGCGGTGAAAACCCCAGATCGTCGTGGATCTCATCGCTTTATCTTGATCAAGCAGGACCACCATATATTCGGCCGCCTTGGACGAATCATGGGTGGATCGGCTCCATGAGCCGATTCACGGGATAACCTGAGAGCCGATCGAGGCTCTAACGTGTACGTGTGTGCCCTGCAGGAAACTAAGCGAGGCATCATCCACACCTTCACGACCAGGTATAGGTGGCACGCCCCTGCAATTTGCATCGGCGCGCGACCAGGAGGCTTTGCGGGCCGTCGCTCTGAGGGACTGGGGCCAGCCGCAGCCCTAGTTGTTCCCGGCTCTACGGTGTTGACCATCACTGCCCGGGGTGGGTTTACGCGTCCAACAGGTTGATCGGGATTTCGAGCCCGCCACCGATTCGTGGTCTTCAGAGGCGCACGCCAAGTCCGACGACCTTGACCTCGCCGGCCCAACGGGGAACCGCCACGCCATTGCCGGTAAGTTCACCGGACTCGTAGAAGAAGACCTAGATTAGCTAGTTAAGTTTTCGGCTACACAAACCATTTCACCACATGCATGCAGCCGGAAACATGTCCACTGATTCACCTAAGTGTACTGGTAGTTCTTCGAATAGTCTAGAACCAAGCTCACCGGAACCAAGTTTTCCGGAACCATTAGCTTTCCTACCGCCACACATTTCCGATACAGGCTAGCTCAACCTTTCTCCGCCTCTTCCAGCAAGCGCGGCCGGATCCCAACCTTTCAAGAAATCCGAGAAGAGCTTGAGGGTCAAGCAAGAATGGCCGCAAAAGTGCAGGAAGCGGAGCAGAAGAATCCAAGGCCCGAAATCGCGAAGGTGAAAAAGGGCAGTGGTGGGAAGGAGGGCCTGATTGCTCCGGACGGAGCTTCATGAAAGACTCCATCACCCCCAAGCCGGATCCAAACGCGTCTTCACCAAGGCCTGGGTGGAGCACGGCCTATCTCTCCCTGAATTCTTCCTTTCCGTCCTCTCCACATATGGCCTCCAGCCACACAACATATGCCCCAACTACTACCTCCTCCTCTCAAACTTCGTGATGCTCTGCGAAGGGCATCTTGGAATCCGCCCCGACATCCGTTTGTGGCAGTTCATTTTCCGGGTCAAAAAGGAGACGAAGGACAAGGTGATGGTCAACTGCGGAAGCATGACCTTCATGCTCCGCCCTCAAAGGATGTACCCGTCGCACGCATCGCACGAGTCCGTCCGTTACTGGAATGCCGGATGGTTCTACGTCAAGAACATCACGGTTCCGGGCGTCCATGAGGGGCTTCCCAAATTCGTCAACAAGCCCCCGAAGGAGTTAGCCAACTGGAGCTTTATCCCCGCCCTCGCTCAGTTTCCGGAACTGGACAAGGCCACATGGAGAATTTCCTGGTTGGTCCACGACGGTTTAACCGGAATGGACCTAACCCTTAGCTGGTTCACTCGCCGGATCCAGCCGCTCAAATACAATAAGCGGCTGATCTGTGAATACTCCGGGGTTGAAGACCAGCTCCGAGTCACCCGCGACAACCTGCCGGGATTCTGATAATGAGATTGATACGTCTCCAACGTATCGATAATTTCTTATGTTCCATGCTACTTTATTGATGATACCTACATGTTTTATGCACATTATATGTCATATTTATGCATTTTACGGAACTAACCTATTAACAAGATGCCGAAGAGCCAGTTGCTGTTTTCGCTGTTTTTGGTTTGAGAAATCCTAGTAAGAAATATTCTCGAATTGGACAAACTTTCGCCTGGTCCTATTTTGCGAAGCTTCCGAAGACCGAAGAGATAACGAAGTGGGGCCACGAGGCGGCCGGAGGGAGGCCGGCGCGGCCAGGGCCTGGCCGCGCCGACCTACCTGGGCCTCGTGTGGCCCCCGCGTTGACCCTCCGCCTACTTAAAGCCTCCGTCGCGAAACCCCCGTACGAGAGCACGATACGGAAAACCTTACCGAGACGCCGCCGCCGCGTCCCATCTGGGGGATTACGGAGATCGCCTCGGCACCTGCCGGAGAGGGGATTCATCTCCCGGAGGACTCTACACCGCCATGGTCGCCTCCGGAGTGATGAGTGAGTAGTCCACCCACTGGACCATGGGTCCATAGCGGTAGCTAGATGGTCGTCTTCTCCTTGTTGTGCTTCATTGTTGGATCTTGTGAGCTGCCTAACATGATCAAGATCATCTATCTGTAATACTATATGTTGTGTTTGTCGGGATCCGATGGATAGAGAGTACTATGATTATGGTGATTATCAATCTATTGTTTATGTGTTGTTTATGATCTTGCATGCTCTCCGTTACTAGTAGAGGCTCTGGCCAAGTTTTTACTCTTAACTCCAAGAGGGAGTATTTATGCTCGATAGTGGGTTCATGCCTCCATTGAATCTGGGACAGTGAGAGAAAGTTCTAAGGTTGTGGATGTGTTGTTGCCACTAGGGATAAAACATTGATTCTATGTCTAAGGATGTAGTTGTTGATTACATTACGCACCATACTTAATGCAATTGTCTGTTGCTTAGCAACTTAATACTGGAGGGGGTTCGGATGATAACCTGAAGGTGGACTTTTTAGGCATAGATGCAGTTGGATGGCGGTCTATGTACTTTGTCGTAATGCCCAATTAAATCTCACTATATTTATCATATCATGTATATGCATTGTTATGCCTTTCTCTATTTGTCAATTGCCCGACTGTAATTTGTTCACCCAACATGCTTTTATCTTATGGGAGAGACACCTCTAGTGAACTGTGGACCCCGGTCCTATTCTTTACATAGCATACAATCTACTGCAATTGTGTTTACTATTTTCTTTGCAAACATCTTCCACTCGATACGTTTAATCCTTTGTTACAGCAAGCCGGTGAGATTGACAACCTCACTGTTTCGTTGGGGCAAAGTACTTTGGTTTTGTTGTGCAGGTTCCGCGTTGGCGCAGGAATCCCTGGTGTTGCGCCGCATCACATTTCGCGACCATCAACCTTCAACGTGCTTCTTGGCTCTACTGGTTCGATTAAACCTTGGTTTCTTCTGAGGGAAAACTTGCCTTGTGCGCATCATACCTTCCTCTTGGGGTTCCCAACGGACGTGTACATCTACGCGCATCAAGCACTTTTGGCGCCGTTGCCCTGAAGAAAAGTTACACCACAAAGATTTCTATCTCCCACGTCAATGCACGCAAAGACTTTTCTGGCGCCGTTGATCAAGACACGCTGCAAGAGTCTCCACTTCTCAATCTCTTTACTTTGTTTTTGTCTTGCTTTATTTTATTTACTACTTTGTTTGCTGCACCTAAACAAAACACAAAAAAATTAGTTGCTAGTTTTACTTTATTTACTGTCTTGCTCTCTATATCAAAAACACAAAAAAATTAGTTACTTGCATTTACTTTATCTAGTTTGTTTTATTTACCGTTGCTAAAATGAATACCCCTGAAAATACTAAGTTGTGTGACTTCACAAATGCAAATAATAATGATTTCCTATGCACACCTATTGCTCCACATGCTACTACAGCAGAATTCTTTGAAATTAAACCTGCTTTACTAAATCTTGTCATGAGAGATCAATTTTCTGGTGTTAGTTCTGATGATGCTGCTGCCCATCTCAATAATTTTGTTGAACTTTGTGAAATGCAAAAGTATAAAGATGTAGATGGTGATATTATTAAATTGAAAGTGTTTCCTTTCTCATTAAGAGGAAGAGCTAAAGATTGGTTGCTATCTTTGCCTAAGAATAGTATTGATTCATGGACTAAATGCAAGGATGCTTTTATTGGTAGATATTATCCTCCCGCTAAAATTATATCTTTGAGAAGTAGCATAATGAATTTTAAACAATTAGATACTGAACATGTTGCTCAAGCATGGGAGAGAATGAAAACTTTGGTAAAGAATTGCCCAACCCATGGACTGACTACTTGGATGATCATCCAAACCTTCTATGCAGGACTAAATTTTTCTTCGCTGAATTTATTGGATTCAGCTGCTGGAGGTACCTTTATGTCCATCACATTGGGGGCGGCCACAAAACTTCTTGATGATATGATGATAAATTACTCTGAATGGCACACGGAAAGAGCTCCACAAGGTAAGAAGGTAAATTCTGTTTAAGAAACCTCTTCCTTGAGTGATAAGATTGATGTGATTATGTCTATGCTTGTGAATGGTAGATCTAATGTTGATCCAAATAATGTTCCTTTAGCTTCATTGGTTGCTCAAGAAGAAAATGTTGATGTGAATTTCATTAAAAATAATAATTTCAACAACAATGCTTATAGGAACAACTCGGTAATAACTATAGGCCATATCCTTCTGCTAATGGTAATGGTTGTGGTAATTCTTATGGGAATTCTTACAATAATAATAGGAGTGTACCCTCTGGTCTTGAAGCCATGCTTAAAGAATTTATTAGTACACAAACTGCTTTTAACAAATCTGTTGAGGAAAAGCTTGATAAAATTGATACTATCGCTTCTAGAGTTGATAGACTTGCCTCCGATGTTAATCTTTTAAAATTGAAAGTTATGCCTAATAATGATATTGATAATAAGATTACTACTACAGCAAATGCCATCCAAGTTAGAATTAATGAGAATATAAGATTAATGGCTGACTTGCTAGGTGGGATAGAGAAGAAAATGAAAAACTAGCTAAAGAGAATAATGTAGCTAAAGTTTGGACTATTACCACCACTAGTAATGCTAATTCTTCACATGTTGCTGCACCTCCTACTATCAATGGTAAAATAATTGGTGTTGGCAATGTTTCTACTCCTAGTGCAAAGCGTACAAAATGAAATTGCTAAAACTAAGCTTGTGATAAAACTGCTGAAATTTTTTCCAACCTTGGGAACAATGATCCCATTGCTGTAGCTCATAATGATTTAGATTTTGATGATTGCCACATCTCTGAAGTTATAAAGTTCTTACAAAAACTTGCTAAAAGTCCTAATGCTAGTGCTATAAATTTAGCCTTTACAAAACATATTACAAATGCTCTCATAAAAGCTAGAGAAGAGAAACTAAAACTTGAAACTTCTATTCCTAGAAAGTTAGAAGATGGTTGGGAGCCCATCATTAAAATGAAATTCAATGACTTTGAATGTAATGCCTTATGTGATCTTGGTGCAAGTATTTCTGTTATGCCTAAAAAGATTTATGATATGCTTGACTTGCCACCATTGAAGAATTGTTATTTGGATGTTAATCTTGCCGATAATGTTAAAAAGAAACCTTTGGGGAGGATTGATAATGTGCATATTACGGTTAACAATAACCTTGTCCCCGTTGATTTTGTTGTCTTGGATATCGAATGCAATGCATCTTGTCCAATTGTGTTGGGAAGACCTTTTCTTCGAACTGTTGGTGCTGTTATTGATATGAGGGAAGGTAATATTAAATATCAATTTCCTCTCAAGAAAGGTATGGAACACTTCCCTAGAAAGAGAATGAAGTTGCCTTTTGATTCTATTATTAGAACAAGCTATAATGTTGATGCTTCGTCTCTCGATAATACTTGATTTGCACTTTCTGCGCCTAGCTGAAAGGCGTTAAAAAAACGCTTATGGGAGACAACCCATGTTTTTACCTACAGCAATTTTTTGTTTTGTTGAGTCTTGGAAGTTGTTTACTACTGTAGCAACCTCTCCTTATCATGTTTTTGTGCCAAGTAAAGTTTCTATGTCAAAGTTGATGTTATATTTGGGATCGCTGCGCAGAAACAGCATTGCTGTCTGTCACGAATCTGGGCACAGTTCTCTGTAGAAAATTGAAAAAATCTGCCAATTTACGAGCGTGATCCTCAGATATGTACGCAACTTTCATTAGTTTCGAGTTTTTCCATTTGAGCAAGTCTGGTGCCAGCTTTAAATTCGTCTTTACGGACTGTTCTGTTTTTGACAGATTCTGCCTTTTATTTCACATTGCCTCTTTTGCTATGTTGGATTTATTTCTTTGATCCACTAATGTCCTGTAGCATTATGCAATGTCCAGAAGTGAAAATAATGATTGTGTCACCTCTGAATGAGTGAATTATTAATGATGCACTAACCCTCTAATGAGTTTGCTTGAAGTTTGGTGTGAAGGAAGTTTTCAAGGGTCAAGAGAGGAGAATGATATACTATGATCAAGAGGAGTGAAAGCTCTAAGCTTGGGGATGCCCCCGTGGTTCACCCCTGCATATTTTAAGAAGACTCAAGCGTCTAAGCTTGGGGATGCCCCAAGGCATCCCCTTCTTCATCGACAACATCATCAGGTTCCTCCCCTGAAACTATATTTTTATTCAATCACATCTTGTGTTCTTTACTTGGAGCGTCGGTTTGTTTTTGTTTTTGTTTTTGTTTGAATAAGATGGATCCTAGCATTCACTTTGTGGGAGAGAGACACGCTCCGCTGTTGCATATGGACACATGTGTCCTTAGGCTTACTCATAATGTTCAAGGCGAAGTTTCTTCTTCGTTAAATTGTTATATGGTTGGAATTGGAAAATGCTACATGTAGTAATTCTAAAATGTCTTGGATAATGTGATACTTGGCAATTGTTGTGCTCATGTTTAAGCTCTTGCATCATATGCTTTGCACCCATTAATGAAGAAATACATAGAGCTTGCTAAAATTTGATTTGCATATTTGGTTTCTCTAAGGTCTAGATAATATCTAGTATTGAGTTTTGAACAACAAGGGAAGACGGTGTAGAGTCTTATAATGTTTACAATATGTCTTTTATGTGAGTTTTGCTGCACTTGTTCATCCTTGAGTTTGCTTCAAATAACCTAGCTAGCCTAAACCTTGTATCGAGAGGGAATACTTCTCATGCATCCAAAATCCTTGAGCCAACTACTATGCCATTTGTCCACCATACCTACCTACTACATGGTATTTCTCCGCCATTCCAAAGTAAATTGCTTGAGTGCTACCTTTAAAATTCCATCATTCACCTTTGCAATATATAGCTCATGGGACAAAATAGCCTTAAAAACTATCGTAGTATTGAATATGTACTTATGCACTTTATCTTTTATTAAGTTGCTTGTTGTGCGATAACCATGCTTCTGGGGAACGCCATCAACTATTGTTGAATATCATGTGAGTTGCTATGCATGTCCGTCTTGTCTGAAGGATCTATCATTTTAGTGGTTGGAGCATGCAAAATTGTTAGAGAAGAACATTGGGCCGCTAACTAAAGCCATGAATCATGGTTGAAGTTTCAGTTTTGGACATATATCCTCAATCTCATATGAGAATAATAATTGTTGCTACATGCTTATGCATTTAAGAGGAGTCCATTATCTGTTGTCCATGTTGTCCCGGTATGGATGTCTAAGTTGAGAATAATCAAAGCGAGAAATCCAAAATGCGAGCATTCTCCTTAGACCTTTGTACAGGCGGCATGGAGGTACCCCTTTGTGACACTTGGTTGAAACATGGCATGCGAAGATCCGGTAGTCCAAGCTAAGTAGGACAAGGTGCGGACACTATTAGTATACTATGCATGAGGCTTGCAACTTGTAAGATATAATTTTCATAACTCATATGCTTTATTACTACCGTTGACAAAATTGTTTCATGTTTTTCAAATAAAAGCTCTAGCACAAATACAGCAATCGATGCTTTCCTCTTGAAGGACCATTCTTTTACTTTTATTGTTGAGTCAGTTTACCTATCTCCTTCCACCTTAAAGAAGCAAACACTTGTGTGAACTGTGCATTGATTCCTACATACTTTATATTGCACTTGTTATACTACTTTATGTTGACAATATCCATGAGATATACATGTTATAAGTTGAAAGCAACCGCTGAAACTTAATCTTCCTTTGTGTTGCTTCAACACCTTTACTTTGATTTATTGCTTTATGAGTTAACTCTTATGCAAGACTTATTGATGCTTGTCTTGAAGTACTATTCATGAAAAGTCTTTGCTTTATGATTCAGTTGTTTACTCATGTCATTACCTTTGCTTTGATCGCTGCATTCATTACATATGTTTACAAATAGTATGATCAAGATTATGATGGCATGTCACTTCAGAAATTATCTTTGTTATCGTTTTACACCTCGGGACGAGCAGAACTAAGCTTGGGGATGCTGATACGTCTCAACGTATCGATAATTTCTTATGTTCCATGCTACTTTATTGATGATACCTACATGTTTTATGCACATTATATGTCATATTTATGCATTTCGGGAACTAACCTATTAACAAGATCTAGAAAACCAGTTGCTTGTTTTCTGCTGTTTTTGGTTTTTCAGAAATCCTAGTAAAAAATATTCTCGGAATTGGACGAAACTTTCGCCCGGGGTCCTATTTTTGCACGAAGCTTCCAGAAGACAGAAGAGATAACGAAGTGGGGCCACGAGGCGGCCAGAGGGGAGGCCGGCGCGGCCAGGCCCTGGCCGCGCCGCCCTACTGGGCCCTCGTGTGGCCCCCAGCGTTGACCCTCCGCCTACTTAAAGCCTCCGTCGCGAAACCCCCGGTGCCGAGAGCCACGATGCGGAAAACCTTGCGGGCGCCGCGCGAATCCGTCTCGAGGGATTCGGAGATCGCCTCCGGCACCCTGCGGAGAGGGGATTCATCTCCCGGAGGACTCTACACCGCCATGGTCGCCTCCGGAGTGATGAGTAGTTCACACCTGGACCATGGGTCCATAGCAGTAGCTAGATGGTCGTCTTCTCCTTGTTGTGCTTCATTGTTGGATCTTGTGAGCTGCCTAACATGATCAAGATCATCTATCGTAATACTATATGTTGTGTTTGTCGGGATCCGATGGATAGAGAGTACTATGATTATGGTGATTATCAATCTATTGTTTATGTGTTGTTTATGATCTTGCATGCTCTCCGTTACTAGTAGAGGCTCTGGCCAAGTTTTACTCTTAACTCCAAGAGGGAGTATTTATGCTCGATAGTGGGTTCATGCCTCCATTGAATCTGGGACAGTGACAGAAAGTTCTAAGGTTGTGGATGTGTTGTTGCCACTAGGGATAAAACATTGATTCTATGTCTAAGGATGTAGTTGTTGATTACATTACGCACCATACTTAATGCAATTGTCTGTTGTTTGCAACTTAATACTGGAGGGGGTTCGGATGATAACCTGGTGGACTTTTTAGGCATAGATGCGGTTGGATGGCGGTCTATGTACTTTGCCGTAATGCCCAATTAAATCTCACTATATTTATCATATCATGTATATGCATTGTTATGACTTTCTCTATTTGTCAAGACTGTAATTTGTTCACCCAACATGCTTTTATCTTATGGGAGAGACACCTCTAGTGAACTGTGGACCCCGGTCCTATTCTTTACATAGCATACAATCTACTGCAATTGTGTTTACTATTTTCTTTGCAAACATCTTCCACTCGATACGTTTAATCCTTTGTTACAGCAAGCCGGTGAGATTGACAACCTCACTCGTTGGGGCAAAGTACTTTGGTTTTGTTGTGCAGGTTCCGCGTTGGCGCGGGAATCCTGGTGTTGCGCCGCATCATTTCGCGACCATCAACCTTCAACGTGCTTCTTGGCTCCTACTGATTCGATTAAACCTTGGTTTCTTTATGAGGGAAAACTTGCCACTGTGCGCATCATACCTTCCTCTTGGGGTTCCCATGGGACGTGTACATCTACGCGCATCAAGGATTCAACGCTTGGAAGATTCCGGGGCCTCCCGGAGATAAGTGCCCTTCGTACTCTCACTTTAGTCATTTTAACTTCTCGATTCGCAGTGTTCTAATTTTTCCATATTTTCCTCTTCAGCTCAATACTTTGGCGGAGGAAAATCTCAGGAACGTGATCAGTACCCACCGGTGCCGAAGGGCGGAGGAGGATCCGGAGGAACGACGAGGAGGAGGAGCAAGCACCGAAGGTGGCTCCCTGAACCGCCAAGCATTCTCGCGCCAAGGTTTCAGCTATCCGGAGCAAGCGAGCCTCCATAAGAAGGCCAGACCAAGCCACCACCCCCTCTCAACTCCAAGAGGCGGACCGTGATCGCCTTAAAATGCTGGCAACAGCAGGAAAAGGATCACGCCCGCTCATCCCCGGCGCCACGTTAATATCCGGACTCACATGTTACTAACTGCACAATCTTGTTACTTATATCTTCCCTTTGCTTGTTAAAGGAGCCAGAAAATCCCGGCTTCACAGGCTAACACCCAGAAGCCCATAACCAAATATTTGAGGATGTCTCCGGTCGTGCCTCCGATAACCCCCACACCGCCAAGCACCTCAAACCAAGGTCCACACCGGTCTCCGCCTAAACCCCAGCCTTCCCCCGACCCAGCTGCCCAAGCTCCGGAAGTCATTCCTCTGAGCAGCGAGAAGGTTGGCGGAAGCTGTTCCGCTACGAAGCGGGCGGCTCCGGAGGAGCCAGAAGACAAGATCCCAGAAGAAGCGGAAGTAAACAAGATAAGGCTGAAGTTCCGGCTAATGATGCCGTCAGTTTTCCGGCTAACTTCGGGGATCCATCAAACTTGTACTCCACTCCGAAGGCTTATTCACATAAGTTCTTCCACAAGCTGACGGAGGCGGAGAAGTGGGATCTGGAGCAGGATCTGCTGAACTCCATGATGGCAACGCCTGGGGGAAGGCGGATGTGGAATCTTATGAGATTCAACTCCACAAGAAGGAGATGAATGACTTCTTCGACCATCTCCTCGTCAAGCGCAAGGTAAACCGTCATTCCCAGTAGCCCCCAAGTATCTAGGCGGAATCTTAACAAAAGTTAGCACCTTGATACTTTGAGTAAACTAAACTGAAAAAACTTTAAAGTGTCGTGGTAGCCCCCAAGCGTCATGGCGGAAATTTTCCGGCAATGATGCTTCGGAAGAAACTACAAATTATATGCATCCGGAAACTTAATCCGAACGCTGACTTTTTCAGGAGCAACAGGCGCTGCACTATGAACTGAACAAAAACATCTCCCTGCAGCGCCGCGTCACCTTGAGCCAGGCGGAAGATATCCATGCGGGTAAAGATAAAATTGTAGAGCAGCTGGCAGAAGCCCAAGGTATGTCTCCGACCAAGCTTATCGTTAGTCCAAATTCCGACTTTGAATTTATCTTTGATTTATCTTTTAATAGGTGCATCTTCCTCCCTCGCC
The DNA here is from genome assembly GCA_030979885.1 of Lolium multiflorum. Lineage (NCBI taxonomy): Eukaryota > Viridiplantae > Streptophyta > Magnoliopsida > Poales > Poaceae > Lolium > Lolium multiflorum. Next base: position 26,668,800 of record CM061749.1, on the reverse strand, counting down.
ACCACATCCTCCGAGCTCGAGAGCCTGCGCTCCGCCTATCAAGATTTGGAGACCAAATTTGTAGAGACGGACAAGAAGCGGGAGCGGGTGGAAAAGCAGCTGGCGGAGAAGAAATCTGAGCTTCTCCAGAAAGAGGCGGATTTTGTGACTAAACGCAAAGTTGACAGCGACACACTGAAGAAGATTCAAAATGAGGTCCATGGGCTCCGGAATTACATGACAACAACAGAGAAAGGCTGGGACCTACTCAACGCAGATGTCTTTGGTAAGTATCCGGAACTTTCCAAGTCAAACTAATCCGCTAAACTCAAACTGATATTTGGCTCCGACCATTTTTGTGCAGAGCCCCTTGGATATAATGAGGAACGCCGCAACGAAGTTCCCCGTGACGATCTTATCCGGCTAGCCGGAGACGATTGTTAAGATCTGATCTCCGCGAGCCGGAAAATCTGCCACAACCTGAACATTAAGGAGAGCAGAACCTGCAATGTCCGTGACCTGATCAAAAGGATGGACCTTCTCCCGGAGCTGGTTGTTGACCTTCAAGCCTCGTCTGCCAGGGGCGCCGCCCAAATATCTCGGGCCATGTGCTTGGCACGCTCTCCAGATCTGGATATGGACCTCGCCACCACCGGAGTTCCTCCGAATGCGAACGTAGATGCACATGCACTACTAGATGCATGCAGTGGTTACGATACCCGGATCGCGCGCCGCATCCGCCACGACGAATTCTTCGACAAGGTGGAGGAAGAGGTCAAGATATCCCTCTCATGCAACCACATGCAACCACAAAGCAAGAAGTCTCTTGTGTCCCCAACACCTAATAAGGTGCACTAGTTCGGCGAAGAGATAGTGAAATCGGGTGGTATGAATGAATATATGGCTTGATGGTACGAGGCAAATATTGACAGCGTGCGGTTGATAAAGTAGTAATATTGTAGGAAGTAAACAAGCAGTAGTAACGCAGCGGTAGTAACGCAGTAAACAAGCAGCGATAGCAATATTTAGGAACAAGGCCTAGGGAATAGACTTTCACTAGTGGACACTCTCAACTTTGATCACATAACGAATAGATAAATGCATACTCTACACTCTTGTTGGATGATGAACACATTGCGTAGGATTACGCGAACCCTCAATGCCGGAGTTAACAAGCTCCACAATTCAATGTTCATATTTAAATAACCTTAGAGTGTAAGATAGATCAATAAGACTAAACCAAGTACTAACATAGCATGCACACTGTCACCTTCATGCTTATGTAGGAGGGATAATACACATCAATACTATCATAGCAATAGTTAACCTACGCAATCTACAAGAGATCATGATCATAGCATAAACCAAGTACTAACACGGATGCACACCCTGTCACCATTACATCGTGCAGGAGGAATAAAACTACTTTAATAACATTGCTAGAGTAGCACATAAACTAGTAGTGATACAAAGCACATTGCAATCATAAAGGGATATAAATAAGCACTTCATTATGCCATTCATAACATTGAATAAGTATTCTGTGAAATATAGCCTAAGAGACCCACACGGTGCACACACTGTCACCTTTACACACGTGGGACAAGGAGTCTCCGGAAATCACATAAGTAAAACTCACTTGACTAGCATAATGACATCTAGATTACAAGCATCATCATATGAATCTCCAATCATGTAGAGCAGCTCATGAGATTATTGTATTGAAGTACATAGGAGAAGATGAACCACATAGCTACATCGGACCGGGCCTCGATGGAGAACTACTCCCTGCTCATCATGGGAGCAGCAACGGTGATGAAGATGGCGGTGGAGGATGGCGGCGGTGTCGATGGAGAAGCCCTGGGGGCACTTCCCCGTCCGGCGGTGTGCCGGAAGAGACTTCTGTCCCCGAGATCTTGGCTTCGTGACGGCGACTCTGGAAGGTTTCGCGTACCGTGGCTTCCTCTCTGGGGTTTTAGGTCGGGAACTTTTAAATAGGCGAAAGGGGAGCCTCGGAGGGCACGGGGTGCCCTCACCACAGGGTGGCGCGCCAGGCCTGGGCCCGCGCCCCGGTGTGGTGTGGGGCCCCCCCATCTCTAGCCCCTCTTCGGTGATCTGGAAGCTTACGGGAAAAAGACGTATCAGGCGTTGATTTCGTCCAATTCCGAGAATATTTCGTTATTAGGATTTCTGAAACCAAAACAGCAACTGGCGCATCGGCATCTTGTTAATAGGTTAGTTCCGGAAAATGCGAATATGACATAAAGTGTGCATAAAACATGTAGGTATCATCAATAAAGTAGCATGGAACATAGAAATTATCGATTACGTTGGAGACGTATCATTCCTCGAATGCGGACGTAGATGCACTACTAGATGCATGCAGTGGTTACGATACCCGGATCGCAGCGCCGCATCCGCCACAACGAATTCTTCGACAAGGTGGTGCTTCCTGCTGACGAAGCCCTTGAAGCAGAATATGCCAAGGAGCGAAGCGGAGCGCGACCGTGAATCGGCCCACGAAGACCAAATGACATGGACCAGCTCGAAGGATAAATCCAAAGATGGCGCCACTTCTCCGACTGAGGAAGCCGAGGATGATGATGATGATGCTGTTTCTTCTCCGGCCAAAGAGGCGGAAGATGAAGCAGCGCAAACTGAAGAGGGAACCAGCTCTTCTCCGGCTAAGGAGAAGTAAAAACTTGATCCTGCGGAAAAACAATGCATCATTTTGGCCCCATCGAGGGTTTGTAATATATAACTTAAATTCTTAAGTAGCTAGGAACAAAACAATTGCATGGGCGGAAGAATTTATCCTGCTATCCGTTTAATATATATATATATATATATATATATATATATATATATATATATATATATATATATATATATATGCATGAACGTGTGTCACTTCGATCGATATATGTAATATAATGGTTTCCTATATATATGTGTCTGCATTATAACGTGTTTCGAATGGAGGCAGAGTCTGCCGCGGCAGCATTTTAGTGCAATTCCCTGCCACGGCAGAGTCTGCCGCCGCAATCCATAGGTTTGAACATAGAACTTGTCCACACCATAAAACTTAAGCTTACGTCCCAGCAGACTGATTTTAGAAAATCACAACTTTCATGGCCACACGTCTAAGGCGGAAATATCCCGGTTCTGCGGTTAGTGAGAAAATATATACGATCCAAAAATGAAAAAACTAAAGGAGGACTCAAAGAGTGAACCACATGCTTTATTTCATTGATCATGTATCATATATATTACAAGATATGTAATGCGGAAATTGCTAAGTGTGGAAAGGACGTAGCTGTGCTATATTCCAGGGACGATCTGTTTCATCATATATGTCATTCGGATCCTCCCGTTTGCATTTCTGGTACCAATTAGCAGGTCTATCCTTTAGCTCCCGGAAATCAACGAGGTAGTAAGATCCGTTGTGAAGCACTTTGCTGATGATGAAGGTCCTTCCCATGGAGATTGTAACTTATGGTCTTTCACCTGTCGGAGGCCCAAGTCTCCTACCATAAACGAGCGGTTCCGAACTCGACGCGACTATGGTAGCGTCGGAGCTTCCTGCTAGTAAATGGTGGAACGTTGATCGGCTAGGTTCGAGCTTCTTCAATCAGGTCCACAAATAGATGCGAGCCTCGTCGGCAGTTTCTTCATTGTAGGCAGAAGAAGTCGCGGTGAATCATGGATGATGTCGGAGGGAAGCACGGCTTCGGATCGTATACCGGAAACGGAGTAAATCCGGTTGATCTGTTAGGGGTAGTTCGAAACTCCACAGAACAGAATCTAACTCCTCAGCCCAAGCTCATTGCGTCACGATGGTTTTCGGCTTGATTCCGGCTAGTATAAGGCCGTTGGCTCGTTCGACCGACCATTAAAGCATGGATGATCCACGGACGCAAGGTCAAGCCGGATCCCTACGTCATGGCAATAATCCTTTAGTTCTCCTTGTCTGGTTGTGCCATTATGCAGCTGATTATCTTGTGTGGGATCTTAGGAATCTCGTCACGAGTACGCAAACAAATTTTAGTGTCGTAGCACCATCGGCTTTTCTCATTGGCTTTGCCTCGATCCACTTACTGAATTTTTCAATAGCGACCAAAAGGTATTCAAAACCGCCAGGAGATGATTTCTTTAATTTCCCGACCATATGGAGCCCCCAGACCGTGAATGGCCAAGTGATAGGGATGGTCTTCAGCTCCTGAGCTGGAGCATTTGGTTGAGTAGCGTAGTACTGACAACCTTGATAAGTTTTCACCAGTTTCTTAGCATCTTCTTCAGCTGTGAGCCAGTAAAATCCTAGCCAGGAAAGCTTTTACCTTGTGAGGAATGAGAGCGGCGTGATACTGCAATCCCACTTGCATGGATCTCTACGAGGATTTCAATGCCATCTTGATTTGAGACGCATTTTAGAAATACCCTTTGCACTTCGTTTATAGAGCTGCCCATCAACAATTGTGTAGGACCTTGCTCGTCTGATGATCTGCCGCGAGGACTTCATCCTCCGGCAACTTCCGATCGATAAGGTAATCCAGGAAAGGCTATGTCCAGGCCCGAATGATAGCCATTACCTCCTTAGCCGGAGACACTGCCATATCTTGGTTTTCCGGGTTAGCGCCCTTCACCGAGGGTATGCGCAAGTGCTCGAGGAAAATTAGGGCGGAATTGGTTTCTGTGGATCCGAGAGCTTGGACACCATATATACCGTGGTGTTATCGTCTCTCCTGACGTACCGATAACGCGTGAAGCACACGTCCGTTGGGAACCCCAAGTGGAAGGTATGATGCGTATAGCAGCAAGTTTCCCACGGTATGAAACCAAGGTTTATCCGAACCGGTAGGAGATGAAGGCCTGGAGGTTGTTGGTGAAGGAGTGTAGTGCGGGGCAACACCAGAGATTCGGCGCCAACGTGGAACTTGCACAACACAATCAAAATACTTTAACGTAACGGTGGTTGTCCAATCTCACCAAACTATTGAAAACAAAGTTAAACGTGGTGTGGAGAATGATCAGAAGAACTCAGAAAATGGAAATTCAGTGGGTGTATTTCAGATGTAAAAAAGAATGACCGGGGTCCACGGTTCACTAGCGGTGTCTCTCCAATAAGATAAATAGCATCTTGGGTGAACAAATTACAATTGGGCAATTGACAAATAAAGATTCATATACCACATATCATGATGATCACTATGAGATTTAATCGGGGCATTACGACAAAGTACATAGACCGCTATCAGCATGCATCTATGCCTAAAGTCCACCTTCGGGTTAGCATCAGCACCCTTCCGGTATGAAGTTGCAAACAACAGAAACAATTGCATTAAGTATGGTGCGTAATGTAATCAACACAAATATCCTTAGACAAAGCATCGATGTTTTATCCCTAGTGACAACAGCACATCCACAACCTTAGAACTTTCTGTCACTGTCCCAGATTCAATGGAGGGATCGAGCATAAATACTCACTCTTGGAGTTAAGTATCATCTTGGCGAGCACTCTACTAGCAACGGAGAGCATCCAAGAACATAAACAACACATATATGATAGATCAATAATCAACTTGACATAGTATTCCATATTCATGGGATCCCAACAAACACAACATGTAGCATTACAAATAGATGATCTTGATCAAGTTAGGCAGCTCACAAGATCTCAACATGATAGCACAAGAGGAGAAGACAACCATCTAGCTATTTCGCTATGGACCCATAGTCAAGGATGAACTACTCACGCATCAATCCGGAGGCGGGCATGATGATGTAGAGCCCTCCGGTGATGATTCCCCTCTCCGACGGGGTGCCGGAGGCGATCTCCTGAATCCCAGAGATGGGATTGAGGCGGTGGCGGCGTCTTTGGAACTTTTCCGTATCGTGGCTCTCGGTCCTAGGGTTTTAGCGACAGAGAGTTTTAGTAGCGGAAGGGCGATCGGAGGAGGATCGAGGGGCCCACCCCATAGGGTGGCGCCGCCCCCCTCCTGGCCGCGCTGCCCTATGGTTAGGGCGCCTGCGTGGCCCCTCTCGTCTCTTCGGTCTTAAAAGGCCTAAGGTGGAAAAATAAGACCGTGGGCTTTGTTTCGTCCAATTCCGAGAGATATTTCCTGTGTAGGATTTCTAAAACCAAAACAGCAGAAACTAGCGCTTCGACATCTTGTTAATGAGTTAGTGTGGAAAAATGCATCAAAACGATAAAAAGTGTGAACAAAACATGTGGTATTATCATAAAACTAGCATGGAACATAAGAAATTATAGATGCGTTGGAAGCGTATCAAGCATCCTAAGCTTAGTTCCTACTGCTTCTCCCGAGTAGGTAAACGATAAAAGCAATAATTTCTGAAATGCTACCATCATAATCTTGATCAACATTATTGTAAAGCATATGAGATGAATGGAGTGATTCGAAGCAATAGATTGCTAAGAAAAAGATAATGACTAAACAAATGAATCATATAGCAAAACTTTTCATGAATAGTACTTTCAAGACAAGTATCAAAAGACTTGCATAAGAGCTAACTCATAAAGCAATAGATTCAAAGAAGAGGTTTGAAGCAACACAAAGGATGATTAAGTTTCAGCAATTGCTTTCAACTTGTAACATGTATATCTCATGGATAATTGTCCAACATAAAGTAATATAACAAGTGCAATAAGTAAACATGTAAGGATCAATGCACAGTTGACACAAGTGTTTAGCTAAGATAGAAAAAAGTAGGTAAAGTGACTCAACATAAAGTAAAGAAAGGCCCTTAGAGGGAAGCATGAATTACTATTTTTGTGCTAGAGCCTTTTTATTTTGAAAACATAGAAACAATTTTTCAACGGTAGTAATAATTCATATGTATTATGCATAAAACTTCCTACAAATTTGGAAGCCTCATGCATCGAATACCAATAGTGCCGCACCTTGTCCTATTAAGCGGTTACACATGGATTATCATTGCATAACTTATGTTTCAACCAAGTGTCACAAAGGGGTACCTCTATGCCGCATGTACAAAGGTCCAAGGAGATAAATCACATTTGATTTCTCATTTTTGATAGATCTCAACTAAGGACATCCATACCGGGACAACATAGAAAACCGATAATGGACTCCTCTTTAATTCTTAAGCATTCAACAATAGATAATATTCTCATAAGAGATTGAGGATTAATGTCCAAACTGAAACTTCCACCATGATACATGGCTTTGGTTAGCGGCCCAATCTTCTTCTCTAACAATATGCATACTCAAACCATTTGATCATGATAAATCACTCTTACTTCAGACAAGACGAACATGCATAGCAACTCACATGATATTCAACAAAGGTGTAAAAAGTTGATGGCGTCCCCGGAAACATGGTTACCGCTCAACAAACAACTTATAAGAACCAAGATACATAGCAACATATTCATCACCACAATAGTTTTAAGCTATTTTCCATGAACTATATATTGCAAAGACAAGATGAAATTTTAAAGGTAGCACTCAAGTAATTTACTTTGGAATGGCGAGAAAATACCATGTAGGTAGGTATATGGTGGACACAAATGGCATGGGTTTTGGCTCAAGGTGTTCGGATGCACGGAGAAGCATTTCCTCTATGTACAAGGCTTAGGCTAGCAAGGTTGTTTTTGAAGCGAAACACAAAGTATGAGCAGTGCAACAAGAAACACACAAGAACATATTTGCAAGCATTATAAGACTCTACTGCTGTCTTCCTTGTTGTTCAAACACTTTTACCATAAAATATCTAGACCTTAGAGATAATCATGCAACCAAATTTCCACAAGCTATACGGTGGTTCTCCACTAATAGATTTAAACTACATGATGGAAGATAAACATGATATATGAGAGATCAAAACAATTGCCAAGTATCAAATTATTCAAGACCATATGAAGCATTTCTGATTCCAACCAAATAGCAATCAACGAAGCAGTTTTTCGCCATTGAACATTAAAAGCAAAACTAAGAACACAAGTGTTCAAATGAAAAAGCGGAGCGTGTCTATCTCCAATACAAGTATTGTGGGATCCAAATTTATTCAAATAAAAACAAAAACAAAAGCAAACAGGCGCTCCAAGTAAAGTACATAAGATGTGACAGAATAAAAATATAGTTTCACTAGAAGTGACCTGATAAGTTGTCGATGAAAGAAGGGATGCCTTGGGCATCCCAGAGCTAGATTCTTGAGTCTTCTTGAAATATGCGGGGATGAATGGAGGCATCCCCAAGCTTAGACTTTTCACTCTTCTTGATCATATTGTATCATCTCTTCTCTTACCCTTGAAACTTCCTCCACACCAAACTTTAAGCGAACTCATTAGAGGGGTTAGTGCATAATCAAAATTCCCATGTTCAGGGGTGACATAATCATTCTTAACACTTCTGGTTACCCAAGGCTAATGAAAGTTAATGGAACAAAAAGAAATCCATTCAACATAGCAGAAGAGGCAATGCGAAATAAAAAAGGCAGAATCTGTCAAAACAGAACAGTCCGTAAAGATGAATTTTTCTGAGGCACTTAACTTTCTCAGATGGAAAAACTCAAAACTAATGAAAGTTGCGTACATATCTGAGGATCACGAGCGTAAATTGGAAGATTTTTTTGATTCTTTTACAGGGAGAAGGACGCGAATTCGTGATAGACAGCAAAATCTGTTCTGCGAGAAATCCAAATCTAGTATGAACCTTCTATTAGAGACTTTTCTTGGCACAATAACATGATAAAGGAGAGGTTGTTACGGTAGTAATAACTTCCAAGACTCAACAAAAACAGTAGTAAAAATAAAACCATGGGTTATCTCCCAGAAAGTGCTTTTCTTAACGCCTTTCAGCTAGGCGCGAAAGTGCAAAATCAAGTAACATCAAAAGGAAGAAGCATCAAGATCATAATTTGTTCTCATAATAGAATCAAAAGGCAACTCCATTCTCTTGGGAAGTGTTCCATACCTTTTCTTGAGAAGGAATTGATACTTATTTCCTTCTTTCATATCGATAATAGCACCAACGATTCGAAGAAAGGGTCTTCCCAAAACAATAGGACAAGATGCATTGCATTCAATATCCAAGACAACAAAATCATCGGGGACAAGGTTATTGTTAACCATAATACGAACATTATCAACCCTTCCCAAAGATTTCTTTGTATAGTTATCAACAAGATTAACATCCAAATAACAATTTTTCAATGGTGGCAAGTCAAGCATATCATAAACTTTTTTAGCATAACACAAATACTTGCACCAAGATCATAAAGCATTACAATCAAATCATTGAATTTCATCTTAATGATGGGCTCCCAACCATCTTCCAACTTCCCTGGAATAGAAGCTTCAAGTTTAATTTCTCTTCCTAGCTTTAATGAGAGCATTTGTAATATGTTTTGTAAAGGCCAAATTTATAGCACTAGCATTAGGACTTCTAGCAAGTTTTGTAAGAACTTAATAACTTCAGAGATATGACAATCATCAAAATTTAAACCATTATGATCTACAGCATTCTGAAAAATTTCAGAACTATTATCACAAACAGTTTCAGCAGTTTCAGGCAATTTTGCGCGCTTTGTACTAGGAGTAGAAACATTGCCAACACCAATTATTTTACCATTGATAGTAGGAGGTGTAGCAACATGTGAAGAATCAACATTACTAGTGGTGGTGGTAATAGTCCAAACTTTAGCTACATTATTCTCTTTAGCAAGTTTTTCTTTTTCTTCTCTATCCCACCTAGCATGCAATTCAGCCAACATTCTAATATTATCATTAATTGGAACTTGGATGGCATTTGTTTTAGCAAACCTAGCATCTTTAACTTTCAATTTTAAAAGATCAACATCAAGAGCAAGACTATCAACCTTAGAAGCAAGAACATCAATTTTACCAAGCTTTCCTCAACAGTTTTATTAAAAGCAGTTTGTGTACTATTAAATTCTTTAAGCATGACTTCAAGACCATAGGGTACACTCTTATTATTGTTGTAAGAATTACCATAGGAATTACCATAACCACTACCATTATTAGAAGGATATGGCCTATAGTTTTTTTTTACCATAATTATTCCTATAAGCATTGTTGTTGAAATTATTATTCTTAATGAAATTCACATCAACATGCTCTTCTTGAGCAACCAATGAAGCTAAGGAACATTATTAGAATCAACATGAGATCTACCATTAACAAGCATAGACATAATAACATCAATCTTATCACTCAAAGAAGAGTTTCTTCAGACTACCTTTTACCTTGTGGAGTCCTTTTCGTGTGCCATTCAGAGTAATTTATCATCATATCATCAAGAAGCTTTGTTGCAGCACCCAAAGTGATGGACATAAGTACCTCCCGCAGCTGAATCCAAATAGGTTCCTTGAGGAAAAATTCAATCCTGCCTAAAAGGTTTGGATGATCATCCAAGTAGTTAGTCCATGGGTAGGGAAATTCTTTACCAAAGATTTCATTCTCTCCCATGCTTGAACAACATGTTCATTATCTAATTGCTTAAAATTCATAATGCTACTTGTCAAAGATATAATCTTAGCGGAGGATAATATTTACTAATAAAAACATCTTTACATTTAGTCCATGAATCAATACTATTCTTAGGCAAAGATAGCAACCAATATTTAGCTCTTCCTCTTAAGGAGAAAAGAAACAATTTCAGATTTATAATATCCCCATCTACATCCTTATACTTTTGCATTTCACAAAGTTCAACAAAATTATTAAGATGGGCAACAACATCATCAGTACTAACACCTGAAAATTGCTCTCTCATAACAAGATTGATTAAAGCGAGTTTAATTTCATAAGAATTAATTCTGCTGTAGTAGCAGGTGGAACAATAGGAGTACATATAAAATCATTATTATTTGTGCTAGTGAAATCACACAACTTAGTATTTTCAGAATTATTCATTTTAGCAGTAATAAAAGTAAACTAAGCAAACAGAATAGAATAAAGTAAAAACAAGTAACTAATTTTTTTGTGTTTTTGATATAGAGAAAGCAAGACAGAAAATAAAGTAAAGTAAAGCAACTAAATTTTTTGTGTTTTTGATATAAAACAAACAAGAAAAAAAATAAAATAAAGTAAAGCAAGACAATAAACAAAGTAAATAGATTGGATGTGAGAGACTCCCCTTGCACCGTGTCTTGATCTTCCGTGTGAGCGAAATTTAGCTTGATAACGCGTGAAGCACACATCTGTTGGGAACCCCAAGTGGAAGGTGTGATGCGTATAGCAGCAAGTTTCCCTCAGTATGAAACCAATGTTTATCGAACCAGTAGGAGATGAAGGCCATGTGAAGGTTGTTGGTGAGGGAGTGTAGTGCGGCGCAACACCAGGAATTCCGGCGCCAACGTGGAACCTGCACAACACAATCAAATACTTTGCCCCAAGCATGTGATGAGGTTGTCAATCTCACGGCTTGCTGAAAACAAAGGAAACGTATGGTATGGAGAATGATGTTTGTTTGCGAAGAACATCAGAGAACAGAGATTGCGGTAGATTGTATTTCGGATGTAAAAGAATGGACCGGTGTCCACACAATTCACTAGTGATGTCTCTCCAATAAGATAAATAGCATGCTTGGTGAACAAAATTACGGGCGAGCAATTGACAAATAAGATTCATATACATATCATGACGAGATCACTATGAGATTTAATCGGGGCATTACGACAAAGTATAGACCGCCATCAACATGCATCTATGCTAAATAGTCCACCTTCGGGTTAGCATCTGCACCCCCGCCGGTATTAAGTTGCAAACAACGGACAATTGCATTAAGTATGGTCGTAATGTAATCAACACAAATATCCTTAGACAAAACATTGATGTTTTATCCTAGTGGCAACGACACATCCACAACCTTAGAACTTTATATTCACTGTCCCATATTCAATGGAGGCATGAACCCACTATCGAGCATAAATACTCCTCTTGGAGTTACAAGTATCAACTTGGCCAGAGCCTCTACTAGCAACGGAGAGCATGCGAGAACATAAACAACACATATATGATAGATCAATAATCAACTTGACATAGTATTCCATATTCATCGGATCCCACCAAACACAACATGTAGTATTACAAATAGATGATCTTGATCATGTTAGGCAGCTCACAAGATCTAAACATGATAGCACAAGAGGAAGACAACCATCTAGCTACTGCTATGGACCCATAGTCCAAGGATGAACTACTCACGCATCAGTCCGGAGACGGGCATGGTGATATAGAGCCCTCCGGTGATGATTCCCCTCACCGGCAGGGTGCCGAAGACGATCTCCTGAATCCCCTGAGATGGGATTGGCGATGGCGGCGTCTCTGGAACTTTTTCCGTATCGTGGCTCTCGGTCCTAGGGTTTTCGCGACGGAGAGTTTAAGTAGGCGGAAGGGCGAGTCGGAGGAGGCTCGAGGAGCCCACTCCATAGGGTGGCGGGCCTCCTTGGCCGCGCCGCCCTATGGTTAGGGGCCTCGTGGCCCCTCTCGTCTCCTCTTCGGTCTTACAGAGCTCGGGTGGAAAAATAAGACCGTGGGCTTTTGTTTAGTCAATTCAGGAGCTATTTCTTGTGTGGGATTTAGAGTGACGCGAGAAAGCAGGGAGCGGCGCTTCGGCATCTTGTTAATAGGTTAGTTCCGGAAAATGCATCAAAAAATCATAAAGTGTGAACAAAACATGTAGGTATTGTCATAAAACTAGCATGGAACATAAGAAATTATAGATACGTTGGAGACGTATCACGTACTTGACTTCATATCCGAGGAAGCACCTGACAATCTCGTCAACTTCGTCTCTGTAAGCCGTCATAACGAGTCAGCGTTCCGGGTTAGGCTACTTGTTGTGCCACGAGTCGGAATCACTTGGCATATGATGTGTGATCCCAATTTCCTTAGCGATGCGCAGACCGTGTAGTAGAGCCTCATATTCGCCATATTGTTTGTAGCCTTGAAGTGAATCTGCCGATCACCCAACGGTTCTTCTCGGTTGGTGACTTCGGGGGTAACTCTGACCCCAGAGCCTTGATGTTGCTTGGATCCGCGTCAAAATGCATGACCCAGGCTTAAGTTAGACGCGCGGTGTGCCCTCGGTGTAGGTCAATCGCGAAAATCGCTCAAAACATGCGATTTGATCGCGGTTACCATTCGTAGTTGATGTCAAAGCGAGAAAGTTCAATGCCCCATTTTGCTACGTGCCTGTTGCGTCGAAGTTGTTGATGATGGTTGAAAATGGAGCCTTGCTCACAATTGTCATAGGGTGCTCCTGGAAGTAATTTTCATGTACGAAAGTGAGGTATCTTTGTTTGGGTTCGTTGGACTTAGCTAATATGGCTATTTGGACTTTGGACTCCATATTCATAATCTTCTTTCTGGCAGCTCCACACGATTACTAGGCTGACGACCTTGTTGGAGGCTGCCAAATAGAGGAGCATAGGCTCTACTTCTGGAGCTGCCAAGATAGGTGGGGAGGAGAGTATGTTCTTCAACCCCTGAAGTGCTGCTTCTCTGCTGTAATCTAGCATCATCCCAGGACAAATTTGTCTGTTTTCTTCAACAGGCTTGTATAAGGGTAGTGCCTTCTCGCCAAGACGGCTAACAAATCTGCTGATTGCTGCGACGATTCAATCGTTGCACATCTTGAGACAAGTTGGCCTCTTGATGCTCAGGATAGCCTTGATCTTTTTCGGGTTAACCTCAATGCCTCTATGAGAGACAATGAAGCCAAGGAGTTTTAAGGGCACGCCAAAGATGCACTTTAGCGAGATTCAACATCATCCCATGCCGTCGAATTTTCAAAAGGTTTCACGTGAGGTCTCTCTGATCCGTGGGATCCTTCCAGGCTTATGGCGATCGTGCGACATAGGCGTGCATGTTCGGCCAATTTGGTCCTTCGAACACCCATTTGCATACAAATACGTTGGTAGCGGCTTTTGCGTTTTCAAGCCAAAGGCATGGTAACATAGGTAAGTGCCAAAGAGGTGATGAGCAGTCGCCTTTTGGTCGGACTTCTTCATCCAGATCTGATGATAACCGGAATATGCGTCAAGAAAACACGGAGAAGTTCCGCCCCAGCCAGTGAATCAATGACTTGGTGTGCGTGGCAAGGAGAGCAGAGATCTTTCGGGCGAGTGCTTGTTCAAGCCGAATGTCCCGATGCACATTCTTAGTATTTCGGAATTCTTTTTGGGTACAGACGAGATTTGCATTGTCCAGTATGGATAACTTCTACTACAAAACACCTCTAGTAACTTTGCTAACTCCATTCCTATGGTGCGACGCTTCTTATATCCAAACGCCGCATAGCTTGTACGGTTTTGCACCCGGATTTATGTTGTGGTAGTGCTCGGCGAGTTCCCTTGGTACTCGGACATGTCAGAAGGTTGCCATGCGAAGATATCCATGTTAGCTCGGAGGAACTCGACGAGCGCGCCTTCCTATTTGGGTTCCAGGCCCACTCCGACATACACTTTCTTGGTGCTGTCGCCTTCTATGAGGTCAAGCTTCTTGGTGTCTATCGCGTCCTTGAACGAGGTCTTCTGTTCGGAGATCTGCTTCTTGGTGGTCTGCATCTCACTCGGATCCACAACGGCTCTTGCCAGCCTTGCGGCTCCTCTCCAGATATCACGCATTACAGCGGCATCCCTCTCGTAGTCTCTAGCTTTTTGTAGTCTCACAGGATCGGTGATCTCATCACAGATTAGGACCCGGAATCTTGAGCTTATTGTAAATGTAGCATGCCCTTGCGTGGAACTTGTGGTAGGTGGGCGTGCCGAAGATTACATGGTAGGACCTCTTGAAGGGCACCACTTCGAAAGTGATCATTTCTTCGCAGAAATTATTAACGTCGCCGAAGGCCACGGGAAGTTTGATGCTGCCCAGGGAGTTTGCCTTTTTACCCGGAACCACACCATGAAATTCAGTGGTGCTGTGCTTGAGCTGTTCCTTGGTGAGGTTCATCCTCTCTAGAGTCTCCAGGTACATGATGTTCAGGCTAGCTCCGCCATCCATAAGGCACTTGGAGAAGTCATGCCCGTCTATGCGGGGATACAACCAGAGCGTAGCATTCTTTGGGGATGATGGTGGGTGAGTCCGAGCCTGTCGAAGGTACGAGGTTTTCGAACCACTTGGCCGTGTTGCGCTGCCGGGCTTGTGGCATCCAAGGCGGAGGGGCCAATTTCTTGGCTTGGGACCGTTGGAGTTCGAGGTGTGGTGAGCACCAACCTCTTTTCGAGAAGGGGTTGGATTTGATGGTAGGAACCCTCTTTGGGATCGGCGGCCTCATCCTCGTCCACTTGTGCTCGGAGGCTTGTCCTCGTCCTTGTCCTTGTTCTTGTCCTTGCCTCCTTTGCCGCGTGGGCGGTAGCCCGGGCTCGGCATCGTACTTAGGGTCGGTCTTCGGATCATTGACCCACGCAGTTCACGGGTTGGTGTGTGAGAGGATTTGCCAGTAGCCGGATCTATGTGGGCTAAGCATGGCATATCCCTGTACTATTCGTATGTCTGGGGAGCGCGGGTTCTGGCAACGGTGACCTCGTCCGCGCGCTGCTGGCCCCGGCCGGCTCTGCCACCACGTCCGCGGCCTCTTCCGCCTCCTTGACCTCCGTGTTGGAACGTCATGGCGACCATGTCGGATCCGCGGCCCTTCTGGTCTTCGGAGGGGTTCTTCCGCTTGTTGTTGTTGCTGCTGCCGCCGTTGTCACCGTTCTTCGTTTGTTGGTGCAGGGGTATGGCTGTGGCTGCGAGGTCTCCGCCTGTGTTGTCATCGGCAGCGGTGTGATTACTGGCGATGTTGATCATGTCATCCAAAGTCAGTTTATTCTCATTGACCAAGCAAGTAAGCTTATGCCGCAGCAGTCCTCCCCTCTGCAAACCACCTATGAAGGCGTGCGTAGCTGTACGATTATCCATGTTCTCGCACTCGTTTCTGGTTGCTAACCATCGGGTGAGGAAGTTCCTTGATGTTTCACCCTTCTTCTGGATACATGCCTATAGATCGCTTGTCGTGACAGGTCTCTTGTAGGTGCCCTGAAGTGTTTCTCGAAGGTGTTCTTTAGGTCGAACCAGCAAAAGATGGAGTTCTTCTCGAGGTCGCTGAGCCAAATACGGGCTGGACCAACAAGGTACAAAAGCTGGAGCATGCGGCGAGGCTATGTTGGGGTTCCTCATGGCAAGGTTACTCCATTGTAGTAATTCTCAATCCGGAGTGTCGGCCTTTCTTGCCATCATGTGCTTCGGTTCCGGGTAGCTTGAGGTTCAAGCTTCTTGGCTTTGGTTCCTCTGGAATCATCCACCAAAGCACTTTGGGCCAATGTAGTCGGATCATGTATTCATTGAGACGTTCCCGTGCATCACGCGGGCCACTGCGAGGGGACTTTGGCGGGATCTCCGGCCTCCCACCTCCGCCTCCACCTCCTCCCTTTGGGTGGCGGTGAGGGGAGATACAACGAGGGGCTGTGGGATTTTTGCTTCGCCTTGATTCCACTGCGTCCTTCCTGCGGTGACTCCGGCTTCGGTGGCTACCTTCTCCTTGGTGGCGGTCGCCTCCGTCGTTCCGGCTCCTGTGTGGGCTCAGGCTCGCGATCGTTGTTCCGGCTCCGACGAGGCTCCGGCGTGCGCTCCGTGTTCTGATTCCTCTGAGGCGGCGCGTTGTCGCGGATATTGATTCCACCAGGCCCATGGGGTCTGGTGTTTCCGGCTGGACTACGACGGCGAGGTGGCGGAGGAGGACGCGGGATCCGGGGCGGAGGTGACGGGTTCCGGTACTTGTCCCTGCCAGTGTACATCGGGCCCTTTCCCTTCTTTGGGTCCGTCGGAGGTGTTTCCGAGGGCACCGGGATTGAGTTTGGATGTTCTCTGGTCCTTTTTCTGCGCTCCGTGGATCCGGTGCGCGATTCAACATCACGATGTTGTCTTCCGGAGGCGTCCTTCTGCGCGGTGGCCAACAGTGTTCCGGGTTGGATTCCAACCTACGCGAAGTGTCTGCCTTGCTCTGTTGCTTCATTGCTGTGGCAACGAGCGTACAGACGTGAGTTGATTTCGATTTCCTCGTCTTTCTTGGCTAAGAGCTCTACAACCTTCTTCATGTTACCCTTTGGAGTTGTGAGCGGCTGTTGATCAGTGGGAGTTGCAAAGGTGATCTTGCGAGGGGCAATAGCTTCCCGCCTGATCCTATCTGCTTCCTTGTGGCATCACCCATCATGGACTCCCAGTGCTCCCGGAGTTTCTTAGCCTTCTGCTGCGATTCTACAGCTTCGCGCTCTATTTTGAGGAAATTATTCATAACGCCTTCAGCCTCTTTCCTTTCCTCCAGCATCGCCATTGCGGTGTTTGAAAACCTCTTGGCGGTGGCCAGCATCTCCTGCCTTGCTTCTAGAGCCTCCAGATCTGCGGCATCATCTGGAGTTATCGCTTTGTTGAGGATTTCCGAATGCGCGATGGCGCCTATGCTTGCTTGATCAACTAGCTCTTCTGGGGACAGGTACTCCCCATGCTCGCGAAGACGTCCTTCTCCGGAGTCCGGCACAGCGCGGCGATGTGGCGGAGTCTCTGAGTTGGACGGGCCCGGAAGATTGGGGTCAGTCGGAGTGGTTTCATCGTCAGCATCCTGATCCATCCAAGTTATGGTGTGGGACCTCTCTGGCGGAGCAGACTCGCCTCGGCTTTCTCCCATCTTCGAGCTCCTTCGTCAGGCGATTGTACTCTTCTGTGTCCATCGAGCCATCGTCGAGGAAGTTGGGCTTAGGTTATGGATTGATTCTTCTTTGTCTCTGCGTCCTCTTGTTGATGGCGTCACGCTCCCAGTGATCTCTTGCTGATCCGAACATGTTGTCTCCAAAGCCTCAACTTTTGCATGGGTGCGGCTCCCATCATGAGGAGAGGCGATTCCGGTATGTGCGAGAAGTGCAGTGACACCTGCCTTCTCTATTTTGGAGACCTGAAACGGTTGCATTGGTCTTCCGCAGTAAACTCACAGCAAGGGGCGGATTGGGTGGGCTTTGAAATTTCCGGGTCTAAGGCGGAATCTTCCTTCGGAAGCTCCTGCATCTCAGATCGTCGCGATTGCGTCCTGCTCAGCGGCGGTCACGTCAGCGTGACTTACCAGGGCATTTCCGTCGGAGTCGGCGGTCTCGCCGATGAAGATGTGGATGCCGCCAATTGGGACGATGGGGAAACTTGATGGGTGGTTTAGCGAATCAGCACGTCTGAGAAGGTGGTGAAAGTCCAGCGTAAAAGGACACGCCTTACAATGATGGATTGTTCGTAGCTTCCTATCGTGAACCCCTCGATTTACGGCCTCCGGATGCGCTTGTCCCATGGTGGCGCCAGCCCATGTGCCTGTAATGATTGCCTCGGGAAGGGATCCTCAGGGGAGAAGAAGTAGGGACCATAGGGCGGAGGTCCTCGGGACGATGGTGCGCGATTTACCCGACTTCGAACACATTTGCTCAAGGACGGGTTCTATTGCTTATGCAGGAATTATACGCTTTTGTGTTGTTACAATGAGTTGTTGTTGTGCCTCTAGGGCTCCCGGGGTCCCAGGCTTATAAAGGCCGCTCGGATCTAAGGTTTACACGGAGAGTCCTAGCCAGAATACAAGATGCATAACTACGGAATATTACATTCTTGTGACGTCAAGGATCCACCTTTCCTTACTTGTCGTAGTGGATCCGGATATGTGACATCCTGGATCCGACTTCACATAGGTCGGTTGAGAGATACGGCTCCCGTTCTTGAAATTTGGACATCATCCATCTTCTATCATGACTTAAGTGAGCCGCCCAATGGGCCATAAACCACCATATGTGGGCCACCGGGAGCTTCTTGGATTTAGGCCATGGTTGATACACCCTTAGTATAGTCACAACACCTGGTTACTATGTAAATCATATAAATCAAGAGCCCCTCAAATCTCTCTTTTACATTCCTATGCACAAAGATCGAGACAAAGGTCATAATATAAATTGCATGATGATGACCTAATTTTATGTTTACATATACTTTAAAAATAATGATTTGGTTATTGTTTTAGGGATTTCGGGTGTGTGTTTTCTATTCCTACGAATCAAACACTTAATTTCGTAAATTCTTATGCTATAAAACAATCATGTGTCGCTGCACATGCATTAACATCATATATTTTTATATATGATTCCAATTCCTACACCCTAAACCCTAAACCCAGGCCATTAGGGTTTGTGTCCTAGCTACTTCTTCCTGAAGATAGAATAAGTCCTCTCCGAAGAACTCTATCATCCGCTCCGATAATGCGTCTAGTGTCATTGAAGGGTGTCTGGAGGTTGTTAATTCTCCGGTGAATCTCGCTGGATTTGGTTTCGTGATCCCTCTGATTTACGCTTGTCGATCTTCTTGTTGCTCCCCTACGTTGGTTATCTGGGGTCTTAGCACGACGACTTCACTTCTTTTATCTACTACAGAAAGCTCGTATGACAAGCTTTGCCTAAACTCAAATGAGAGAGGGGCGAGGACTGGTGCGCCTTCGATCTCTTCGATCGTTCAGAGTGGTTATAGCAGTTGCTAGTTGGTCCAAGGAACTTTGTCATATTTAATTAATTACTCCGGGTTTCCTTGTACTATAGTACGGTTTAGGATTATGAATAGATCACTGAACTTTTCATATAATAACAAATTAAAGGGTATAAAATGCCACAGAATCCTAGGCTACTTACCGCCCGACGGGCCGGCCCGGTCGTTGCCTCCCTCCATCCTCAGCTTCTCCGCGGCCCGCCGTACGACCGCTAGAGCTCGGTGAGCCGCCACGTCCTCTAGCAGGCGCTACCACAACGTCTTGTTGGCGGCATCCTCGAACTTCTTGAGCGCCTCCAAGAACTCTACTAGAGCCCTCTGCTCCACCGCCTTCTCCTCCGGGCCAGGCCCGTCATCAGAGGACCAGTCGAATTCGGAGGAGTCATCCTCTGCGACGGCCACCTACCTGTGGCGTTCCATCTTGGCGTCGAACGCCGCGTGGGCCACCCGCTTCTCCTCTACTTCCTGCTCCGCGCCAGCCATGAACTTCGCGTCCATGGCCGCGTCGATGACGTTGTTCGTGCTTTCGTCGTCCTCCTCCTTGTCGGAGTTCTCGACCGGGGGAGGTGCAGCCGCATGTGGAGGCGCAGTAGCCTAGCCGCGCCAGGCGCTGCTCATGCAAAGGCAGAGGGCTGTGAGAAGGCGGCACTATGGTGGAGGTTGTGCGTCGGCTAGGGTTTGTGTGGGAGGAGATGAGATGCGCGTGTCCCTCTTTATTTACGCCGGAGGCAGCCAAGGGGGTGCGACACATGTTGGCAGTGGTAGGTGGCGGCCGCTCGGCAGACAAGACATCGCCATAAACATGGCGCAGACTCGGCGTCAGTACTGACGTGGCTGAGAAGACGCATCGAGCCTAGGTCAGCACCAAACGAACGACGGAGCATCCCATGGGACGACGGGCTCGGCGCGACCACGAAGACATATCTTACCTACTAATAAAGGAAGGAAGGTTTCTCCCGAGTTTTTCGTCGGATTTTTCGGAAGTGCGGGATGAGGCGATGGTAGAGGCAGTGTTTGGCCGGAGGTGAAGACAGTGGCTGATGCAATCCGATCTGAGCCACGGTCGTTCAAGGGTAGGAGGATGACACTAAGGTAAGAATTCACCTGGAATCAATGGTTAGCGTGGCCTGGAGCAATGGTGGAATCACATTACGCAGCCAACAAACAAGGCATGAGAACTGTACTTTTCGGTCATGGATTTACTTGCTACCAGATCCGAGCCATCGATTAGACAAAAAAATATTGAATAGAGAACTAAAACTAGGATTACACCTTTGGACCAACTACAAAATAAAAATCAACATATCATCGTGGGCACCTATAATGGATTGTACAAGGTAAAAAACTTTTATCGCAGCAGCGGCAGCGGCGCCATCTTAGTTTAGGCCCAGTTTGTGTCTCAGCGAAGCGCTAGACCGAGTTCGACGCATTTTAAGCCTGCGCAAACGCAAAATCAGTGGCACAGTTCATCTCCATGGGGCGGTTTGTGCGATTTCGCTAGAGGGAAGCCAGACAGACGGGGAGGAGCAAGTCCATACGCGCGCACACCGAAACCATGTCAGCGCGAAGCAGCCCACGTCGCCGTGACAGGTCGACGGACGGACGGCGAATTGTCCGTCTGTCCCGACCGCGACACAGAGGGGCAGACGCCGACCTTTATTTCCTTTCGTTTTGTTTCTGGAGTTTTGGAGCAGACCAAAGCAGACGGGGACGGCAGCAGGCGGCCTCGTGGTGTCAGAGCAGAGGAGAGTGCGGTTGAACTCCCTCCACTCCGTCGCTCCCAAATTTGACGCATTCCTTTCCAGACCAAAGTTTCCAACCAAGCGAGCGAGCGCTCCATGGCTCTCACCCCGATTCCAAGTCCAACCACCCTAAATTTTCACCTTCCCTGCCCCGCACTTGCCCAATTTGTTTGTTTGGGCGATCTTTTTCCGCTGCGTCAACTCCTCTGCTCAGCGGCGGAGGAAAAAGCAGCTTCTTGGCGGCAGGAGATCGAGTCTCCGGCGTCCAATCTGATCCGCGGTCAACTGAATTGGGAAGAAGCCGCCTTCTTCTTCATCCTCCTCCACCTCTTCTTTGAGAAGGAGGATCCAGGCAGTTGCCGAAGAAGTTTACAGCCTCCGCTGGTTCGTTCAACCCTGGAGTAAGGAAACTTTTCCCCGCATTCCTTGGAGTCGTTCTCGTTCCAATCTCGCATCTCTGTTCAGCGCCAGTTACCACTACTTTTTAGCATGTTCAATCCGGTGATTGACCGTTCAGTTGTGCAGGTAGATTGCGACGGCGCCATAGACCGTAGGCAGGTTATACACTCATCAGGCTTTCCTCTCTACTACTTTTCCGTGGTCTAGAAGGCTCGTAATTCAGGCATTGACCTGGGTGGAGAGGCTCATCCGGGTCATTTTCTTCTTCATGATAGTTGCTGCCAAGAATTTTATTATTATTGCGGGAATGTCTACTTTTCCCCTCCATCTAGATGGGGCTGAAAGGGCGGGTGGAACTGAAAGATCTCATAAGTGGGGGGTCCTAACCGTCTCATGCTGCTGGTGGCGTATCTTCTCGTGGCCATTAACGGTACCCAAATTGCAGGTGGCGGACAGGTCTGGCATCCATAACCAACAGTGCCCCAAGACCGAAGAGGATGTGTGGGTTGTTATGGGAGCAAAAGATGAGATGAGCTTTGGAGGACAGGAACCAGTGGAGACAAAGGCATAAAGCACCAAAGGTATCTGCTACCGTTCCAAGGTGCGTGTTTGTGTGCGCGGGATCCTAGAAGAGCAATAAGGCAACAGCTTGTTGCTGAAGTCTCAGAGAGACGAGGGGGGCAGAGATGGCGAAGCGGAGGATGAAGAAGCTGCACGCCAAGGACGCGCTGGAGTTCTTCAACCAGGTCATGGTGGAGCAGCCCTTGCTCCCCTTCCTGATCCCACTTTTCCTCTTCGCGTGGTTCCTCGAGCGCTGGGTGGTGCCCTTCTCCAACTGGGTTCCCCTCGTGGCTGCCGTCTGGGCGACCATTCAGGTAGTTATTTGATACTTCCCCCCATGCTGTTCAAATGAATAGGTTCATAGGTTGTGGGAATTCAGCTCAGTTCTGTTTTATGCATTTTGAATTTGTAGGAGCATTATCTCTGTGATGATTGCGCATTCAGATTGTACTTTGCATTTAATCGTGAACTACTTTTCGAGGAAAATATAGTGTTGATTGACATTAGGAACTTCTGATCTGTTTTGCTCTATTAGTTGCTATTTTTTGGATATGAGATTAACTGCAAACAACGTTTTATCTGTGCCACTATAATTTGTTCGTCTTCTTAGCTCTTACCCTTTTGTATGGTTGATGCAGTATGGGAGGTTTAAAAGAAATATGGCCATTGAAGATTTGAACAAAAGATGGAAGCACCTTATACTGAACACAACAGTATGTTCTGTTTATTTACTTTGTATCGGTTCCTCTTTATTCATCAACATCCAGCCAATACTCATTTACGTCTGTTGTAGCCTACCACGCCGATAGAACCTTGCGAGTGGCTAAACAAGCTTTTGATAGAGGTTTGGCCCAATTACATGGAACCGAAACTATCAAGGAAGTTTCAGTCTACTGTTGAGGTCAGCTTTTGCATCTTTTCTTCATATTATATTTTGTGCTTGGACGTAATTTAGCAATAAGTAGTACATAAAGTTTTACAAAATCATATCTAGGTATAGTAATGTCTTCTAATCATGAGAGGATAGACAAACATCTGACATCTGAGCAGGTTGTCCTTGAAATTATATGCGTTTGATGTGTGGAAGTTTATGGTTCAAGCGTCAAAGCTATTAGCAAATTCCTGCCATTCCATTAATTTTATATAGTCAATATGTATTGCAAATTATGTTGCATGCTGGTATATATACTGCATTTTTTATATAAGTAGCTGACCTGAGCTCCATAATTTTACAGAGACGTTTAAAGAGTCGAAGACCAAAATTAATAGTAAGTTCTCTTTAATTCGTTTATCTTCTTTTGTTATTCTGATTGCAGTACTGAACCCTTTTAATGGAGATAATTGCTGTACTAAAACCTTGGTCTTACATCCCCAGGATAAAATAGAATTACAGGAATTCTCACTGGGCTCGTGTCCACCTACCTTGGGAGAACAGGGCATGCGATGGATGACTTCAGGTGAACAGGTCAGTTGTCCATATTATGCAGTTTTGTCTGCAGTGCAGACCTGTTATCCAGTGTTTTACTTTATTTGCTCATGGATCATTGTCGAATCCAAAAAATCATATGATGCCAGTGTATATTTAATTATTCAAACTTATCAATGACAGACTGAAAACTAATTTAGTGAAAAGGTTAATCTTTAGATTCATCAGTATCATTAATGATGTCTTCAGTGATACGTAAGCGAGAGGCTTAACACCCATCTTATGTCCAAAGCCAAACATAAAGAGTAACTGTATAGTGATTCTTATTGTAATTATGTAATATTGTATGCACATACGAGCTGAGAATGAAGATACTATGTTCATTTATGAAGTATCCTTAGTCATTTTCAAATATGTTATGTTCTAAGAAGTAGGATGGGTACCTGGAAGCTGTATTTAATTACAGTACATTCATTGGGTGCACAACTTATACCTATAACTTTTTGGAATGTGCAGCAAGTCATGACCTTGGGTTTTGACTGGGACAGCAAGGAGATGAGTGTAATGTTTATGGCGAAATTAGCAAAGCCACTAATGGGCACTGCTCGCGTTGTTATAAACAGCATCCACATCAAGGGAGATGTACGTCTTCTGCTCTCTCCATTGGTTATGCTCTTTCTAACCATTATATCTAATTTGAATGTAGAATCTTTCCAACTTTGTTTAATGACATCAAGAGTCTTACTATTAGCATCAAGGATGAAAAATGTGTTTAGTAAAGCCATTTGAAATTCTGAGTGATTGACATAGGAAATAAAGCTTTAGCATGCATTGAATTTATAAGCACTTGTTGGCTATTAGAGCAAAGACATGGTGTCTTGTATTGTTTCACAGAGCATTTTCTGCGAGAAGCTTTGTGGATTTTGTGTAACATTTTTTTATGACTGCAACAGTTAACTTAAATCTGATTTGTCTTGACTTCAATATATGTATAACAAATCATAATGGTTAACAGTTGATTTTCTGAGTTGCAGCACCATAGGATGCAGTTATTGTACTATCTCTGATTCAAATTATGTTGTTGCAGCTCCTACTAAGTCCCATTCTTGATGGTGAAGCTGTTCTCTATTCTTTTGAATCTACTCCAGAAGTCAGGATAGGAGTAGCATTTGGAAGTGGTGGAAGCCAAGCTGGTCCTGGTACGGAGTTACCGGGTGTATCAACATGGCTGGTGGGTTTGTATGGACCATTTAGTCCAGGTTTTTATATCTTTACAGATTCATTACGTAATCGTGGTGAACATTTTGTAGTGACATTTGGAAGCTAAATTCAGTTGACGTATCTAATGCTTGCTTCGTGAATCATCCAGGTAAAGCTTTTGACTGAAACCATAGCGAAGACAATGGTTGAGCCACGCCGTCTCTGTTTTTCTTTGCCACCAGTAGATCTAAAGAAACAGGCAGTTGGTGGTGTTCTTTCCGTTACTGTTGTATCAGCTAGTAATCTTGGCAAAAAAGGCACAGCCAATGAGTTAGGGAACCGACAAAGCTCAAGTGGAAGCACTACATCTGGGACTGCTGATAACAAGGTAGTACATGCATTTGTTGAGGTAGAAGTTGGTAATTTGATGAGAAAAACCGGTAAATCTGAGGGTCCAAATCCTACATGGAATAGCACATTTAACATGGTACTGCATGGAGAGACAGGTGTTGTAAAGTTTCTTCTGTATGAACTGGATTCTGGTGGTGTTAACTTCAATTACCTTACAAGCTGTGAGATAAAGGTAGGGTAGAGATAATGCTCTTCTTATTTTGCTATACTTTTCATCACTGGATATATTTGAGGATCTACCTGCATATCTGAGGACACTAAGAAATCGATTTAAACAGGTCAAGTATGTGCTAGATGGTTCGACAATATTTTGGGCTATAGGGCACAATTCTGGTGTGGTTGCAAGGCATGCTGAGAACTGTGGGAAAGAAGTTGGAATGGTGGTTCCATTTGAGGATAATACAGGCGAGGTAATTCACCTATTTCTTGTCATTTCTTCTATAGTACCTATCTGTTATTTTCACATAGTATGTGTTTCCAGACCTGATATAAGTTTGTAACTTGTAATGCATGAATTAGGGCTCCTTTGATTCATAGGATAGGAGAATTATAGGAATGGGAAAAACATAGGATTAATATGTCATGCCTAGTTGAATCCTATAGGAAGATGAGTTCTCTTTGATTGTGCCAAAGGAATTTTTCCATCAGGTATGACCTCATGTTCTTTTCCTATAGGATTTGCACTACAAGATTCCTATAGGATATGTTCCTATGAATCAAACAAGTAGTGTAGGAAAAAATCCCATAGAGTCTAAATCCTACATAATTCCTACACAATTCCTATGAATCAAAGGAACCCTTAGTATTTGCTGGCTAGGGAGTAGTTTAGATTGCCTGGTTGAGTTGTGGCTTAGTGTCCTTTCCTGGCCATGTTGTAACAGTTCTAGCCTGATTTTCCGCTAATTAACTGGACAGCTCTCTTCTTTTTATTTAATGGATGAAGGCAATTCTTTTGCCTCCGTTTCAAAAAATAGTATTTGCTGGCAAACTTTCATAAGCTGTCTAAAGAAATAAAGAATCCATCCAGTGGCGGAACTACAGCCCGGCATGCCCGGGCTCCGGCACCCGAACTCCTTTGATGCTTTATGAAAATTGCTAGCTTAAGTACTCATTTGTTAGGGCAAACTGTGGTCAAGGCAGCCATGCCTTAATCTTGCCCAGGCTCAAAGTTTGAGCTGTCCCGCCACTATGTATGTCTGTTGGAGGTTATCCTTATGCATAAAATTACACATTAGGACCTGCCTTGTCCTTCAGATTGTGCGGTACGGTCAACTAGGTCCGAACTTCATAGCTTACACATCCACAGCCAGGAACTTGTATAAGTGGTTCATATTTAGTCCCACGAACACCCCAACATGGCACACTGGTACAACCTGGCTGCGTGGCACACGTTCTACACTTCTTTCCTTAAAGATTGAAATGTCGAAAGATCTTGTCAGTACGGTGATAACATATTGGCATAATACTAATTATAAATAAGTTCTATGGGTGCTTGTTTGAATACAAACTGGTTAACTAGGATTGGCTGGCTATGCCATTTCTTGCCTTTCTTGTTTTAGTTTACTATTTACTTATGGATGGTACTTCAAACTGTTTGAAATTCTGCATTTTCTTTTGTTTGCAGTTAACTGTCAGCCTTGTGCTAAATGAATGGCAATTCGCTGATGGGTCTGTTACAGTAAGCAAGTCTCTGAGCAATGGATTTCAGAGTTCTCTTGATGGATCGCCAAAGCTTCAACCTAGAACAGGAAGCACTAAGAGTGAAAGTATTGGAGGGTAGGGCCCTTGCAGTAAACAGTAAATCTGGGGAAATGTGATCTATGTGAAGCTCCAGTATGGAAAGGTTTTTTTTTTACACTACTCAGCTTTTGTCCGACTACCAGCTCATATCCAGTTAAGATAATTGTGTATTCTAACACTCGGATTATGTCACTAGGCTTTGTACAGAACAAGACGCTCTCTCGTAGCCAACCAGTTTGGAATGACAAGTTTGAGTTTGATGAGATTGCTGTTGGTGGTGAATATCTGAAGATCAAATGCTATAATTTAGATACATTTAGTGATGACAGCATTGGTAGTGCAAGAGTAAATCTGGAGGGACTTCTAGATGGTGCTAGCCGAGATGTTTGGGTACCACTTGAAAAGGTAGATTCAGGAGAGATCAGGCTTGAAATAGAGCGAATACAAAATGATCAGAATGACAATCTGAAGGTATGCATTTGTAATCATTCATTTTTTGTATTGTGAAAGAGTAGTACCATCTAGGGACCCTAGTAGGAAATCAAATTATGCTCAGTAAACTTTGTACTAAATCCCCAACACTTATTATGGATCGGAGGGAGTAGTAAACATGAAGCCATTCAACTACCAAGTTGTGTATCCTTGATTATTTTATAGTCAGGTAGCCTCATAAGTATGATTTTACTGCTTTTGTGCCTGTTGAACCTCAATTGTGCTTCGTTTTTTCAGAGATCAAGCAGTAAAGTTGAAGCTGGGTGGATTGAGCTAGTAATAATTGAAGCCAGGGATCTTGTTGCTGCTGATCTGAGAGGAACTAGTGATCCTTATGTCAGGTTGCATTATGGGAATAACAAGAAGCGAACCAAGGTTCGGTGATAAATCATGCTTGTATTTTTGTCAATCAAGCCATCAAGAAGTTCCATTGTTTTGCTGATGAAACTGAATCCCCCAGTTCCTTGTAGAAAAAAAAACTCTATTCCTCAGCAACCAGATGAAACTGAACAATTGCTTGATGCAGGTCATCTACAAGACACTGTCACTCGCAGTGGAACCAGACATTTGAGTTTACGGAGACCGGAGAACCCCTGATCCTGCATGTCAAGGACCATAATGCGGTCCTTCCGGCCGCCAGCATAGGCAACTGCACGGTCGAGTACAGCATGCTTTCTCTCCGAACGAACCCGCCGATAAGTGGATACCACTGCAAGGAGTGCGGAGCGGAGA
The DNA here is from genome assembly GCA_030979885.1 of Lolium multiflorum. Classification (NCBI taxonomy): domain Eukaryota; kingdom Viridiplantae; phylum Streptophyta; class Magnoliopsida; order Poales; family Poaceae; genus Lolium; species Lolium multiflorum. Next base: position 26,640,569 of record CM061749.1, on the reverse strand, counting down.
GATCCATGTGAAGATTGTGCGGAGAGTTGCGGACTCAGGGAAGAAAACCAGCCTAGAGACAGATGTGTCGGCCCTTGGCAAAGGACACAATATATCAGCACAGGCGAGTCAATGCATTCATGTCTCGGTGACATCCATTATTGTTTGTATGTTTGTGTTGATGAACATCCTTTGAAACTCTGAACAGATGCGGGACAGCTTGAAGAAATGTGCGGGCCTGGTTGACGAAGGCGGCGACACGGAGGCGATGTCGTTGGCCTTGACGGAGGTGGAGGGCGTCCAGGACGAGCAGGAAGTGTACATCCAGCAGCTGGAGCGGGAGAAGGCCGCGCTCCTGCGGAAGATAAGCGAGCTTGGTTCAGAAATCGTCAGGTCATCCTCCGGGCCTGCAAGGATGCCCTACTAGTTAGATCAACAATTGTAGTACTCCACGAACAAGTTGGCGAAGTGCTAATGAATTTTCGTAGAACTATATATATGTAATTTATCAGTGGTTTACTTGTAAGTAAGTAGACGGTTAGGAAACAATGGAGTAACTATCACGTGGCGACGCCCTTAAAGTTGTATAAAGTTCATCGAAAATGACTTGTAAATTTTCAAAAAGAATCTCAAATCATTTTGTCGTATTTCTAGTGCTGAAGTAGTAGACCAGTATTTGCAGGCCTTTTGAGAGCTCACTACTGCAAATATTTTGAGAATTGGATCCCTTTGGATTCTTTAATTTGTGTGTTTCCAAAATTGTAAGAAATTCGTCGTATGTGATTCAGACATGAATAAAGAATTTGATGCACCACTTGGTCCCATATTGATTATTTTCATCCATTCTAACAGACTGGCGTGAGCAACTGAATTTACTCGTCTCCTAGAGCTCTAAGCTCCCAGTGTTTTGGAGTCATCAGGTATTTCTGTACATACAGTTAATCCATATGAATATGATCTCAGACCAAACACTAACTCTCAGTTGAATGTAAACAAATGGAAGTGGTGAGACAAACTAAAACATCGCTTTGAGCATGCTCTTGGATTGATATATTGTTCAAGCAAATAAAGGGACTATAATACAAATTATACAACAATTGCATTTTGAATGCTGCGCTAATAATACACGATCCTTATTACAGAATTTGCAAACTTGTTGAAGTGACAGTAGAACAAATAACCTCTTAGCAGGGGCCTGATATAATACTTCTGCATTCTATGCGTGGTGATAGTAGCCTTACTGTACTTGTAATAACGGTATAGTATCTACTTTCGTAGTCTTGTCAAATATGCGGTTGAGTATCAGTGCCAATCTGATGCCGCCCTGTGCTAATCTCCTCTCCACAATGGGGTACCTGGAGTTGTAATATTCATCTGCATTCCAGAGTGCAGAATTGCCAAACCGTTAGTAGTGGACTCTATAGGCTAAATGCATATATATTGCACTGCACATTTTCCTAGTGGTACTGTGAATACAGGCGCTTATAAAATTATATACCTCCTAGAACAATTGCCATTCACTGCGTCGCGTAGGCGTACTTGCACGCCAATCCTACACTCTCAACTGCGTAGCTGCACGGAGATTCGATACGATATATCATGCCAAAATTTGAGGATCGGTTAGTTGCGACAGAACCGGAAGCAAAACTGAATAGTTTGAAGTATAAATCCTACTCATTTGCGCAGGTTGCCTTCTTGTTCGCGCAGTTTTCCCATTGACTTATGTCGTCAGACCATCCATTCTACAGTTCACAGCGTAGTTTGAACTGGATGAAGAAACACCAAACTAAAATAATGCATTGGTGACTTTATTATGTAAGTATACTTACTGTGAGGTTCGTCTGGAGGGCTTCCACCATTGTGTCCAGGTCCCTGTCGTACAGGTTCTTCATCACCGTCTCGATGATGCTGACATCCCACGTCTGAACATTTACAAAACTTCAATTGGGGATACAAGTATGAATATAGACAGATGATGTTTTATGGAACAGGATAGCAAGACAGACATGGTGCAGGTTTTCCTTCCTCTTGTACCAGCGCACGCTGATGGTGTTCCCGCCCTCGTCTTCCTCGAAGGCGACGTGACGTCGCCGACAAAATGCGCCAGGAACATCAGGCTCTCCGTCAGGTTATCTGGATTAATTGGGAATCAGTCAGTCTTGAGAAACCATTTGCCTGTTTTTTGCAATGTGATTGGATGAGATTTGTGGGACTTGCATGAACTCTTTGGTGAATCTCCGTAGGTGAGGAGCTGGGCCGTGTAGTTGTTGATGGCTCCGATGACACACATCCCTTGCACGCCCTTAGAGTTGTGGCAGTCCCCTGAAATGATACAGCCATGAGCTCACCATGTATGTTGCTGCTAGCACGGTAGCATATTATCATGTCGATCGTCTTATTTCATTCCACCATCGCGTAGGAATACGCTGCCCATTTAGATTGAACTCTAAACATGCGCATGTGATTACTTATTGCGTGTCCTCACAAAGGACAGACCATGGGAACGTGCATGCGCTTAAGATATTCGGTTCTGATCAACCTATCCTATCCAGAAACAAATAACATATCCATCACGCTCGCCCTCGTGCAAATTATTCAAGTAGTTATTATCCTCTAATCTATGAGAGCAATTGTGTCGATCCCATCCGATGAAAGTCGTTGGCCGAGAAGAACGTGGGGAATCGGACGGGATCATGTGCACGATGCATGAAGAATGACAAAAGGCGCATCAATTGGTTGGGGATAGGAGATGCTCTCTTCCCTTGTCTAAAATAATACAATCATACACATGTATGTGCCTTATCATCTCATTTTGTTTAGTTTAACAACCACGGATTTTAGTACTACTTGTTAGGGCAATATGCTTGTTGTATTACCCGGGGGGGCCAAAGGCGCTTGATATGGAAATACATGTACGAATTGCATATCAAAGGAAAGCCCCTAACATATGGTGAACTACAACATACATATATATACATCTAACACCCCCTCAAACTCATGGTGGATCTATGCCCGAGTTTGGAGAGTGAAAATCATCTTTGTTCAGTGCATTGCCTTAAGTAAAGAAATCCATGTGCAATCTGACACATAATGAACACCAACAACATCATCACTGCACACGAACACGTGTGTAAAAAAGCATTAACACCAATATGCTTGGTCAACTCATGCTTGACCGGATCACGTGTGCTGGAGAGAGCTGGAACGGGGAAAGAAAAGGCGACGAGTGGTGGTACCTCAGTAACGTAGAACATGGAGGAGATGATTATAGTGAACGGTGGTAAGAGATGAGACAAGCGACTCGAATATGAACAGGATAAGAAATATCAGGACGAGTGACATAAATAAGACTCCCAACAAGATGGCGATAACGGGTGGGATCAGGAAGAGGATCACCATCAGTAGAAGACGAACATTGAGCTCCATAGGAGTATGTTGTCTGCGCTCATCCCCAAGAGCGACACGGCAGAAGATCCTGAGACCATGCCCTGCGAGAGATAGAAAAAGCATCGAGAGTGGAGAAACCTCAATGCACGAGAAAATAGCGAAAGAGGACCAAGATCAGTCATAAAGGCGATCACGAGGCGAAACCTTGATGAAGGCAATATACTCAGGATCATCACCGGTAATGATCATATCATCAACATAAAGAAGAAGAAGAGTCCGACCGCGAGTGTGAACGAAAAGTGTTGGATCATGAAGACTAGGAGAGAAACCAGCGGCAGTCACCACGGAGGCGAAGCGCTCAAACCGAGACACGAGGGCTGCATTTGAGACCATAGAGAAACGTCGAAGACGACAAACCATCCCGTCGGGAAGAATACCCAGGAGGAGGCTGCATGTAAACCTCCTCACTCGGCCCGTGCTCATTAATTTCTTATGTTCCATGCCACTTTATTGATGATACCTACATGTTTTTATGCACATTATATATGTCCTTATGATGCATTTTCCGAACTAACCTATTAACAAGATGCCGAAAGGGCAGTTGCTATTTTCTGCTGTTTTGGTTTGAGAAATCCACAATGAGAAATATTCTGGAATTGGACGGAAATCTTGCAGCCCGGTCCTATTTTTGCAGAAGCTTCCGGACAGAGGGAAGGAAGTGGGGCCCCGAGGCGCAGCAGAACACCGCAGGGCGGCGCGGCCGAGGCTGGCCACGCCGACCTAGGGTGTGGGGCCTCGTGTGGCCCCCGCGTTGCCCTTCCGCTCGCAAAGCCTCCGTCGCGAGGCAGTGCAAGGCCACGATGCGGAAAACTTTCCCGGAGAGCGCCGCCGCCGTAATCCCATCTCGAGGATTCGGAGACCCGCCTCGACACCCTGCCGGAGAGATTCATCGGAGGACTCTTCATCGCCATGATCGCCTCCGGAGTGATGAGTGAGTAGTTCACCCCTGGACCATGGGTCCATAGCAGTAGATAGATGGTCGTCTTCTCCTTGTTGTGCTTCATTGTTGGATCTTGTGAGCTGCCTAACATGATCAAAGATCATCTATCTGTAATACTATATGTTGTGTTGTCGGGATCCGATGGATTGAGAATACTATGTTATGGTGATTATCAATCTATTGTTTATGTGTTGTTTATGATCTTGCATGCTCTGCGTTACTAGTAGAGGCTCTGGCCAAGTTTTTACTCTTAACTCCAAGAGGGAGTATTTATGCTCGATAGTGGGTTCATGCCTTCATTGACACATGGGAAGTGACGGAAAGTTCTAAGGTTGTGATGTCTTGTTGCCACTAGGGATAAAACATTGATTCTATGTCTAAGGATGTAGTTGTCGATTACATTCGCACCATACTTAATGCAATTATCTGTTGCTTAGCAACTTAATGCGAATAGGGTTCGGATGATAACACGAGGTGGACTGCAAACTGTGATGCGGTTGGATGGCGGTCATGTACTTTATTAGTAATGCCCAATTAAATCTCACCTATATTTATCATATCATGTACATGCATTGTTATGCCCTTCTCTATTTGTCAATTGCCGTGTAATGTGTTCACCAGTATGCTTTTATCTTGGGAGAGACCTCCCTAGTGAGCTGTGGACCCGGTCCTATTCTTTATAACATACAATCTCTGCAATTGTGTTTTCTTGTTTTCTTGCAAAACAATCTCTTCCACTCGATCGTTTAATCTTTTATTCTGATGGCAGTGAGATTGACAGCCTCCTTTGTTCGTTGTGACAAAGTACTTGGGTTGTGTTGTCTGAGTTCCGTTGGTAAGCCAGGAATCCTACTGTTATAGCTAGCATCACATTTAAGCCACCATCAACCTTCTTGATACTTCATGGCTCCTACTGGTTGATTAAACCCCTTGGTTTCTTCTTTAGGGAAAACTTGCTACCGTGCGCATCATACCTTCCTCTTGAGATTCCCAACGAACGTGTGAGTTACCCGCCATCAAGCTCTTTTTCTGGCGTTGTGAGTGATCAAAGGAACACGCTGCAGAGGTCTCACTTCTCAATCTCTTTACTTTGTTTTTCTTGCTTTATTTTTTTACTGCTTTGTTTGCTGCACCTAAATCAAAATACAAAAAAATTAGTTGCTAGTTTTACTTTATTTACTGTCTTATTCTACATCAAAACACAAAAAAATTAGTTACTTGCATTTACTTTATCTAGTTTGTTTTCTTATTGCTACTAAAATGAGTAATCATGAAGTTGAAGTTCGTTCTTTTAAGCAACAGGTGACTTTTAGGACACTTAGTATCAGAATTAAGTAATGCTCATCAAAGGTGCATTAAGAAACACCCCCACCACTATCCTTCTTAGGAACTTTTGTGTTGGTTTATCTAGTTGGAATAGATATGTTCTTGATACTCTTTCGGGAGGTAATTTCCTAGGTATTCCCGCTTTAGAAGCTAGTTGCATCATTGAGAGTCTAGTTGGAATACCACCTGTTAATGAAGTTAAAATTCAAATCTCTCTTGATTGGGGATGTTATGAAAAAATTGGAAACCATAAGAGAAAATTTTTCCAAGTATTGAAACTAAATTGGAAATGTTATTGGATAAAACTGATGAAC